>VWZX01010074.1:362532-522403 GCA_013399015.1 Galbula dea
TCCTTGGCGATGTTCAAGGCCAGGCTGGATGTGGCCCTGGGTGACCTGGTCTAGTGATTGGCATCCCTGCCCATGGCGGGGGGGTTGGAACTAAATAATCTTTGAGGTCCCTTCCAACCTCAGCCATTCTATGATTCTATGATTCATTGTCAGTAAGTTATGTCCTTGGAAAACTTCTCTCACATGAGGCCAGCTCTTGGGAGGAGAGACAAAGTCACAACCTGCAAAGTTCCAAGGGATGAAGCTGGTCTGGGGATTAACTCCTCTTTGTCAGGGCAAAGCATTTTGTGGATGGAGGGAAGGAAGAGGTCAATTCTTTTTTAAAAAAAAAGAAGCTTGATTTGAGTGGGATTTTTTTTGTTGTCCACATCCATTGTCAGCCACGGAGACAGGAACTGAGGCTGTGCTCTCAGTTGCCTCTGAGATAGGAAGCAGAGCTATTGTGTTCATGGTTACTCCTGCTGCGCTGCCGGCCTCAGCCTGTTAACTCCTGTATGTTATGTTTTGTTTTGTTTATTCCCCCAACAACAATGGTAGGAAAAATAAAGTAACTTCTATCTGCTGGAAGCTGCTGGGTTGATTTTCACCAGTTTTGCTTTCTTTTCTTTCATTTTGTTTAATTGTTGTATGAATTGTTGGAATTTTAGAGTATCTGGTTCTCATTTTACTTAAATGACAGTACAGCAAACAACATAAAAGGTGTGCAAAAGTGGCACTTCCTCAAGACAAGGAGATATGCCATATCATGCTTCTGTGTCTGTGCCATGTGTTTCCTTGCCAAGGATGCTCTGTGGTCATGAGACTAGGAGAGCAGCTCCCAGGCTTTGTGTTGCCCCCACAGCTGTGGTCCACTTTCCAAGAGAGATCTCTGGTGAAGGAGGCATGCCACAAAACACTTGCTGCTCTCTAACTGGATTATCTGGATCTCTACCTGATGCTCTGGCCCATGGGATTCAAGGTATTGAGACTTTCAACTCCTGGAAGCCATCTATGGCTCTGCCACTTCTTCCTTGGGGACCAGACATGCCCTTAGTTCTCTCTAATGAGAAATATTGTTAAACCTCATTAGTACATAATGACAAACCTCCACAACGGGTGCCCAGGAGGAAAGGTAAGGTCATGGCTGCTTAAGCTAAGTCTTGTAGTACAAAAATAATATTCTATTAACTTGTACAGCATTTCCATGTCAAATTACCATCCAGATCACCTTCCTCTTAAAGCTTGGGATTTGGCTGTTATTTGCTTATCCATGATCAAACTGTTGTGAATTACTTAGTTCCTATTTTTCTCTTCTCTCTCTACCTCCGGGCTAAATAAATCCTCATATCCCCACCATGTCACATCTCTGGCCTACCCCAAACCTGACTGAGGGACATAAAAGTGTCTGCCCTTCCTCTATCTGCATAACAGATTCTCAGGAGCAGATTTTCTTGAGGATGACTGTTTGTAAAGCCTGCTGGTTTTGGCCACCTCTCTGCTTAAACATAACACAAGCATTAGCCAGGGTATCCAGCATGTCTCCAGCTCTACGCGCTTGTAGAATGTCTAAGAGATTTCTTTAACTGCTTACAGTTCAGCCTACCTTAAACTCACTTTTCTTTTGTGATGATAGGCAGAAGGGGAGCTATTTCCTGCAGGTGGAAATGGTATGATCATTGCCAGTGATACAGATATTCTGGACACGTGGGAGGTATGCTCATTGGCAGGCCAAAAAGTTCTTGCTGATTTGAAATAACAGCCTGAAAACTTCAAGGTTGTGTGCTAAGGGAATTTCTGATGGGAGGTGTTCCAGACTGATGATTTCTCTGTGCCCTTGGGCTCCTTCTTGTGTTACTTTGCCAAAATGGAGGTATTTTTGTCTACTGCTTACTCAACTGGCTGAGTGTGCACGGCAAAAGGAAATCTGACTCTGTCTGTACCCTGCAGTGGCTTGAGCTGACATATGCTGTCTTTTGGTCCTCACATCACTCTTGGAGCATTTATTGGTGGCTTTAGCCATGCTCATCCGTAGGTGCACCTGAGCTGTCCAGACCACAGCGAAGCCAACATGCTTGTGCCAATGTACCCAGAGCATCCAAATTTCCCCCTTTAGAAATTAGTGGAACTTGCCCCAGGTCCTTTGTTAAAGTTGTGTGTACAACAGAAACAGGCATCAGCTGCATGGGAGACAAGATTTAAGCATGAGTTCAAATGCTTGGTTGATGGTTTGGGCTTCCTTTCCCCTCCACCGTGCGCTCAGCATGTCAAAAGAAGACAAGAGACTCACCAGAGTCAGAAGAATTCACTGATGCTTTTTTACTTCTGTTAGATGAAGAATGAAGCACATTTTTTGTTGCTCATTAGAAGGAAAAAAGGGCATTCCAGGCTGCTGCTTGTGATAGCAACTTCAAATAAAAATTATTTCTGCTTTAGAAGAGGTGTTATCTTCTGCCTTAAAGGCTGGTAGGAGATGGTTTTCTCCTGTTTCTTTTCTGCTGGAAGTGCCAATCTAATTAGGGCTGTCTAGCTGGTTTTTTGTTTGCTAGAATGAAAGAAAATAGGTGATGGTGGTGGTGAGTACAGTACTGCTTATACTATACTGCCACTACTAAATGGTACATCTCTGCTGGTGAAATAATCAGCATTGATGATCAAGTGTCCTGCTCTAGCTCTCCCAGAACAGCTCCTCGTTGAGCCACTGTTCCAAATCACAAATTTTTTATTATGGGATAATTATTTTGTTAGCTGAGTAGTTATCCTAAAAAACTCCTCTTTTATTTATGAGCAGAAGGCTTACTTGGGAGTATCCCAAGATTGTTATATTGTACTGAAATGATAAATGTAGTAATTGTGAATCTTGAATATGCTGCTACTTATCTGTAGGATGATACATGATTGTGACAGTCTTGAGTCTTTGACCAGGGTACCACTGTTCAATGTACTGTACTAATGCCACATCAGGAGAGGGTCCCAGCCATGATGATTTTTACCATTGAAGTCTTTGTGCAAGCATTTTTTCCATGTGAAAAAAAAAAAAAAATCTTAGTTCCATAGCAAGTGTAATTCTGCAGCATTTCTAGGCTGTCAAAGAGCTGGTGGATACAGGAAGGGTTAAGGCCACTGGAATCTTCAACTTACTGCATTTGATGGAACATATCTGGCAGTAACTAAAATACATTTTATGTTATGGCTACACTATTTTATATTTGTGTCTGAACACACCTGTATTTGGCTAAATCATGAAGTAATGAAAGATTCAGAATGTTCTGTGCCCTTTCTTGTGCAGGATGCTGCAGTCACATGAGCCTGCAGAACTCATGGGTTGAAAGTGCAACCTTCACCTTTCTTCTGACTGCAGTACTGAGCTTGTGCAGGCTGAAAACTGAACTCTGCAGTGGAGAACACAGTGGGGCTTACCCTTGTTTCCTCTACCCCCTAAAGAAAAAGAGGCTGTGTGAATAGATAGGAGCAGATCCAGGCTACACTGCTGGGGTGAATAAGTAGGACTGGATCACATGAAAGTTGGGTGCTTTGGCTGGATATGCACAATTGGACCTTAAAGCCCATTGATATGGGAGCTGTGAGAGGTCATGAGAGATGAGGCAGGAGAAAGATGCTAATGTATGAAGATTTGGCCTTGTTGAAAATAGGGTTGGGAAGAAAGGGAAATGATCTGAAACACTGTCTGACTCTCTTAAAAACCCTGTAGCTGCAAAAAGAGCAACCTTCTCAAAGTTGATGTGGGGCATGGCAAGTCACCATAGTGAAGCTAAACCTTGAAGTACTTTCTTCTTCTGAAAAAAACCCTATTTTAAAAAAAATTGGTTTTATTTTTAGATTGAGAGCAATCTGTATCTTCCTTAGAAAGAGCTGATTAAGTTTTGCCAATCCAAAGGGATCTCTGTCACTGCATATTGTCCCCTGGAAGCACCCAACTGGCCATGGTAGGAATGCTTTGTGAGACTTCGTTCTTAGAAGTAAAACTAAGGTAATTAGAAGGGTATTCTTTAAAAATGACACACAGAGAGAAACCTCTCTCATACTTACTGTGATATTCAGCCTACTAATTAATACTTATGTTGTTACTGGATTTCTGTATTTAAGAGAAAAAGGATCAATTGGCTGGTGAAAATAGTGAAGATAATTCTTACTTGAGGTTGGGTGAGCTTGTTAAACATGTGTGAGAACTTGTAAACAGATTAGGTTTTTAAATGGAAGAAATTTTGCTTTTACTCCAGTCTTCATGGCTTTCTCTAACCTGGGACAGGGTGTTTACCAGAGCAACTGTATTTGTGAAGGACATGACAGCTGCCCATTCTCAAGATTAAATTTTTGGGATCTGGACCAAAGAAATTCCTGGCCTTACCCCAGGCTGCACTGAAATGTGTTACAGTGACCTGTTTGTTATACTGGAAACTGGCCTCTTCTCATGTGCCAAACTGAGATTAAAAGGAAACAATGAAGATAAGGACTAAAGCAATGATAAAATGGTGAATTAAGTGTGCAAGATGATGCTTTCTTATCATTTAAATAATATTCTTACATTGCAGTGCTTGAGGGAGAAGACAGTGGGCCATTCAACTGCTTAAATCTGCTTTTTGTTTTCACAGGTCTAAGCCTGAGGATATTTGTCTTTTTGATGATCCCCAAATTCAGGAAATAGGAATCAAGTACAACAAAACCACAGCTCAGGTTAATACTGATCATAGTATTTTCCCTGGTGACATGTATTTTTACCACTTGTGGTAAATTAAATATTTACAGAGGTATTATAGAAAGCTGAGTCGCAGCTGGGTCTCAGACACATTGTGGTGTTTTTAAAAAATACTACCTCTAACGCTAGTTTCATTGACAGACAGAATGGCTTTGGGCTTTAATTGGCACACTAGCCACTTCTACACACAGCATCCCTGGCCAATACTGGACTCTTGTTCAATGCACTCCCATAATGTCATCACAACTTCAGAGACAGATAATGACTAAATGAGCTCATGTAACAATTAGGAAGAGTTTACTATAGTGCCTTTCCTCCATGAGCCACCTCTGATCATTAGTAGAGCCGTTCTATGTAACCATGTGAGTACATCTGGTTTTCAGCTTCCAGAAGACAGGCAGATTTTCTCAGCTGTAATTCCCTCTCTCTTCCTCCAGGTGCTTATCCAGCTTCAGATTCAAAGAAACATGTTATTCCCAATCTGTCACTTCACACTGTATTGAGGCAATTATAAGGCAAGATGGCACTTTACAAAATGATTAATGAAGTTAAACTACACAGAAAAATCACTCTGCCACTGGAAAGCACCCCTTTCATGCTTAGAACTGGCAAAACCTTTTGTCTGTCAGACACCATGTAAGTTACCTCTTTATGAATGCAAAAAGTTACTTTAAAAGTAAGAAGCCAAGTCTCCTTCATTAAAACACATCAGGTAAGAGAGATTATCTTTTCCACCTTGTGATATACACATGGTGCAATTAGGACCCATCAGCACATTTATTTATTGTCCAACACAAATGCGCACCTGTTGCACACTTCCTAGTGCTTCAACAAACACAATGCTTTTTCTACTTCTCTTTTTGATACTCCTTCTGCAAATCAACTTACACTTGTCTTTTTGCAAACTGAGGTAACCCAGTTGTTTGGGACCCTTATTCAGGTGTTTGACTTTGAATTGGCTAAAGTGATGGAAAACCTTCCTTGCTTTCAAGAAGTCGTATGGCATCTGTGCATTAAGTGAGTATCTCCATGTTTTGGCAAGATTGGATTACCATTGGCTATTCTCTTAACAGACAGGATTTGATAACTCCACTTAAAACATAAACAGAGAGGGAACCTTAGTCAATACCTGGTCACATCCATGTCTGCTGGAATCCAGCACTGGGATTTATTAGAGCACTGCAACCTGTCTTGTACAGGTTGGTAGCATTAGGATTTTTGCAGGTATGTTGTGTGTTAGGTATCTTGTAACAGGTGCATACCAAACTCTTGTCTGAAAATCAAAATCAGCTGGAAACTTCAAAATAAATAGGCAGCATTTTTTTTCTGCTTTCTTTGCCTACTTTAATAAGAGATAGTCCATATAAATAAACTCTGCTTTAAGAATGAGAGCTGCAAGGTTTTTTTGAAGTCAAAAGCTGTGCCTACATATTTATGCCAATGCTATTAAGGCAGCATCCAGATAATAGAATAGTTAGACACAGACTTAACCAAAATCTACAATTTATTCAGTTTTCCCACGTTACCCACTTACCTAACAGCATAATGTGGGCTTAGGAGTTCACAAGAGTGGTTTAATATCACAGGGAAGTTTGACAATTTCAGCTAAGCAAGAGATACATTATCTTTTGTGAACAAGGTCACAGGTACACCTGAAGATTGCAGAGCATTAACTTCCACTGCCCTCTGTAAACTAAACAGACTCACATTGGTGTTTTTACTGTAGTAGTTCTGCAGGGAAGAGAGCTTTTTCTTCTAGGTTTAAGACTATATCCTTAAAGTGTTTTAGTCATACTCTCACAAGGACTATCTTTTTTTTGGAAGACTAATATCTTCAGATCCTCCAGGGATCAGGACCATATATCACTGTTTCAAGCAATCTGTAATATTTCATGTGTGTCAAGTCACAAAATAAGTGGAATATGTATTACTAGATAGGAGAAGGCGGTTTACAGGTATTCTGAAGAATAATCTGTGCATGTGTTTGCTTCACTTATTATCAACCAGTTATGTCAGTCCTTTATCTCTCTTTGCTCTGCTCCTGTTGTAGCAAAATTCTCAGTTGTAGCAAAATATATGCTCTATTTATTGTTTAGTAATGATAGTTAAAGAAGTTTAACAAACCTGAAAAGCAGTCTGTCATAAATCCTGACAGCTTTTAGAGAAATGCAGATTCTCCTAGTGGTTGCATTTTTGGACAGAAGGTCACAACATGCACTATCTTTTAGTTGTTAATAAAGATAATCCATTTAACAGCAGCCAATCTTTACGAGATAAGCTAACGTGTTGTTTTTGATTCTCAGAACAGACTGCAAAAGCTCTTTAGAGGACACTGCTGAATTACATTTCAGGAGCTATTTTCTTAATGAGGTTTCCTATTTATGAACTGCTAAAACCTAATAAACTGGTAGGAGATTTGTATGTTTGGTTTATCATATCTGCAAGAGTATATAAATACTGCCTTTATCAGTAGAATGGCTGCAGTTAAGACTGTGAATCTCTCCCAGCAAATCCGAAGTATGATAAAGGAGACACAAAGGAATTATTTTGTTTGGCAACAGCCTTATTTAACAAACAGAAAAGTTGGGCAGCTTCACAGATGCCATCAGTACATTTTCACTCTCTGTTACTGCTCCCTAGACATAGTCTGCTTGTGTATTGGCTCAAAGGATGTCGCTGGATGTTTTCTCTGTTAAAATAAGTCAAGTGACTGTAGCCAATGCACCTGCAGGAGTTTTAATGAGGTTTCTGTTAATCAAGACTTCTTGTTCTTGAACTTTAACAGGTGATTCAAAACTTCTGTAGCTGCTTTGGGCTCTTCCAGCCCTGCAGAAGAACAATGTGGATCAGCACTGCCTGCAGAGAGGAAGGACAATTGTGTAATTAGGGTTCAGGGCTAGGATACACACTTCATGGATATCCTTTTCCAACTGATTTTCTTTGTAGTTGAGGTTTTCAAGTCTATAAAGGAAATGATGACATTGAGCTACTTCAGACTTCTGCAAGATGTTTGAATAGCAGGTGCCCTAAAAATGGCAAAGCAATTCTGTCAAATTGGATTTTCTACAGCAGCTTTTCTGGAGAAAGAGGTCTGAAAAGCCTATCAGCAATTAACACCAAACAATGATAGTGGTGTCATGGACAGGAAGGTGCCTGTAATAGGTACTCACATTTTCTCTCCTTGAACATGCTAAACTGAAAAGGTATGTTTCAGGATACCATCATAGCCACTGTTAGAAAATGAGTGCTCTGCTTCCAGGCAGTTAGAACTTGGTCAGGTTGTCAACCTACAGCAATAGGAGCAATACCCACTTAAGGCTGTGGCATTCAGCCTATCTTGAAATATTCTCTACTTCACAGGAATTTTCTAACTACATTCCAATTTAATCACAGCTATCAGACTTGAAGTTATTTACAGGATGTTTATAGCCCGTAGTAGGCAGGAAGTCAGACTGGATGATCACAGTAGCCATATAATAGTAAAAAATTCAAAACAAGTTAGAAGCCAGAGATTGTGCATTTGTTTTAGAGACAATAGATCTTTTTCAGCTGCAGAGACTTCAGCAAAGGCAAAGAGAAAAATCTAGGAGATGTCACTTACAGGGGAATAAAGTACTCTCTATTTTGTAGTCTATGACTTAAAGACAATGTGCCTTTCCAGCAGTGTTGCTGCCTCACAGCAGCCTATGATGGCTGCTATAAGGTACCTGAAAAGCACACTTCCTAGCTTCACCACTGCACCTTTCCCAACATGTATGCCACGAGGGCACTGCTCTGACTGCCTCTATCTGTAGAGAGGAAACTACAAAGCATAGTCTCCCTTATATTTGGTTTTGAAGATTTAAGAAAAAAAATCTTCCAGGTGCTTCTGTGTTTTTTGTGAGTTCAGACTTTGCTTTGCATAGAATTTATTTGTTAACAAAACAAATATTGACATGACAGTCTAGTATAGACACATGGGCTCATGTTACTGCTATTAATGCATTGACTAAAGAACATTTTTTGGTCAGATCACTGCAGCAGGACAGGAAGATTCAAGCTACAACTGTCTTCTAGAGATTTTATTTGCACTATCAGTGCAGGAACCTGCAACAGAGCTAATACCACACACTGACAAGTGCTAGAAACTGTATAGTCTCCATCATCAGATTCATCTGAACCTCATGTTAATGATAAGCAAGTGTATAGCAATGGCCATTTAAGCCACTCCCTTTTCTGTGGTTGTAACTCATTCACCTGCATGATACTATCTAGGTAGCCTCAAGGTACATGCAGCACAGTCTGGCTCTGCATACTTTTCAGTGGCCTGTGGAGCATTCATTAGTCATTAATCCCCAGACTACATCGAGCTCTAACCAAGAAACAGATGTGCAAGAGGCCACAGGTCTACTACGCCACAGACCTGAAAAGACCCAGTTGCTGTAGAAAACAGCATTTGACAAACTTGCTTTGCCATTTCTAGGGCACTTAATAAAGCCAGGAGAGAACATGCCCCACTAAAAAACCCCAAACAAACACATCCAAAAATGATTCAGGAAAAGAACACGAACACTCTACCACTGTCATATTGTCCTGGTTTGAGCTGGGACAGAGCTAATTTTCTTCTCAGTAGCTGGTACACTGCTGTGTTTTGGATTTAGTGTAAAAATAATGTTAATAATGTTTTAGTTGTTGCTAAGTAGCATTTATCTGAAGTTAAGGATTTTTCAGTTTCCCATGCTCTGACAGGAATCAAGTATACAAGAAGCTGGGAGGGAGTATAGCCAGGACAGCTGACCTGAACTAGCCAAAGGGATATTCCACACCATAGAATGTCATGTTTAGTAGATAAACTGGGTGTTTGCCGGGGGGGTGTGGGGACTTCCTATTATAATATTGTATTATTATTGTTACTTTTGACTGTTGTCATCTCAACCCACAAGTTTTCCTCCCCCCCCAATCCCCCTCCTTGCCCTCCTGGAAAAGGAGAAGAGTGAGCAAACAGTTTGTGGGGTTAAACAATGACAGATGCAGCACAAACAGGCTCGAGTTATCATGACCAGCTCTAAGGAGTAGAGTGAGTTTCTTGAAGGACTAGCAGTTTCTGTTCCTGTGTGCCTACTTCCCCAGCATCATAATCATCAGCTTTCTGTTGGAACTACAGTAAGAGGTTTATAAATTCCCCAAATTAGTTTCAGTTTCCATCAGCTATGTAACAATGCTCTTAGACTAAACCCACAAATACATCTTTCCTAGTCAGCAGTGAGATTATCCATGCCACTGGACCAAATCCAGTAACTAGAAAACACCTTAGCTTAGCATTTTGCCTCTGTATCACAACATGTTGTCCCATGACTTGAGCTTTTATTGTGCAGTTCATCCATTCTGGTACAGTCAAGCCTTCATAAAAGGTTCCAAAGGGACTGGGTGAAAAAAATAAAATATATCCATGTTTTAGAGGGGAAAACATGATAGTGTAGGTAATGAACAATATATAAAATTCAAAACTTTGCTCACTGCTGCTCAGGTTTTCCATCTATTATTGATTCATAGCTCTCTAATATTAGCTCAGTACAATTAAAAAAATTTAATGACAAACAAGAAACAAAGAGATTGAGACTCATTCCATGGAACTTTTTGCATTCAAATCTGCATAAGAAGTTCTGGTTCTTGCCTTCCTCTGTATTTTAAAACAATTTATACAAGACTGACTAGGGAAAAACCCCCAAAACAACGGCTAAGCAATAATGTATACAGATGGCAACTACGTAGACTAAGACTTTCCTTGTCCTGACACCAGTGCAGGGAGCTATGCCAGTATTTTGCCAAATCTGAGGCAACCTGAAAAGCACGAATAGAAATAGACCCATTGCTATCTCTTCTACTGTAAAACAAAAATCAAACCCAATGCAGCATCAAATGAATCTAGCAGCAGACAAACCCAAAACAAGTAAGAAAGCAATTCTTCAAGACTTGTGGATGTGAAAAATCATACCCTAGGAACACAACAGAATCACAAGGTAACTGAACAAGACAGAGGTAACTGATGGCTCCTAAACACAAAAGATCTCAAACTGCTGTCAGAGTATTTAAAGAACACACCACTGCAATGCTCAACTCACTCATCTTCAACAAGCTGCTTTGGCCAACTGGAGACAGGATACTGCAGTAGGTACATATTTAGTCTGATTCAACTCAGCTGTTCTTATGAGCACCTATAAGGTGGCTTGTAATTGGGCTTATTGCAATTCAGAAAAGCCAACTGCATATTCAGCTTGATTTCTTTTTTTCTTAAGAATTTGAAAATGTAGTTTTGCAGATGTTTGTCCTGCACCATGTGCTTTAACAAGTTAAAATGCAAGAGCAACACAGCTTATGAAAGAGTTAAGAGTTGCCTCTCAACTTAAATGAGCAAGGTCCTGCCAGAATAATGAAGGGCTCTGTACTATAACTGACCAAAGATAAGGCAGAGGGAGGGATGACAAATAGGTACTGACAGTTTATAGATGACAAACCAGGGGAGTACCAAATGATTAAAAAGATAAAATAATTTTTCTGAGTCCACTGTTCTGTGCCCCAAGTATGCAAGAAACTCCAGATTTCTAGTCATATCTCCAATATAGTCAATACCAATTAAAAATCCAAATACAGGACTTTCTTTTCCTGTTTTGAATAATGCAGTTTCCTGTGCCCCAGATTTCACAACTGAGCAGCAATGTTACAGTATGCACTTGTGTTAGTCTTGTGAGCTCAGCAAGAAGAGAGTTTCTGCCTTGCCTTCCCCAGAGAGAAACAGACTAATTTTTAGAGCATCATATAAGAAGTGACTCCAGCCAGGCAGGCTTGTGTATTTATGTTCCAATAATGCATCTGCTTTGTTAGAGCTATTTTCTTTTAACATGAAGAAATGCCTGCTACTCTGGTATCACTGGAAGCACTGAATATGCAGCTGGAAGGGAAACAAGTTTTGAGTGCAAGTACCAATTCTACAGATTCTGAGAACACAGTTTTTCTGTCTCCTGCTCTTAAATCTTTCCTGTAGGCTGGACTCCTCTTCCTAGGGTGTGCTACAGTATCACAGTAGCTTTACTGCTACATCAGAGTCCTGAGAAAGTCTGGTAGGAGAGGCCAACAAGGTGGAGCTGAACTAGAAGTTCCTAAATCAAGAACACAAAATCAAAACAAAACAACTACTTTTCATTGGAAGAGCTACAAGATTGTATTTGTCCTTAAAATTTTCTTTGATCAGAAACCCAGAGATCTGTGCAATCACAACACAAAAACAAATGCTGTGAACAGTTACAGCAGGAAGAGCACACTTAGCAGGAATGCTAGGCTCCGGATATCTAATTCTTTGATCTTTCCACTTTACCTTTTAGGAGATGAAAGGAAATCTCTACCTTTGTAGGCAGAGTGTGATACAAGCATGGGGGTACAAAAGCCATTTATTTTACTGTAACAATCCCCAGATCCACCTAGATTAAACAAAGACTTGGCTACAGTCTAGAAGATTGGCTCTTCCTCTATCTCTGCCTTATTTAATTATATCTGGCCTTGAAGAAGCAATCAATATCATTATGGCTCACAAGGTTTGCTATCACTCCCAACTCCTCATCCTCTCTGACAGTGTTTTCTGTTCAATCTTGTTTATGCACCGTAGTCCTTTTACTCAGGTGCTTCTCTGTTTTCCCTCTATTCCCACTCTATTTCTCCAAGGATCCAAGCCCTCTGCTGGTTAAGTGCTGCACCGTGTCCCAGAATGACCCTTTCCAAATTCTTTCCCACTAAGTCATCCAGCAAAATACAGAGAGTGCCTGTTACAATACCACTCCACCCTGAGTGCTAGCTAGTCTTCTGTACCTTCTGCTGTGGAGCAGTCTGTCTGAAAGTCTTCTCCAGTAAAATTCCTACTCAGAATGGAAAATTTCAAACAGAAACTTCCATGAAGTTACAGTGAAATGAAAACAGAAGATGAATAGAACCTGATCTACTATTTTGGAAACCCTAACCCTCAATGTAACTTCTTGCCAGAACACACTTATCACAAAAATGTTCTTTCCAAGCAAGTCAACATTGCCCCAAACAGTTTTCTGCCACAGCTCAGAATAATCTAAGAACATTAAGCATTCTGCTTTTCTTATTAGATGCCTCTGGGCTTCTATTTATCACATTACAGATATACAGAAACACTCCCAAAGCTGAAGTTTTGTGTATTTCCTTTTAAGCCCAGCAATTTAAAGTGATTATAATCCATTTGTTAGGAGAATCAGCATTAAGGAACAATATTGCTTAGAGTCAAATATTGATTCTCTCTTCCCTCCTTATGTTGTAAGTTAACTCAATCTTGTCTGCTCAGCCTACTCCAAGTTATTCTGACCAAAAATGTGCTCTATGTGAAGTCTGGCCTCAGCAATAGTAGAAAAATTTAAAAGAAGCATTTTAAATTAACAAAGTCTGTTCTCCCAATATAAAGGTTGGTATTTCTCAGAAAAAAATTAGTATGACCCCTTAGGACCTTTTTATCAGTACCAGGAAACAAACCACCCATTTTGCAAATAGAATGCAAACAACTGCACAGGGGGTACATTTTAACCTGGCTGAGTTCCCTTTCAGGTATGCTATGCTAGGCAGTTATGAACTCAGAATCCTACCTTACATTTACCTTTTAGGGGTTCTTATGCATTAAGAGTTGCAGTGTCTCCCTCTTATCTGTTCAGAAAGAGCCCCCTTTCTGCCAGGCCTACACAACCTTCTTCAAAGGACAGTTCAAACCAGTGGATCACTCTCGATCCACTCAAACCTTGAGGAAAAAAGTTACAAGAACATGCAAGAAAAATCACCCAACACTGGCCACTGTTTCAACAAGTGCCCCAACACATTTTATGAATAGCCTTAAACAGCTCTCAGGAGGGAACAACTTTAAAGCCATTAACTGTAAGTATTGTGAAAACCATAAAAAACCCCAAGGGGCAAATGCACTGTACATGTAAAAATTATATATAAGCCTATTTTTCTGTCCTCCCAGACAAAGCAAGTTTCTGATCTGCTCATGACACAGGATTTTCTTGGAAATCTATTTTTACTATATTTGCAAACAGTAGCTTGTATAAGCACAGAACTCTTTATTACATCATGTGCTGCCTGTCTGGAAAGGGCAAGTTTTCTACTGCTTGCTAAAACAGTCCCATAGGCTACTCTGTAGGCCTCATGTCTTCAATGGAATGAGTTTTCTACTAGCCAAAGTACACTGTCTCTTCAGTAAAACAAAGATCAATTCAACCATTACTATATTAGCTGTCAGACATACCAAACCAGCTCTTATTTAGAGAGGCTCAAACAGACTCAGTGGCCACAGGTACATTACAGTGGACAACAGCAGACAGGTTCATCACACTCAGGTGTTTTACATGTGCATTAGCATGAGAACAGCAGAGAGCTAGCAGGTCATATGTAAGTTAATAACTGATGATTTCTTGAGGGACAGTAACTTTCCTTGCTTTTGTGTAACCTCTGGAGACAGCTGATACAGTACAGCTACTCCAGCATTAATATCATTAGAACATTGCTGAAATAACCATCTCATTACACACAGTAATGAAACTGTATTTTATTATAAGCAAAACCAGGTTTTATATCACCAAGAAATCAGGACCTATACACTTTTTCAAAGAGCTACTCATGTAGAAACTGCTGTACTTCAAAATCAACTTGTACTTCCAATTAGAGGAAAAAAAGCATGGAGTGTTACAAAAAACAAAACCAAAGCCAATCAGAAAAAAAGCAGACCTCATCATGTGAAATCTGCCAATATCCTGGTCCTTCCAGATAACAACAGTCACCAGCTCCAATTCACAGTATTCCAAAATAAAAGTGACTGCTTGTTCCAACTTTCTAGGCGTTTGCTGCTTACCAATTCCAGACATGCTGTTTGGCAAAAGAAGCTACTATTCCACGCAGTGTGCTCTTCAAAACTACTTTAGCTTTTCCTCTTCCAACAAAAGAAAGCAACACAAAGTCACTGACTACATATACTGCATCTTTCTAAGGGGAAGTAAAAGAAAAAAAAAAAAAGGGAAGGGACACTTCTGATGCACTGAGAAAGCTACATAGGCAACTCATTGGCAACAGCAAAGTATATCTGAGAAGTCTGGAGAAAGGCAGGAAACCATCTTCAGTATTCTGCATTGAAAGGGTAGTCCTTGTGAGTTTTGCACCTGAAGGAAATCGGAGAGGAAAAGTTATCTCATGTCTGGAAGATACTATGTGCTACTGTAACCACTGCAGGAGCCACCAAGGGAGGAGCTGAACTCTATAAAAGCAGACTCGGTCTGTTTCTGTTTTCCTTGGTGACGCACTGCATTTGTAAACAGAGAGTCTTGAGTGCCTTCTGTTGTTTGAGCTTTGACCACTTCAGGCAATGCTACTTAGGTGCTTTGTAGACAACCTATTCAAGGTTTCACTGTTAATTGCCAGGAAGACCATTTTGCAGCCTTCCAACAAAATTTTCACATCTGGCTTTAGGCTTCCAAGTTGCAAATCCTCATGTTACTTTGAATATTAATCACTTTCCCTACCACTCCTAAGAACATAATTTTACAATATTCCTAAGGGTAATGGCGGAAAGACAAAAATACCACAAGCAAAGTTAATCAAGAATAAGTCTGTGTCATGCTCACTTCTCCAATATAGAGAAGATGAAAATTATGAGTAATAAGCCTCCTATAGCAATTCCAGCTACAAAAAGTGTCTCGGAGACTGAACTGAAAATGAACATGAAGTCTGCTTTATGCTCATGATTTGATTCATAAGACTAACATCTAAAATTCTTCCTCTGAAAAGTTACTTCGAGGATGACCTCTTCAGAAATTGTTTGCATATTCTGAATTTCAACCAAGCCTCACATCTATAACTTCAAATACTAATAAATACCACTGCTACTTACGTGCTCATTGCACAGACTCTCCAGTTTCTGTTAAAGCTGAGAATTGTTGCCATCTCCTCTTTAGTCAATTCGAAGTCAAACACCTAAAAGATAAACAGCTGGAAGTGATTTCTGCACAAATCAGAGATTGTAACAAAAAAATCCCCACCCCACAAAATTGATGAACAAGTCCACAGCGTAGGGGAGCTTATTCAAAAAAATGATTGCTTTGTGAAGGAGAGAATGGCAAGACACAGCTCTCTGGATTTCTGAGACTCCACTAGCTGGAAAGGGGCAGGGAGGCAAGCAGAAAAAAGGGAGGAATTAAAAAAATACCAAGTTACAGTTACATGTGCCAGTGGTTGAAGAAGCTTGGAGAGCATTTACTATGGCAGAATCCCTCCATCCTTCATTTGTGGAAGATACATCTTTCTGCCCTACTCCAAAAGGACATCTGCACAACTTTCACATTTCACCTAACGCAACTAAGCATCTTCCACAATCCCAATATTGGTTTCAGTCAGGACCATTGAATCAAGAGCAGCAGCATTTATGGACATCAGGACTTTCCTCCTAATACCACTTGCTCTGCATAAGCCTTTTGTGGTGTGCTACTGCACTCAGGCCCCAAGTAAGCTCTTAGATGTCTAACTCATCCACATGGCATAGAACAGGAAGCATCACAGAACATGACTGCTAAGATTATCAGTATAATGTTTCTAAAAGCTTTTTTCACTCCTGCTCTCCAACTGTAACCTTGTGTGTAGGTAAGCACACAAAAAAAGCCCTGTCCTCTTGCCTAAGGAGGACTTAGGACTGGTGAGAAAGGATCACTGCTTGCTTTGCATGGTGAAGCCAATGCTGTCTCTGAACATACCAAGCCCCCAGGTCACTCCTAATGACTCACCTTGAAGTTCTCCACAATGCGCTGGGGAGTGACAGACTTGGGAATCACAATCACATTTCTCTGGATGTGGAAGCGAATGAGAACCTGCAAGAGGCATATCACTGAGTCAGAGAGGATGGCAAGCAAAGCCTTTTCCAATAATTGTTTGCTGCAAATTGTACAATTCAATAGAATTAACCCATTTCTACAAAGCTGTATTTCAAATCATACCTGAATTTTAAGCAGCACTTTCTGCAGTGCAAACAGAAGTGGTGGAGCCCCACACAGAAGGCCCCCTTTCTCTTTTCCCATGCAGTTTACTTATATTGAGTTCCCTCCCCACCTAAACTTAGGCCATAAGTGTCCATTTCTCTGCAACAGGACTTCAGATGGGAAAACTGAAACATTACAGCATCTGAAGATGGATCAAGAAAGCATTTTTGTTGATGATCAGATAACCCTTCCAAGCATGAATGGAAGGCCATATAGTAAACAAACCTCTGTTACTACTTAACACCACAGAAGAGCACCACAGGTGGTGGGAAATGAAGAGCCAGACTGTCCTTTACATATTCATTAGCAGTACTTTTAAGTTGTGGTACAGGAAAAGGCACCCGCTGCCCAGCACCTACATACCTGTGCTGGGGTTTTGTTGTGCTTGGTTGCAATCTCTTTAATCTTGGGATCATCCAGAAGAGAAGGATCCTCTGGCTTTGCCCTACACAGAAAAAAGATTCGTGGCAAGAAATCTGCATGATCCACCCCAGCAGAGACTCATACCTAGGCGAGTAATTAATGGTGAACTTGTAGTCTAAGTTTCAAGCATAATCCATGCCAGCTCCCTTGCTAAGCACAAAATCTTACCATGGTCTGTCAGGAGAGCCAAGCGGACTGTATGCTGTCACAGCAATCCCTTTGGATTGACAGTACTTGATCAGCTTCTCCTGGGTAAGGTATGGATGACACTCAATCTGCCAACAGAAGAATTCAGACATTGACAATGATTTAGCTGCTTTAACATATTCTAGGGATTAATTTTTAATCAAATCAAATTATTTTTGTTCTACCTTATAGCCTGTGTAATACTGTGCAGCCTCAATTTTCTGCATGCTCCTATGCCCTTTCTACTATTTGTTGTAGCTCTCCTTGCAGTGATGGGTGCAAGGACTGTAATACAGAATCACAGAATGTTAGGAGTTGGAAGGGACCTCAAAAGATCATCTAGTCCAATCTCCCTGCCAGAGCAGGATTCCCTAGACCAGGTCACACAGAAGCACATCCAGATGGGTTTTGAATATCTCCAGAGAAGGAGACTCCACAACCTCTCTGGGCAGTCTGTTCCAGTGCTCTGGCACCTGAACTGGGGAAAAAAATTTTTCTTGTATTCACACAGAACCTCCTGTGCTTCTGCTTACAGCCATTGACCCTTGTCTTGTCACCTGGGCTTCACCGAGAAGAGCCTGACCCCATCCTCCTGACACACACCCTTCACATATTTAGAAGCATCAATGAGGTCACCCCTTAGTCTCCTCTTCTCCAAGCTAATACCATTCCTTGAAGGTTTGCTCATCCACACAAACTCCAACATATGGAACGCCCAGCTACATAATTACTTAAATCAGGCAGTTCAGTAGAACTCACAAATGAGCCATAAAACCCTAACAACAGCACAGCAGACCAGTAAGTACAAAGTTCTCTTTTCATTCCTAGTTAAACATGCCATAATGTTGCAGGTACTTCAATACCAGTATTGTTTCATTCACTCTATTTCAATACTCATGTTGAATACCTCCAATCTGCTAGTAGTAAGAATGGCTACCTGCTACATACATTAGACCTTCAGCTTACTGTCTTTTCTGGACTTTTTATAAGCCATGAATATCCATAAGAATATTTACATAACAGAATACTGACTCCTTAACAGTGGATCTGTATTCTGGCAAGCTGATACACAGAATGCAGTATGGAACAGGAATTATTTGTGTGTCAGGAGGCAGTGAATGAATATGAATATTTGATATGTTGCATAGGGGGACTTTAAGGATAGTTCCACACCAGGAAGCACTACTTTTCTTTCACCAGTCAATATCAGGAACCTCTTTAACTACATAGTCATTGGAGACTTCTGCAGCCTGCTGCTGCGTTCTGATGGAAGTCCCTGGACACTTGTGCGACTGGCTGGTGAAGCAGGACAGTGATAAACATGGGATCAGTTTACAGCCTCAAGTGTTTTATTTGTGGTTCTAGCTGCTTGCCCTTACCAGAAACTTGCATGGCTGTTTCCCTTCTGGGGCATGTTACGAGTATTAGACAACAGGACACATAATTCACTTTTGGGGACAGATTATACATACTTATTTTGCTTCTGGAGCTCCAGAAACACAGATACTCAAGAGTAACAGAGCATCTTGTTATTTTCTCAAGAATTCAATAAGCAGCTTTTATGCAACATATGTGAGGCAAAGTCATCCTTACCTGTCCACTGGCACTCAAGTTGAAAAATTTCTGAGCTACATTGTCTAGTCTTATGTTTGGATCAGAATGAAAAGCCTATGGTATCTCAGGCTATTGCAATCCACACTGCGGGATAATGATCAAGTACTTAAGAGTCAGATTTCCTTACTGAACTAAGGACTAGCCTCATTGTAAAGTAATCACCACCCTGCCAATTAATTTCTCACCACAAGTTAAAACAGGCTTTCAGTCTTGCAAGTTAAGTTTTGAAGGAGAGGGACCAAAGATCCATTGCTCTGAGCTTAACTTGACTGTAGTTGTCAGAGAGTTTAAGAACACTTGCAAATGAGATACATGGTCAATGACTTCCATTATCAACTACAATACAGTGACAGTAAAGCATGACAGATGTTGAAAGGTAGGACTTCGACTAAGTATCCTAAAACAATATTGGAGAGAAAATGAAAATACACAGTAGAGAATTATGAATTTTGTGCTTTTCAGAATGTTTCAGTTTTATGTTGAATAGAATTCCAGAGAACAATCCTATTAGCTTTCTGAATAAAGGTCTTAAAAGCCTTTTTCAGCACATATGCTCAAGCTACCACAACAAATTAAGTGGTTCTTGTAATCAGTTAGAAAACAGGCTGCAGTCCTTCAAATGCCATAGTAACCAAGGACAAGCATACAGCCCCTCACAGAGGGCTATCCTGGGACCTGTCCTCTTCAACAACTTATAC
This sequence comes from Galbula dea, assembly GCA_013399015.1. Classification (NCBI taxonomy): domain Eukaryota; kingdom Metazoa; phylum Chordata; class Aves; order Piciformes; family Galbulidae; genus Galbula; species Galbula dea. The sequence continues at coordinate 382,206 of VWZX01010074.1, forward strand.
CAAGCTATAATCTTGTCAAGTTTTCAGGTGATGACAAACTGGGGGGAGGACTAATGAATATACTGAAGGGCAGGGCTGCCACTTCAGATGGATCCTCTCAGGCAGGAAGAACAGGCCAACAAAAACATTAGGAAATTCAACAAGGCTGCACAAAAAGCCCTGAACCTGAGAAAGAAAAGCCCTTGGCAATAACACAGGCTGGAACCTGACTGTCTACACAGCAACTATGCTAGAAATAACCTGAGGGCCACAGTACACTGAGCTGAACATGTGCCAGTAGTGAGCCCTGGCAGCATGAACACAGCCAGTAAATTGCAGGAAGTGATCACCTGCCTCTAGTCAGCACATGTCAGACCACCTTTGTAATACTGCACCCAGTTTTTTGCCTTCCCAGTCCCCTCATTAGAATAAAGATTGATGGACTGTCATGAATTCAGCAGAGGGCCACTAGGATGGCTGGGGGCTGCAGAACCTGCTGTATTGGGAAAGACTCAGAGGTGAGCTTGTTCAGCTTGGAGAAGGGAAGCCTTCAGGTCTCCTAGTAGCAGCTTTTCAATGACTAAAAGAAGGTCATCCAAAGACAAGCCAAGCTCTTCAGTGTTGCATGGTGGTAGGACAAGAGACAGGCATGAGTTGAAATGAGAGGTTGCAGCTGAATGTAACTCCCTGCCTCCTCTACACACCCAAGGTAGGGGTGTCAGGCAGTGAAGCACACTGCCTAGAAAGGCAGCGTCATCTCCACTGTTGCAGGTTTTCAAGATGGATAAAGCCTTGTACAACCTGGTCTGATCTCATAGCTGATGCTGCTCTGGACTGTGAATTACAGCAGATTATTTCTCAAGGCCTCATGCCATCTGGATTTTCTAAAGATTTTATTCAAGTGTTGTGCATACACCTGCACACTTCTACTCTATGGCTACCTTGCCACTCCATTTCCTCCTTCCTCCTAACCCTCATTAAGCCTGTATGCAATCCATAAAGCATGTTCCTCTTTGATTCCCTCAGGCATCAGCAACAGGCCTCCACAGAAGAGCTAGAAATGGGTCACCCAATTCTTAGGTCCATATGTACACATATATACACACAAAGTTTTACCCTACTTCCAGGAAATTTTTTTAAAGCTCTTCTGATTTCCTTCTATCCCTGCCTTCCCTCCCTCCAGAAAAAAAAAGTGGGGAAATTCTGGAGCTGCTCCTTACCAGATTTCCAAGCAGTAGTGCAGAAAGGCCATAAAAACCCCAGCCCCATGTAGTTAAGTAGTTAAAGGGTGAGACAGAAATATGTTGCCTCTACTCCACTCTTTTTATAACCTTATTTCATAGTAAGAACTTAGTAATTCTTAAAAACACAAACAGAACAAAACCAACATCACCCAAACATTTGCCTGTTGTCACTCTGCACCTTACCTGGTTATTTGCAGGCTTGTACTTCAGTCCAGGCTTGTTCAAGATCCTTTCAATCTGCTCATGGTTAAAGTTGGAGATACCAATGGCTTTTACCAGACCACAGTCCACCAGCTCTTCCATGGCCTAACAGAAAGCAGAGCAAAGTCAACATTTAGCATACATGACAGGGCCTGAAAAAACACATCCTTCCTGACATGGTTTACTTCCTACGTGACAAGGACCAAATAAGCGTTCAGATTTTCAGAGTTCAAGCTCGAGGAGAAAGAACCAGAGCACTAGTATATTCATGCCATGTCTCCCATGTCACCAAAGCTCAAAGACTCATTCTTTGAGCCTCTGGAAACTTACTGCAAGTTAGAAGCAGAAAACAGTGATACCCAACAATCCATTATTTTACCAGTTGAGTCCTTCCAAGTAGTTCTACATGCATGAGACAATTCAGACTGCCGAAGATAATGAAAACAGAGACCATTGAGAACAGAAAGTGTATTTCTCCCATGGTGGCTAAACTTACCTCCCATGTCTGCAGAATATCCGTGTTACTAGGTATAGACATGCCTTTGTCATCTGTGGGAAACAGCTCATCTCCTGCCTGTTAGTGACAAAGAAAATGCTTAAAACACTCTTTGGTAGTAGGTTAGGATAACACTAGCTTAAGATTGTGACACTACAAACTCCTACTGCAGAACATGCTAATATATTAGATAATGCCAATACTCATTATCTATATTCTCCAGTCTTTCTTTCTGCTTTCACATGAAATTATGGCATTCTTGTCCACAGCCATCCCAATAAGGACAGGTACTTCTGCTGTATACAATGCCTTCTGGCTCATCAAAATATATATGGTGAAACTACCTCTCCACTTCTAGTTTACTTTCAAGTAAACACTACAAATTTACTTTCTGTATTACAAAAATACAGAGTTCTTATATGGACATAAGAGTTTTATTATAATGTATAATAAGTACCCAGTTAGGACCTGGAACATTATCAGTCTATTTTGGACCAGATCTACTGACAGGTCTTTCAGGGGGAGACTCACTGTTTAAGTTGCTAGCATAAGGAAAGCTAAAATAGCCTGTGTCCCAGTCAGGACTACATGCCAGGTATTGACTTCATTCTAAACCAGTTGCTTTCTACTGATACATTATTACAGCACAACACAGAATCACAGAATCACGGTTGGAAAGGACCCTCAAGATCATCTAGTCCAACTGATAGCCCTACACTGCTCTTACCCCTAAATCATCCCCTGAAGAAACACATCCATCCTCTTCTTAAAAACCTCCAGGGATGGTGACTCCACCACCACCCTCGGCAGCCTATTCCAATATCTCACCACTCTTTCAGTAAAGAAATTCTTCCTAATATCTAATCTAAACCTACCCTGGGTCAGCTTAAGCCCATTCCCTCTAGTCCTGTCACTAGTCACAAGGGAGAAGAGGCCAACACCCGCCTCCCTAGAATGGCCTTTCCAGTTGCTGAAGAGAGCGATAAGGTCTCCCCTCAGCCTCCTCTTCTCCGGGCTAAACAAGCCCAGCTCCCTAAGCCTCTCCTCATAAGGCCTGTTTTCCAGACCCCTGACTAGCTTAGTTGCCCTTCTCTGCACCCTCTCTAGTAGCTCAATGTCCTTCCTAAACTGCGGTGCACTTCGGTAGTTCTGTCTATATAAAACTAATTTTAAAAATACAGAAGCTATAAACCAGTTGATCTCAGAAGTAACAAGTATAAAGAAGATTTTGATCAGGCTCTAAGAGAAGGACTAAGCTTAGAAACACTCAGACTGTAACATCAGTTCCTTTGCATGCAGTCAGAAAGTAGTAAAAAAGTTCCACCTTTTGAAATCCAAGGTCTGTGGAACACCAAGGCTCCTACAGCAAAGGTCAGTTCAATACATACTGAATTAAAGGACTCAACAATTAAGGACAGAAATGGAAGACAAACATTTTCTTGTTCTGTGATTCTGTAACATGCAGAGGAATGAATTTCTGTCAGGCAGCAAATCACAGCTCTCCTTCCCACAGAGGGAGCCACATCACTGTCAGCTGAGCGTACACTGGATTTGTAGAAGACAATACATAGGCAGTAATGAAAAGGAGAGCAATGTAACTTATGCTTGCAGCACGGAAACCCACCCCTAGTTCAAGGTCTATCTCTTCCACGATTCAAAGGGCAGATGATGCTGTGAAGTAGGAATCTGAGGTAGCCTGGCTCACATGGCCATGGTAAAACCGAGCATCAGAACAGTACTGGTACACAAACACTTGATGTGTATCGGCTGGAGCAATTACTAGGCTGTAAAGCCATATAGCTCTTCAAAACTGCTAGTCACAAAAGCAAGCCAATTGCTATTACTGTACCTTAAAGCCAAGAGGCCAGTGGATGAGGTAGAGATCCAAGTAATCCAGTTTCAGGGCAGCAAGAGTCTTCTGGCAGGCTCCCTTCACCAGAGGCTTTTCATGAAACGTACACCATAGCTAGACACAAAAAGCAAGGCACACTGTGACTTCATGGGTTAAAACTCTTGGAACCTTTCTGTCCTGTCCTTGAGAGCATCTGTCCCTTTTAGAAGGTGATGTGGAACTAGGTCATTCTACTGAACTTCAAGAAGTGCTTGCTTTGCCTGTGATACAGAGTGGAATTCCATTATTTCCCTAAGAAATAATGGAAAACAGGAAAAAATTTTATTTCTGCAAAGATGCATGTGCATATAGGTGTATGTGTTCTTCTAGACACCAGTCTCCAGCTAGTTGAAATGCTAGTATTAGTCTTTGTACCTTCAGAAACATGAAGGCTATTTTCACAGGAGCACCTCTGCAGCTAAGTCTTCCAGATGGCACACTGCAAAGTTAGCCCACAAGCCCCAGATGCATCTCATCAATACTTATTACATAGATAAAGTTTCAGATTACTCACCTCAAGGAGATGATGGAATTTTTAAAGCCTTGACTGACAAACTGACCCACAAACTGAAGCTGCCTCTGAACCTGCTAAACATGCCCATTTGTCAACATGGCTCATCTCCTACCTTGTTGCTCTGCTTAAAATCTAGGATGGTTCAGATGGCATTCTCCTCCTTCAGACCGGAAAACACCTCTAGCACCACATGACAAACTGCATCATGGCAGACAGCAGTAGTCTCCTTTGATTAAGGCTTCATTTAAAAAGCCACCTTCTAGGAGGTTAGCTACTGCACGAAAAAGGACAGCATAACTTAATGCCAGGAAAAGTTTAAAGCATCATGTGTATCAGTGGTACATAGTCTGCACAATTTTCCACACAGGATGAGGCAAAGGAGGAAACTTGTCTTGGGAATGGCCTAAGTGAAGTTCTGAGTTGTTCCACACTGCTCCACAGAGTAGGAAAGAACTGGAGGATTACTATGAAACTATGAAGAAAAAAAAAAAAAAAGACGTCTCCTGGGATCCTGTTTCACCAGAACCATACCTTACTGACAATGAAGAGGTCCTCTCGTTTCACAATGCCTTCCTTGATTTTTTGTTGGATCCCATCCCCAACTTCATTCTCATTTTGGTACACATAGGCGCAATCAAAGTGACGATACCCTGCATCAATAGCAGCCATCACCGCAGCTGTTACTTTCCCTGGTGGAGACTGAAAAAGCAAGAGCCAAGAAACTAATCAACATATAGTGAAAACCTCTTCTCTAGCAAGATAAAATTAAGAAAGCTACCCTTCCAAAGCAATCCCACAATTAAAATAAAAGCAAGAAAATACCAACAACATCAAAAAGTCCCTCAGTTTTCTTTGCAGCATTCCGAGCCTGTATACATCTCAAACACAGACTCCTGAACTTAAAGCCAGCCTCCAGAGGTTCCTATGTTACCCCAATCCCTGGCAGGACTCAGCTCAACAGTTTTACAGAGTTGCAGCCCCAAAACCAGGATGGTGCTTCAGAGCCGTGCAAAGGCCTCCTCATTTCCTCGCATCACTTCTAGGAGGAGAAGCCCTCAGCAGCCTCCAGCTCAGGCCTCGGCAACCCACATCCGAGGTAAGTGCCCTGCAGCAGTATAGAAGTTTGGGCTCCTGCGAGGAGGCAGCGGACAGGGAGGGTCCCCCGGTGCCAAAAGCCACAGCGGCACCACTGCACCGAGGGGGAAATCCCGGCCGGGGTGTCGGTGACGCCGGCAACACCGCGCCCGGGCCAGGTCTGGCAATGGGGATGGGCCCTAAGCCGGGCCGAGCTCTGAGGCCAGCGTTCACAGCAGTGCCCACAGGGGCCGGGCCGCCCCCAGCTGCACTCCCTCTCTTCCTCCTTCCCTCCCTCCCCAGTACGAAACCGGGTAAAAGGCTCCCGTCCTGCAGGGGCAAGGCCAGCGCCAGGCCTGGGTACAGCTTGCCGCAGCCGCTCTCCCGCCGCCAGCCCCGTTACCTTCCATGTGCCCAGCCCCAGGATGGGCATCTTGGCTCCGGTATTCAGCTGTACGTAAGTCGCCATAGCTCCACACGATCCAAAACCAAACACCACTACAACAGCTGTCGGCCCAGCGCCTTTAATAGCGGCAAGTCCCGTCCCGCCCCGCCCCGGCGCTGCGCGGAGATGGGGGGATGGCGGGGCGGTGCCGGAGCTGTAATGGAGCTCTACCCTAGAGCACGGTTGTTGGGCTGGGGCAGGGCTTTGTGTCTTGTACATGCCATATGTCGGGGGTCCGCGGCGCCAGGGCGGCTGTCGCGCAGTCCCCCCCGTTGTGTTAGACGGTGCTTAAACAGGCACTGCGGTACGTTCATGTGAAAAGCGTTCAGTGTGTGATGCTGCGTCGTGGTTCCACACTCGGCTGGTAGCCCAACCGCAGCACCTCCGTCCCTTGATGTCACATCGCCGCCATCCCCGGGATGGGAATGACAGATGAGGCTGATGTGTCTCCCTGCGTCCTTAGGAGCTGCTTGCAGGTTGTGTGCCTCAGGCCGAGGCAAGACTGAGCCCTTTCCTGGAGCAGTGTGTCCTGCTACAGTGATGGTGGCCTGGGATGGTACCACCTTGTCAGGCCCTTGTGACCCTGCGTGCAGATATAGCAAGAGGGCTAGAGAAACCTTGGTGTGGCTGGTTTGTGAGAGTGGGGAGAACCTGTTCCCCATTCCAGGTAGGACAAATGCAGCTTCCCCTTCAAGGGAAAGTGACTGGTGGCTCGGGACTAATTTAGGATAAAGTGTGTTTAAAAAAATAACTTTATTTGCATCTTGGGAGATATTTTTAAAATATCTTGCAAGTGCTAGAATAGAATCAGTGACTTTTTAATGAATAACATAATGGTCAAGTTGTTCCTCTGCGTTTAGGGAGGTCCTAAGGGCATTTCAGAGTAAAATGCATGATTGTAATCATAACATGGTAGGTAGCCAGTAATCTCACACTAGAAACTGGCTTTGATTTTTTTGCAGACAAGTGTATGCTGTTTTGCTGAGGAGGGCACAGCACAGTGGAAAAAACCAGACTTGCCCGGCAGGCTTTGCTGTTTACACACGTGGAGAAGTTCAGGTGCGAGCGCTAGCTCTGGGTGCCTCTCCCATGGCAGAGGCCCCTGCTCTCTGCAGCTTGGTGTTTTTTGCTCCATTTAACTAAGGGTGGGCAAGGTAATTGGTTTTTCTCTTTAATGTTTCTCTTGTTTTGTGTTAGCACTGTCAGCCGTTCACTGCAGGATGTGATGTGTTTTCACTTGGATCACAAAACACTTATGTAACTCAGTGCTTATCTGTTACCATTTGGGTTCAGTTTTCCCCGGCAGTTTCTTGTCAGAAAGATGTTGCCATCTTATCATGGGAGGCTTCAAGCAGAAGTTCTGTATTTTGTTTTTGCAGTTTGCTCTTGTGAGTAGGAGACTTTCCCCTCATAGCTGTAAGGCAACAAGCTTTCTGTTGTTTACCTCTCCTGAAAGCCCTGCAGAGGCAATCACAAGGCAGCAGGGCCTTGGGGGAAGAAAAAGTACTGCCTGTGTCATTGAGTGACAACCACCCTGGTAAATCTTGCATGCTATGTCCTTGATAACATGGCCAGCTGTTCCTTTGCAGTGAGTGCTGGCAAGGAGAAACTGTGCAGGGGGAAAGGTTTTTTTTTTTTTAATTTCTTTTCTTTTTTTTAATCTTGATCCATGTTCAAGGCTTTGCACTGAAACAGGATGTGTAGTATCACAAGTTTTCCAGTTTGCGTTGCTGACTTAGCGTTTAGTAACTGTAATTTCACCATAAGCTGTGACTTTGAAGACCAGAAGTGTTTGGTATCTGAGAACAGGGCCCAAAATGATGGAAATGGGCCTTTGTGGAGGCAGTCTCTACTGGCAGAGACCCTGTGGCCTGCCAAAGAAGCACAATGGCAAAGTAAGGAGGTGACAAGAGTTGCAAGGTGCAATCTCCCCCACATGTAAGGGGGAGAGCTGCAGAGGTCTGCAGCTTTAGGGCCACGGACAGATAGAGGTGTAGCTTAAACCAGTGTTTTGAGGTGAGGGCATACAGGTTTCAAGCTTGAATCCCTGGGAAAGGAAATGGCAATTTCTGCCTTGCTGGAGCCTTTAAAAGGGGAGGTTCATCTTCTTTGGTGGGGTGCTCCAGTTTAACATCCAGGTGCCAGGAGGCAGATCTGAGGATCCTGAGCCCAACTGTAGAAGACCTTAGCCCCTTTTTTCCTCTGAGTTCAAATCACACCAGGAGGATATCTCGGTGGATCTCCCATCTTCTCAGAGTTGATGAAGCTTTTCATCTTCACACTAGCATTTATCCATTAATCCTATCTGCTTAAAAAAGCAAACCCCAGGCATGGGCAAGCACTGAGGAAATGCTTCTGCCACCCTAGCAGTTACTGTGTGGGAAGGGAAGGTATAGCCGTGCAGGTGAGACAGGGTGAGGAGGAAACTGCTAACTGCCCCAGACCGGCCTGAACTAGTTCTGGCTAGCTCCTAAACCACTGCTGCTGCTTGGGCTAATGAAGCTCTGCAAGGTGGAAAGAGCCCATGTGGCCCCCCCAACTCCCTTGATAGAGAAGGCAAGCAGCTTCTTGCCATGAAGGGGCTGGCTGCTGTGGGGCCTGGGCCGCCCCCAGCCCTGGGGACAGCAGCCCACTCACCTCTGAGCATTAAGACACAGTACACAGGATTGGGTGGTACAGGGAGGTGTCTCAGTACCTGAATCAGTGAAGCAAAGTTTGTGTTAACTGGCTCTCAGTCAGCTTAGATTGCCCTGAGATGAGACTGTTTTGCCTGTGATGGGAACTGTTGGAGAACGTGTGTGACACCTGGCCCTGTCATGGTCCAGAATTGGGGCAAAGTGAAAACAAAGCCCTTTCAGGAAGCCTGAGTTGCAAGGTTAAGTAGACCAGTGGAGATGGCAGAGCTATTTCCTAAAGTGTGAGTGCTCTCTTGACAGTTCTTTTATCAGATTGAAATTACAGAAATATTGAACGCTTGCAACTGGTGTCCCTGCAGTAGTTACGGCAGTGCTGGGAAGCTGTAACAAATGAGATACAGCTTTTGTCTTGCCTTGGAAGAGCAGAGTTCTGGGGAGTTTGGGCTCTATGCTACTTACAAGCACTGCCCTGGAAAAGGGAGGAAGGCTTTAGGATCTGCTGGTTAAGGGCTGTGTGGACCATTGGCCTGATCCTGCTGGTCCCACAGATGAGACACCCCCACAGAGGGACTGGTGATCAACTGCAGCTACTTGGACTGTTGGATTGTGTTTATAGGCAAGGGGAAAGGAACCCTGAAAAAGTGGTGCTGTGGCCTGAAAGCTCCAAGGTCTGAGCACAGTTACTACCACCCCTCTGGTATTGTCTGATAAGCTGGTAGGATGTCAAGGAGTGACTTAACATGTGTTGTACTAGAATGAGCATGCCAGAAACAAGCAGGAGATTAGCAGCATGGTCTAGGATAATACTGGGTGTCCAGCAGTATGGTTGGCTTTGGAAGAAGTTTTCGAAGGGGTGGAAAGTGAATGTGAAGACTGCTGCAGCGTTGGTCCTGGTAATTTTGTCTACCAGTGGTTTTGTGATGTGTGTTATGTTCACACTGCTGAGATCTTAGCTACACTAGTCTTGTCCCTGCAGAACAGAGATGGAGTTTTCATTAAGATTGTGATGATGTTAAAGGTAGAGTTTATATAAGGGTCAAAAAATTCTTAATATATCTTTCAGTGAGGTGAAGAGTGGAAAGTAAAGGACATGAATTGCTGATGTGAACACCCTATCTGCTGCCAAAGTTTAAGCCCACAGTGCCACAGAGTGACCCATGCTGGAGAAGGTACACCACTTGAAAAACAGTGGTTTAAACCTTTAGCTTTCCCTTGTATTGTAGGAAACACTGCACCTTTATTTTCAAGAAGACTGTGTATGTGGTCTTAGAGAGCTGTCTCACCTCAGCCTGGGGATTGCTGAGGGTTTTATGGGTTGCTTCCTTTAGGATTGGATTATATGTTCATGAATTGAAAGTGGAAATTTGCAAAGAAGGTCCTAAGGTGCCTCTCTTCTTGAAGAAACATTTTGGTATTTTCCCCATGAAACCCAGTGTGTTTGATCACCTGCCCAGTAGAAGGAAACAAAGGTGACACAGTGACAAAGGCAAAACCTCCTTATCTCATGTGGTGGTATTAAAGGAACCTTGATTGTTTTGATGGCTTGAGTTTAGCAGGTGAAGAGGAGGTTTTGGGATCAGTTCCTTGAGACCTACTCTGCATGTGTTCCCTATGCCAGCTATGCTCCAGAGTGGGTGTCTGTGCATGTAGGGGTCTGTGGGGACCTCAGGTGCCCAGCCTTGCTGTCAGTGGTACTTGTGTCTCCACACTGTGCTCTCAAGGACAAGGACCTGCCAGAGGTGGAGATCCCATAGGGGTTGGTGGGCTGAGGCACTGCTGCTCCTCCATGGGGGTGAGCAAACCCCCAAAGCTGCAGAGCTGTGGGAGGGCTCAGGGCCTGCAGCTGCAGCTCTGAGGCTGCAAGGCCAGGGTATTGGTGGGAGGGAGGATCGACCAGAGGAGATAGTTGGTCTTGGGTGCCCTGGACATAGTAGCAGCCAGGGGAATTGGCCCCCGAGTCCAGCACTTTGGGTGCAGCACCGAGGGGCTAAGCTTCCCCTGCCAGAGGGCAGACACGCGGGTTGTGTGGCATCTGAAACGACCCCAGCATCACCGTGGCCAGAGCTCAGGGGCATGCGGCCAGCACGGAGTGGGGGACACAGGTCTCCTCTGAGGATTGGCTGCCCTCTGGTGCCAGCACGGGAGAACGCCGAGAGGCTGGGTTATCACAGAGAAAATTTGCGTCCCTAAAGTGCAGGTGACTGCAGCCAACCTGTGCGTACTCCACCCTTTGTTCAAAGGAGGCCAACATCTATTAGTGCTGTGTAGAAGCACTAAAAATACTTATATTCAACATCTCTCTGACATTTCGTTCCTGGCCCCGGGGGTTGTGTATGATATTGTTGTGTATATATCCAATATATTATATATATTGGATATGGTATATGATTGTGTATATAATATATACAATTTTAGATATTGTATATATAAAATATATACACAATAATATAAATTAATAATATTATATACAATATATACTACATATGTATTGTATTTTGTTAAGACAGGGACAAATAGTAAAAAGCTCTTCCTCAGCTCTGGGGCAACAAAACTCCTTGCTATCTCACTTATCCCAAGGACCTGGTCTCAGGAATCCTGCTCTGGCAGGAGGGTTGGACTAGATGATCTTTTGAGGTCCCTTCCAACTCCTAACATTCTGTGATTCTGTGAACCTAGCCTTCAGTGCACACCTCAGAGATTTTTCTCCAGTGCTCACAACTGTCAGCTGTCCTCCTTAGTTCTGCTGCGTTGATTGATGCAAGATAGTACAAATGTGTAATTCACAGTCCATTTTCTCCTTAATTCCACATTTTGGCAGAATTATTATAGCCCACATTTTATTCTTTAGAACAATTTTACTGTAGCCTTATTCCAAAAAAGGAAACAACGAAAATAATCACTGAATACATATGTTGAGCCTTAATTGGCAGCAGGAGGAGAGATGCAGTAAGAGCCATAAATTGCTTGGAAGAATATCAGACCAAACTCTAGAGGAGGGCAGGATGTGACCATCTTCAGTATTCTGCATTGAAAGGGTACTCCTTGTGAGTTTTGCACCTGAAGGGAATAAAAGACTTAAATTCAGACTTTTTTTTAAGGTATCAAGCTCTAGTGGGTGCTTAGAGGAGCCACCAGTGCAGAATCAGAAGTATATAATTGTAGAATGGATTCCTGTCATATTTTTCCTGCATAGTGTGTGCTGTTTGTACACTGGGAACATCCATATCACTTCACATAGAATGCTGAAAGCCTGAACAACGTTTGGATGCAAAACATCCATGTATATAGTATTCATAACTTAAGGGTTTGGAAAAAGCAACTACTGAATGCTATCACTTACGTGCTCATTGTATAGGCTCTCCAGTTCCTGTTAAAGCTGCAAATAGTTGCTATCTCCTCTTCAGTCAGTTTGAAGTCAAACACCTAACAAGAGAGAGAGAGATGGAAATCACCTTTCAACAAATCAGAGACTGAGCAAAATCCACAAAATTAAGAACAAGCCTACAATGGAGGGCTGGTTAGAAGAAAAAAAACCTGATTCATGAAGGAGAGAGAGGCACCTCTCTGCATTTCCAAGAATTCCATGGCAGAGGAGATAAAAAAATATCCAAAGTTGCAATTACACATGCCAGCTTTTAAAAGAGGCTTGGCAAGCAATTAATGTTGCATCCACCACTTGTGAAGGATGCATCTTTCTGTCCTATTCCAAAGGAACATCTACACAACCTTCCTATTCCACCTAATCCACACAACCTGGCCTCAGCAGCAGATGAGTCAGGGTCTTTCCAAATCCTAATGATAAGTTTCAGTCAAGGACCACTGAATTAACAGTTGAGCAACATGACTTATGGACACCAGGGCTATTTTCTTAACAGTGGTTGCTCTATGTAAGGCTTTTATGGTGTGCTACTGCACTTGGGTGCTGGTCAAGCACCACACAGCAATTCATCTGCAATCTGCTGAACAGGAGACACCACATAAAGTGACTGCTAAGATTATCAGCACACTGTTTCCAAAAACTTTGTCTGTTCCTGCTCTCCAATTGTAACCTTAGGTTAAAACCCCAGAAAGAAAAAGCCCAGTCCTTTTGCCTGAGGGGCTTGGAAAGGTGAGAAGGGATCACAACTTGCTCTGCAGGGGAAAAGCACACTATCCCTGAAGGAGAGCACCCAGGTCACTCCTAATCACTCACCTTGAAGTTCTCCACAATGCGCTGGGGTGTGACAGACTTGGGAATCACAATCACATTTCTCTGGATCTGGAAGCGAAGAAGAACCTGCAAGAACAGACAACTGAATTATTTCTCCTACTCTGGAGGAATCAGAGCCTGTTCCAACAGCTGTTTCCCCAAGCTATACCCACTCCTGCAGAGCTGCATTTCAAATCATTCCTGTCCCTGCAGCTTAGGTAGCACTTCCTGAAGAGCAAAGAGAGAAGTGGCAGAGCCTCACATGGAAGACCTTCCCCATCCAGTTTTGGGATAATTAAGCCTTTCCTTCCCACCTGGACTTTTATGAAGGCTTCATCCTCTATAAGAGGACTTCAGATAGGAGGATTGAAACATTACAGCATCTGAAGATGGATCAAGAAAGCATTTTTGTTGCTAGTCAGAGACCCCTTCCAGCATTTGTTGCAGGCCACATTGAAAACAAACTTGTCTTGCTACGTAACACCACAGAGGAGCACCACAGGTGGTAGGGAATGAAGAGCCAGCCTGTCCTTTACATTGTCATTAGCTGTCCAGTGTTACAGGAAGAGGCACCCACTGCCTAGCACCTACGTACCTGTGCTGGAGTTTTGTTGTGCTTGGTTGCAATCTCTTTAATCTTAGGGTCATCCAGAAGGGAAGGATCCTCTGGCTTCGCCCTACGCAGAGGAAAAATAGCAATAAAAAAATCTGTATTTAGGTGAACAATTAATGGTGCACTTACTTAGTGCTTCAAACATAATCCATGCCAGCTCCCTTGCAAATTGCAAAGCAATCTTACCACGGTCTGTCAGGAGAGCCAAGGGGACTGTATGCTGTCACAGCAATCCCTTTGGATTGACAGTACTTGATCAGCTTCTCCTGGGTAAGGTATGGATGACACTCAATCTGCCAACACAAAAGTACAGATTGATACTGATTCTACTGCTGTAACTCACTCCAGGAATTATCTTCTAATGCACTTAAAGGTCAGTTTTTGTCCTCATGTGCCAATCTTTACAACATGTTATTCAGCTTTAGTTTTGTACAACACCTACTTTTACAATATGGCTTCTTGTGTGTCTGGGTCTTTGCTCTGGGAAAAGAGCATTTCCTAAGGCTCATCTTTGGGTTCTTTAGCCCCGAGAATGCATGTTCAAAAGTGCTGCATCTGCTCTGGTCTTCCTCTGGTCCTATAAGAGCCCTTTTCTTGGGAGTTTGTGTGCAAGGGTTCTATAGATATTTGTAGTTTTGGACAGAGATGTGTTTTTTCTTTTAGCTTGCTGTTGAGGGTTGCGGCTGAGCTGACCACCAGCCCAATGACAGATGCTCCCTGTTACCCCCTCTCCCCCCCCACCATGGGAAGGGAAAAGGGGAAAGAGACAAAGAGACTTGTGGACTGGAAAGTTAAACTAAAACTACTTTAACAATAATAATGTTAAATGAAATATATATAAACATGTGCAACCCCAATACCAAACCCAAAACCCCACCCCACTGATGGTAACTACGTCACCACTGATACTGTGGCGGTAGGCCTCAGCAGCAGATGAGTCAGGCTCAGGGACTGGATCCTGGTACTGGATGCAGGAACTTAGGGATCACCGAAGCGTAGGAGAAAAGAAGCCAAAAAGGAAGAATAACCTAGCAACCTAGAAAGCTAGCAGTTGAGAATAATCACCTAGCAAGGGGGAACTGACCCCCAGTCTATATATCAAATACGACGTATATGGGATGGAATACTTTAGTTGGTCAGTTTGGGGTCACCTGTCCTGTCTGCTTCTCCCTGAAGGTGCATCCTTTACCCTGCACCCCCCAACATGAGACACAAGGTTTAGCAGTGACCTTGCTTTGCATACCAATTCCTGGTAGTAAATCTAAACATTAGGCCCCATCACTGCTAGAAGCTGGCAGTGTCTATGAAAACATGCCGTTAGTTTCAGAAAATGCAGTTTCTCAGAGTAGTTTTAACTGAAAAGTAAAATCACTGAACAGAATTAGTTCTGCTCTAACCCAAACCAGGACACTTGCCTTTTTTTTTTTGGTAAATACATACAAAGTGTTAAGTATCCTTAGGACTGGTAAATTCTGGAGACTAGTACTCTTAGTAGCCTGCAAAAAATACTGAATTCAGAATTCTAAGAGATGTCTGAATCTGTACGAGGCCACTTGGAGAAATAAGCATCTATAGCAGATTATATTAATTACTTCATACAAGAGGGCAGTGGCTGCTATGTGTAGACAACAACTGGGCTATATTTTTTTTGTATGCAGGTACACACACCTTTTATTTTATAAAAATAAAAAATATCTTCAGGGCAGATCCTAGGAAGCCACTGGTGTGCCAATACATGCTCTGCTTCTGCATATACAGTTAAAACTGACCTCCAGTTTTCCAGCTGGGTGACTGAGTGAATTGTGGATGCCTATGTGCATGCATGCATGAGAAGAAATGCACATATCGTGTGAACAGTTATCTGCTATTAATAACAGATGGATGCTATTACTAACAGGAGGTAGTGAAGTATTTTAAGAAGTTATGGTTGTAATTTGTGTACCACAACTTCATGCCCTATCAGGATTCACAAGACCTACAACATCCTTGTGTGTACCCAGAAATAATCAGGGTGTTAATGTGCTGTTATTTACTTTGATCTCATTTTCCATCTCCTCGTTCAACTGTAATCACATCTTTATAGTCCCTGGAAGCTACTCACCTGCAGTTACTTAGCAGCTCACCTGGTTATTCGCAGGCTTGTACTTCAGTCCGGGCTTGTTCAAGATCCTTTCAATCTGCTCATGGTTAAAGTTGGAGATACCAATGGCTTTTACCAGACCACAGTCCACCAGCTCTTCCATGGCCTAACAGAAAGCAGAGCAAAGTCATCATCCAGTATACAAGACAGGGCCTGAAGATGTTCTTCCTAGTATGGCTTGGTTACCTCCACAGGAAGGGAAAGAACTGTCTGGAGTTGCAGCTTGTCTCTTGGGAAAAGTGCATACTAGTGTATTTGTGCCATGTCTTCCATCTTCAGATGGCAGAAATTCACATGTATTTACTTATAGAAAATAATGATAATAACATGCTGTAAAGGCAGCACTGGAGCCAGTTCTCCAGGCTGTAGGCAAGATCACAACCTAAATACCTTTATTCTTGCAAAGTGTGTTTGAGCAGCTTAAGAACTGTGGTGAAGACAGTTCCGTTGTTGTTACGGTTAAGCAATCTGGTCTGCAACTCCACTGAATGTTATCAGCTTGATTAAGCGAATGTGTTTCAAAAAGCTGCATTCTCTACTCCACAATAAATAAGTACTTTGTGACTACTGAAGGTAATGAAAGCACTGAAAAGACTGAGGACAGAAAACATGATTCTCCCACTGTGGCTGAACTTACCTCCCATGTCTGTAGAAGATCTGTGTTGCTGGGTATAGCCATGCCTTTGTCATCTGCGGGAAACAGCTCATCTCCTGCCTGGCAGTGACAAAGAAAATGCTTAAAACGCTCTTTGGTGGGAAGTTAATACCAAGGCAACTGAGGACCATGATAGATTTAACTTCTAGTACAAAAAAAAAAACAACAAACTTGTCTATGCCCCTCCTGCAGGTTTATGGCAATTTGCCAGCAACTGTCCTAGTAGGAGGGCCAGGTGTATCTCCTGGACCCAGCAAACAGGTGACTCACCAAAACACATACAGATAAACAAGTCACACCACTTCTGGAACAAAGCAGAACAAACAAGCTTGCTGTACTCCTCTATCAAGCCCAAGTTAAGGGAGAACAAGAACTTTTTATAAGGATTTTTATTTTTTTTCAAGAGTATAAGGACCTGTTTAGGTCCCAAGAATTTAAGCTAGGTCTAAGTGTAAGCCACATCTGCTGACAAGGTATTATGTACACACACAGGTCTTCTGTGAGGGAAGCCTCAGTTTAAGTTGGTGGCACTTGGAAAATCAGAACATCTCAGACATATGTGAACAGAGCTAGATCCCCATATCTCCATGTTGTGCAGATGTCAAGAGTATTATGCCATGACACTTTTATGTGAAGAAAGCCCTTCAGCAAAACTAACCATGACAACTTTGAAAGTATGACAAAAAGCTGGCAAGCTTGAAAGCAACAGATGAGATGAAAGTTGGATGTCAGAAACTCTCACCTTTTGAAATCCAAAGCCTGTGGAACAACACTAAGGCTCTTGCAGAAAAGGTCAACTCTATCTGTACTGTATTAAGGACTCAGTGATTAAAGAGAAATGGCAAACAGAAGCATTATCTTTTGCTGTGATTCTATAACATGCACAGGAAAGAATTTCTATCAGGCAGCAAAGTACGGTTCCCTGCTGTGTGGGAAGGAGGGCTAAGTCATTGGCAGATGAGTATACTTTGGATTTGTTGAAGACAATGCATAACCAAAAGTAAAGCAGCACAACTCAAGCTTGTAGCTGGAAGTCCTGATCTTAGTCCACCTCTTCCACTGTCAAAAGGGCTGAGGACACCGTGCAAGCAGCAGCCTCAGGGGCAGAGATCAAGAGCTTGGCTTATCTGGCCAGAGTGAAGTTGAATGAGCAGGACCAGAGCAGTGCTGGTATACACAGCAGACACATGGTCTCTGTGGACTGGAGCAGCAGTAGTGCTGCAAGCATTACTGGCAGTTTTGAGGAGCTCTGCCAGGAGGGAAAGCCAAGGCCACTGCTGTTACTGTACCTTGAACCCAACAGGCCAGTGCACGAGGTAGAGATCCAGGTAGTCCAGTTTCAGGTCGGCAAGAGTCTTCTGGCAGGCTCCCTTCACCAGAGGCTTTTCATGAAATGTGGACCACAGCTAGAGACAAAAAGCCAAAGACACTATGGCTTCATGGGTTAAAGCTCTTGGAACCCTTCTGTCCTGTTTTTGAGAGGAGAGTACCCGTCTCCTTTGGAAGGCAGTGTGGAACAAGGCCATCCTAGTGCACCTTAGGTGGGGCTTGTTGTATGAGTAAGGCTGGCTGATGCCCAGTGATACCAAGGGCATTATGTGCTGTTGTGGCATATGTGAGGGTTATAAACAGAAAAGCTAATCCTGTTCCATTAGTCAAGACGTGTAAAAGCCACTTATTGCAGGTGGATATGGGTTAAAGAGCTCCAAGTTAATAATTTCAGTGGTGAGCCAAATACAGGATTTCCTGCAAAAGCAGGGGAAAAGAGCACACTTTTTGGGACATTTTTTGCTTAAACACCTGCTTTGAACAGTCTCATGAAAATGGAGGACTTGGAGGATATCTAAGATAACTCTCTGCAAAATAAGGTGACAAAAAAAAGCTTCCATCAATACTGACCCCAATTATACTCTGAATTACTCCATGCTATATCACACAGCGTTTCCCCACTGCTCCGAATTTCCTCTTATGAACACATTCTACACAAAGCAGGCCTTCACCCTGCATCCTAGATTATCAGATCCTTACCTTACTCACAACAAAGAGGTCTCCTCGTTTCACGACGCCTTCCTTGATTTTCTGCTGGATCCCTTCCCCAACTTCCTTCTCATTCCGGTACACATAGGCACAGTCAAAGTGGCGATACCCAGCATCGATGGCAGCCATCACTGCAGCTGTTACTTGTCCTGCTGGGGACTAAATAAGAGGGCCAAGATCACAAATCAAAAAAGCATAAAGGCCATTTCCTAGTTATCTAGAAACTAAGGAAAAACATACAAAGTGGCTTTAAGAGTTCTTCCAAGCAGTGTTGTTACAGCTCTATTCATCTTATATAAGCGCACACTCCAAGGCTTGAAGCCAGTTGCCAGCCATTCATCCATAGCCCAACAGCCATGTACAGCAGAACCCCAGACACTAGGACAGTTCTCCAGGACTGGACCAAGGGGGAACAGTGTATTGTGCTAGAGATCTCTGAATGCCTTTTGCTCAGCACTCTTCTTGGGTCTGAGAAAAAAAAAGTCAGCAATGACCCAGGTGGGAGAATTTTAGTTTGATGGAGAGGGCAGCAGTCTACACCTTGGTCATCCTTATCACCATTGAGTACTGTACTGTGCTGTAGCCCAGCTCCTTCCCATGGCACATCCCACCTGTAATTTGAAGGTTACATCAGCAGCTTCCTCCAGGGATGGAAAGGATGTGCATTTCTGTAAGTTTCTATACCCTGAAAGGGTACCTAAGAGCTGTGCACACAGAAGTGTTGGTGTATCTTGTCCATGCAAGCCCAGAAATGTTTTGTTTTCAGTCACTGTACAGACTTGCTGTGATCATAAGGGCGGTGCAAATCCCTTTGCTTGAACTTGCCTGAAATGCATGAATGGTCTTCTAAAGCTACATCTTATTGTCAGGTAATTCCAGGTAACCTCACACTGGATTTAAGTTACTCATCACAAAAGCAGCAGGCAAGCCAAGTGCCCCCTCACTGCAGCATGGGAGACTTTGCGGTGGGGAGGGATGAAGAGCAGCAGGGAGAGAGGCCAGGAGACCACCACAGCTGTGGGACCCTGGCGAGGAGTGGTGCGGGATGGAGAGAGGAAGGGAATCACAGAATCATTAAGGCTGGAAGAGACCTCTAAGATCATCAAGTCCAACCATCAACCTATCACCACCATTCCACTAAACCATGACCCCCAGGCACCACAGCTATATGTTGTTTGAAGACCTCCAGAGATGGTGACTCCACCACTCCCCTTGGCAGCCTGTACCGACACCTAACAACTCTTTCGGTGAAGAAGCTTTTCCTAATATCCAATCTAAACCTGCCTTGGTGCGGAGCTTGAGGCCATTTCCTTTTGTCCTCTCACAGGTAACTACTGAGAGGAGACCAACCCGTACCTTGCTCCAACTTCCTTTACGATAGTTGGAGAGAGAGGCAAGGTCTCCCCTGTGCCTCCTCTTCCTCAGACCGAACAATCCCAGTTCCCTCAGCCACTCCTTATAAGACTTATTCTCCGGACCCCAAGGAGCCATCTCTCCCGGACTGGAGAGGCCCAAGGGTTGCCCTCGCGGGAGGATGAGGCGGTGGCAGGCAGCCCGGAGAGATGCGGAAAACAGCAGGCACCTGGAAGTACCGTCGGACCGAGAGAGCAAACCCAGCGGCAGCCCAGACAAGGGTCGGTTTCGCCGGTAGCGCTGCTCTCCGATCCCGGTCCGCAGGCTGAATCGGACTGTCCCCACCCGCGCTCCCTCTCCAGCCCAGAATCCTCTGGAAGCCCTCACCCCCCGGAGGAGATGACACTGGGACCGCTCGGATGCTCCTTACCTTCCATGTGCCCAGCCCCAAGAGAGGCATCTTGGTCCCAGTGTTAAGCTGCACGCAGGTTGCCATGTCCCCAACACGAATACTCTACCGGGCAGCGCTCCTCGCCGAGGTCTTTAATATCGGGCGGGGCCCCAGGACCCGCCCCGGGACTGCCACCGCTTCGCCGCAGCTGGGCTCAGTTGTACCTAACTGATGTGGGTGGGTGCTGCTCCTCTCCACGGTTATGGACCTCAGGCTGAGGAAGGGCTCTGAGCCTTTCAGGTCAAGCAGCATGTCCCAACCACAGCCATGGTGCAGTGGTCCCGTGATGCGAAGGGCCTATTCAAGAGAAGAAGCTGATTTTGGGAGCTTTCAGCCTTCAGTGTCTTCACCTGAAAGTGGAAGGAATATAGCCTTCTGATAATAGGGAGGAAAAGCAAGCTGGTTTGCAGGAGAAGTTTAGACAGCAATGATTTTAGAAGAATGATATTTTTAGTGTTAGAAGTTTATTTTAATGTTTTTGGGTTTTTGTTTTTTTTTTTAAATTGCAGAGTAATAGTGAGTTTTTAATGAGCACCATGATGATCACATTGTCCCTTTGTTTTCAGGAAGGTGCAGGTTGTATTTCAGAATAAAATATGGAAGTGTAAAAATAAGTGGTAGATGGTCTCAACTTCAGATTACAAACTAGCTTTGAATTTCTGCAGATAAAAGCATGCTATCTTATTGAAGTGGTCACAGCACAGTGGGGAAAAAAAAAAGTACCTGGAGGATCCAATACATAGTCTAGGATGTTATGTTAAAGCCATCTGAGAAACTGCTGCTTGCTCGTGCCTGGAGAATTTCTTCAGGTGCAAGCATTAGTTGAGAGTATAATGATGCATTTTTTCTGGGTGCCTTTTTCAATCCCAGCAGATGCCTACTTGTTTTGTAGCTTTGTGCTTTTGGCTCCGTTTACCTGAGGGCAGATGAGGTTATTGGTTGTCTCGTTAATCTTCCTCCTATTTTTTTCATAGCACCATCAGCCATCCTTAGCAGGATGTGATGTTTCAGTTACATCATGAAACAGTTATATAATGCAGGGTTTGCCTTTTAGTGGTTGGGTTTTTGTTGTTGTTTTTTTGTGTGTGTTTTCTTTTTTCCAGATTCCTTCTCTGTAAATCGGCTCTGAGGTTGCTTAATTCTTGTGGTTTCCTCAGGGTTCAGTGAAATCAATGGAATGATTGTGGCAACAGGAATTCTGTTGACAGTGTTAAAAGCAAGCTGTTTGCACAAGAAGCCTGCTGCCATCCTCCTCAAGAGATTTTCACACTAGATTTTTTTTCCTTCCTACTGTCCCTCTTGGTTCTGGGAAAGAGACACTGGCCACCAGCAGAGCTGTAGGAAAGTTCCCTGTGCTAGCTGTGGCACTGTGTCTAGTGGGTGTTCCTGCTCAGTGCTGCTGATGCTGGGCGAGGGACCTGAGGTAATAGAGGTGCAGAGCTGGTGTGCAGAGTGAGTAGTGTTGGGGGGTGGACTATATGGTACTAGCTAGGTTCAAAAAGTTTTCCATGCCTGACCTCTCTCTTGGTCTTAATTGAAGTCGTGGAGACTTGTCTTGACAAAGATTGTCTCCCTCCAGAGAAGTCACTCTATTTTGAAACATCAGAGCGATCATTTGCACTGTAGGTTGTCCCCTTTTTGCTGATGACCACTACATTTTATGCAATATGCACTTCACAAATTTTTTTAAATTTTTTTTGCAAAATAGTATGCTGAGCCATGCCTTTAATTTGCTTTTTCAGGGCAACCTGAAGATGTGATGAAGTACCAATTTGCCTCTGCTCTCCTTTGTATTTTCTGGACATTCAAGCTAGTGGTGGTTTATCAATGTTAACAGTGCTGTGCTTTGACTCCAGATAGTGTAAGTCCCAGTGTACGAACTGCCAGAATCAATCAGATTTTGTACTGGAATTGTACCAAGGTGAACTGGTGTCATCAGAGAGTTGTGCTCTGTGAGTCTTTGGAAACTAGACATTCCTCAGATCATCCCAGCCAAGACATGGGAGCGGTCAGCTGTTTCTCTGTCCTGAGGGCATGGCTGGGGTTGTCAGATGCTGGTAGGGCCTTTGGGAAAAATGCCAGAAGAATCAGTGGATAACAGCTAGCCTGGAAAATAGTGCAAACTGTGTGCTTGAGGCAAAATACCTAAGGGTTCCTTGCATGAGATGAGGAGCTGTGTAAGGAAAGGTGCCATTTGATCTGTGTGCAAAGGTTTGCACTAAAGCTGGATATGTACTGTAATGCCTTTCATGGCTTTTGTGTTGATATTTGCATGTAGTAATTCTAATTCACCAAAAAAAAAATCATACCTTCAAGAGATGAGTTGTTTATAGTCTGAGAACAACAAAACTCAAAATGAACAAAGTGGCCAACTCCCCCAGTGGAATCAATCTTTACCAGCAGAAAGGCTGCCTGGTTTGCTCCGGGCCTGCAATGTTTGAGAAATGCAAGTCTCCTCTGAGGGCTGCCTGCTTTCTGATGCCTACAGGGAAAGCACCATATGGTTTTATTGGTGGGAATTGCCCCAGAAAGGGTCCATGTCCATGAAGTGCAGGTGACTGCAGCCAACTTCACCTCTATTCACAGGACAGGGAGAGAGAGCACATTAGGTCTGGAGAACCTAAAGAGCAAGATGGGCCAAAGCCAAGAACAGCCCTGGTCATAATGAATCACACAGAATGCTCCTGTCTTGTTTTGTCTAAACATCTCTTGGCTGTGACTGGAGCTTGAAGGTGCCTGCTTGCACCTACACTGTAGACACCTAAGTTAGGTAAGATGAACTCCCCCAGAGACTGCTGCAGGTGACCTCTGAGTAAAGGGCAAGTATGGAAATCTGTTTTAAAAAACCCTAACAACCCACAAATACCAGAGGGGAAAAATACTGCTAGCACCTTTGTAAAATCATTCTTCTGTTTGCCTATGATAAGTAGTATTTAGCTTTAAGATTTGGGCTCCAATACCTTTTAATACTTTTTTGCCTCATCTTGAGGTTGCACGTTACATTCTTTTGGAAGCTTTGAGTGGATATTTGCATCACCTACATCTAAAAAGTGTATTAGATATATTCTAAGGACTTGTATATATATTCTAGAGTATCTTAGTACACTGATACTGAGACCACATAAGGATTTGCACATTGTTTTTTTTTCCTGTTGGAAGGAGTCAGAGTAAGTACTAGGAACACCTGAAGCTATAATGTATCTTGAGGTCCATTGTCTCAGAACCATAACACAGCCTTTTAAAAGTGCAAGTTTTGTTCTCATCTCATTTGAAAACAAAAGCTTTCTTTTTAATCACATGGGGTAAAGGAGCACCAGGCAACATGATACTGCTAACCTGAATTCATCAGGTGGGCCCAACGGAGGAACAGCCTGTCAGGGAGCCTGTAAGATATGCACAGAAGGAATCTCAGTACATTTGAGCTATGGATATGAAAGTGAATACTCTTTGGAAGTCTTTCAGATATTTCTGTCATGTCATTTTCACATCCGTAGCTCTCAGGTACCAAGACTCCTAACACAGTGTTTATTTGCACTGGCTGGTCAGCCATGGTTCATTACACTACTTCCTATTATTCTACTCCTGATCAAGGCAAGATCTTGATGCTCCCATCACATTTGACCTCAGCCTTTGTCATATCACCATGCACATATACTTACGAACTAATGATGTACAACACAAGTACCTCAAGCTTGTAGAAGCATATTCACTAGTTGCACACTAAATTACAATATTAGTATGGCACAAGCAACAAGTCAGACAGTAGCAGGTCCTAATACTATTGACTTTAGCAGTCGTTAGTCATCTTTTCTAAAGGAAGTTTCTAGACCACCCAGTTGCTCAAAATACAACTCAAACCTCATGCTTTTGCCAGACCCTACCACTTGATCTGGTGTGGATGTCACAGATCAGAATGCAGTTGTACTGCAAATGCCCTGTGTCCACCAGCCCAAGGCACTTTGCACTTGTGGACTGCTGCAGTGCCATACTGTTGAAATACCTTCTAGCTATCCTAGCACTGCCCAGCAAGGCTCACCTGCACACTCCACCATGAGCGACAGGTTTTGTCAGGGGAAAACTGAACTGTAACTATACCCATAAGTAAATAGAGACCTATCCCAGTTGCCATGCTAGTGAGTAGGTGCAGCATTGCCTGCAGGGAATATAACACTTGCTCCACTGGCAGGTTCTGGGCAGCAGTTCAGTATTAACACTTCAAACAGATCCACCTTACACCCTCTGCTTCCATGCAGTATGAGACACCTGCTTAGCAGTCTTCCCTCTCCCCCCAGTCACTTACTCTGGGGTTTTAATAGCCAGATGTCAGCACAGGCTACCAACCCAATCAGTCCAGTGGTATCACTGTAAAACTTTCCAGTGTTTTCAGGTGTTGGTCTGCTGTTGCTTGTTGTTCCACAGTCCACACTAAGGCTTGTCATACTCCATGTCAGCATTGTTCTGTCAACCACAGTTTATTATATCAAGCTACTCAATTTTTGATCAAAGACCTTGATGCTCCTGTAACATGATTTAAAACTGAATATGCATGATTCTTTCCAATGACACTGTTGATGCAAGTGACTTGGTTTGTCACTTTTTTTTTCCCCCCACACTAAAATAGAACTTCCAAACCAGGAGTAATCTAAACATTTATTTTGGATAATAATAGAATTGAAGACTAATCTCTGTCCAGTTTCAGCCTGTAAAAGAATGTGACTGAAATAAGGCCCAGATTGAGTTGGCATGCATCTACAGCTCTGGACACTTCTCCCATTTATTCTTCTTTCCCAGAAAGCTTTGGGCTGTGTTCTAGAAGAGAGTTAATTGTTGTCTTATCTTCAGGCAGTGATAATGTCATTCCTTCTTTCAGGATGGATCTTTCTTCTGTGCTTATATATCCTTACCCTGCACCACCTTAAGTGGCATTGATGCAAGAGAATATAAAAAAAAAAATCAGTTGCTAGTTCATTCTTTGTGTTTTCTGCTTTGCTATTTCAGCCATGCAGAGACACTCATCTAATAAGCAGAGGATTATTATAGCCCACATTTTGCTCTTCAGAACAATTTTACCATTTCCTTCCACCAAAGAAGAAAAACACAAAGTCACTGAATACATATACTATGCCTCTGCTGGCAGGAGAGATACAGTGCACAAGCTACATAGTGGACAACTCTAGACAACAGTAGAATCTTATTAGACCTCAGAGGCCTGCAGGGAGTCAGGATAAAACTATCTTCAGTATTCTGCATTGAAAGGGTACTCCTTGTGATTTTTGCACCTGGAAGAAATTAAAGAAAGATTACTCTCAAGGCTGAAATAAATGTTACATAGAACTACACTGGGTCTAGAGAGGAGCCTTCAAGGGAGGCTCTGAACTGGGTAAACTGCAGAAGGAATTTAAGAGACTTAGTATAGAAATAGAATACATGACCAAGTTCAAGTTTCTTCCTATTTTTCAGGCATTGAACAGTTATGGGACCAAGTTACTTTCTAAACAGAGTTAAAATTCACACTGCTTACAGAAAACCCAGCAGTTTCAGTGGCCTCTCAGCCAAGACTTATCTTGCTATAGGCTTCCGAAGTGCACCTCTGCAAGCAGTTGTTCTTCATACTAGAGTTCAGATGGTCACTCCCTCCCCCAACCACCTATGTAAGGGCTGACGATCAGTTTAGAGAAACTAAAAAAAATTACCATAAGTTTAAAACTGCCTAATGCTCATTATGGACATAGCTTAAGTTAGCAAGTAGAACCCTCTCTTTTGGAATTCCAGGCACACAAAGTTGCCTGGAGAAAGGCTTGACAATGAGTACACAGTATCAATTATACTCATCCTTTAGTCAATCAAGTGAAAATATAACTGAGATGTTAACTAACAGATGATTCATTCCCCAAATGATTTCAAAATGCACTCAGTTTAAGCAGTTATACCAGCACCTGTGAGATTGGAATAAAAATGACTGAAAATGCAAGAGTCTGAAGGAAACAAGCTGTCACTTACGTGATCATTTCACAGATCCTCCAGTTCCTGTTTAAGCTGAGAAGGGCTGCCATTTCCTCTTTAGTCAATTCAAAGTCAAACACCTAACAAGAGAAACAGCTGGAAATCACCTCTTCGAACAAATCAAATCAAAAGTGATATTCACAAGATTGAAGAACAAGTTTACATCAGACAGCATGCTGGTGTCTCATGATCGCTTTGTGAGACAGGGAAAGGAAAGAATCCTCTTTTGAGACTTCACTGGCAGAGGGAAGAAACACAAAAAAGACTGCCAGTTGCAGTCACATCTGCCATTTGTTCCAAGGTATTTGCTGAGCACCTTAGTGTTGCAGAATGCCTGTTTGTGGAGGATGCATTTCTCTCCAATTCCAAAAGAAACATCTGGAAGACTTCCATGTATCAATAAATTCAGCCATGTTACTTCTGAAACCTTGATGTCCAGTATAAGGAAAAAACCCTGACTTAATAAATCAGAGGACCAATGTGGTTTATTGACACCAGAACTCTTCCCTCAACATTGCTAACAGTGCTTATTTTGAGGAGTGTTACTGTACTCGGGCTCCAAGGAAGCCCTGCTTGCCACTTCATCCACGAGACAGGAGACACTACATGAGGTGATTGATAAAGGTTATCAGCATATCGTTTCCAAGAGCTCTATTTTTACTCCAGCCTTTTTTTTTTTTTTTCTCCACTGTAGCCCTAGCTTCCAGACAGAATAAAAAACCCTGTCCTCTTGTCTGAGGAGAACTTGGGAAGGGTGAGAAAGGATCACAGCTTGCTCTGCAGGGGAAAAGCACACTATGCTTGAAGGAGAGCCCCCAGGTCACTCCTAATGACTTACTTTGAAGTTCTCCACAATGCGCTGGGGTGTGACAGACTTGGGAATCACAATCACATTTCTCTGGATCTGGAAGCGAAGAAGAACCTGCAGGAACAGACAATGGAGTCAGAGAAAGGACAGCTTCTGCTCTGGAGGAATCAGAGCCTGTTCCAACTGCTGTTTCCCCTAAGCTATATCTGCTTCTGCAGAGCTGCATCTCAAGTCATTCAGATATCTTCCTGGAGAGCTAAGAAGGGGTGGAGGCCCACACAGGACAATCAGTTCCTTTTCTTCCCGCCTGGGCTTTCAGGAGTCTATGAAAGGCTTTCATTCTTTGCCAGAGGACTTGAGAGGGCAAGTGACATACGAAGATGGGTCAAACGCATAGTAGTAGCATATATTGTAGGCCACAGAGTAGGCAACCTCCACCACTTGTTAACACCACAAAAGAGCTCACAGGGAACACTGATAGAGGCTGTATCCTCTCTTCGTTAATAGTATCCTTAATGGCTGTGTAACAGGAAGGAATACCCACTGTACTGTACCTACCTACCTGCGCTGGGGTTTTGTTGTGCTTGGCTGCAATCTCTTTGATCTTGGGATCATCCAGAAGGGAAGGCACCTCTGGCTTAGCCCTACAGAAAGTGGGGAAAAAGAAGAAACAGCAAAGAATCACTCCAGAAAGATTTTACCTAGCATGAGTAATTAAAAATACACCTGCAGTATTACTCATTCAATTAGTCTGAATGTTTCAAACTTAAACTACACCAACCCACTTGTAAATTACCCATCAGGGCGTCCAAGAGGACAGTATGCTGTCACAGTGATCCCTTTGGATTGGCAGTAGTTGATAAGCTTCTCCTGGGAAAGATACGGATGACACTCGATCTGCCAACACAGGAGCAGAGATGTACATGCTGTGCCTACTTCATTTTTTTCATTTCCTCATTCAACTATAATCAGATCTTTATAATCCCTGTAAACTATTCACCTGCTGTCACTTCACAGCTTACCTGGTTATTTGCAGGCTTGTGCTTCAGTCCTGGCTTGTTCAGGATTCTCTCAGTCTGCTCACGGTTGAAGTTGGAGATTCCAATGGCTTTTACCAGACCAGCATCCACCAGCTCTTCCATGGCCTAACAAAAAGCAGAGCAAAGTCAGAATCCAGTGTACAAGACATGACCTCAATACATTCTTCCTGATGAGGCTTGGTTCCCTTCAAGGGAAGAACAAAACTAGTTGAGCTTGCCAGGTTTTTGATTCTTCAGGAGAAAAGTGAGTACTGTTAGTATCTGCCATGTCTTGTACCACACCAAAGCCTAAAATTGTTGCAGAGACTGTGAAATTCATTAAGTTACACAAAGAAAAGAAGACCAACTCTATTATTCAACTCTATTATGTCACAGCACTAGAGGACTATGCCCTATGAGGATGGCAGGATCACAAACTAAGCATCTACTTCTGCAAAATCTGTTTGAGCAGTTCAAGAACTGCATGAGAACTGTGGTGAAGAAAAATCATTCTGTTATGGTCAAATAACTTTTCCTAACCTCAGTCTGGTCGGCAGCTCCACTGAAAGTGGCTGTGCAGCTCAGTGACTCGAGATGCTAATCCACAGTGAACAGGAATAATAGCTTGTCCAAACATGCACCTTTTAAAAAGCTACCACATACTTTTGTGAATTCTTTCTAACTAATTCTGTATATATGCATGAGCCATTCTGTGACTGCTGAAGCGAGCACCAGTGCTGAGCACAGACGAGATGACTGTTTCACTGTGGCTGAACTTACCTCCCATGTCTGTAGAACATCCGTGTTGCTGGGTATAGCCATGCCTTTGTCATCTGTGGGAAACAGCTCATCTCCTGCCTGGCAGTGACAAAGAAAATGCTTGAAAATCTGTTAAGAAGTTTGCTTAGTAACATGAGAGCTCACAACCATGGTAGCTTAAACTTCTAGTGAAAGCAACACTAATTCTTCTCTACATTCAGTCATTCCTTCCTGAGGAGGGGGAGGATTTGAAGGCATTTTTGCCAATGACCATTCCTGTAAGGACAGGTTTTTCTGCTGGACTTCTAAAAGCAATGACTAACTCAGACACCTACAGGGAAACAAACCACTCTGAACCAGTCTCACATACATTCACTTCACTTATTGTTCTTTTGTGCCTACTTAGAACTGTTTTGTTCTTTTTCCAGGAGGGCATCAGAGGACCTAGATAGATACTGGAACACAGTTTTGGTCTACACAGCACCAGATCTGCTGAAAAGAGCTGTTATATGCAGTAACATTTCTTCCTTGACAAAGCTCAGTGTAAAGCTGCTAACACTAGGGAACTTAGAAAAGCCTTAGTGTACAAGCTATGAAAAGACATCAAGATTGAACTGTTTAATAGCCATTTGCTGCTGTCACCATGACAGAGTTGAATTTTCATGGCTTTGTTAACAAAGCTGAAACAGAAAATGAAATAAAGACGAGCATCTCAAAAATAACAGGTAGAAGAGAGACTGATTAGAGTGTAGCAGGACAGAAGGGCTGACTGCAAACAGTCAAACTGAAACACCAACTCCTTCACTAACCTGTGAAAGAATTTAGGTCTCCAAGAAGTTTCACCTTTTGAATTCCTGTTTCAATGGAACAACACTAAGGCTCTTCAGGCATGGTCAGCTCAATCTGTACTGTATTAAGGACTTGGTGATTAAAGGGAGAAATGAAAACAAACATTTTCTCTTGCTCTGCAACTCCAACACAGAAGACAATTTCTGACAGGCAGAGTGCAGCTTTCCTTCCCATAAGGAGAAATTTTGAGATAAGCATACACCGATTTGCAAGAGATAGTGAGAGTAGCCTATTTTATGCTTGAAACTGGGAGACCTGCCCCCAGTTTTCAGGCCATCATTCCCAGGATCAAAGAGGTATGCAAGCAACAGTGTCAGGGACAGAGATCAAAAGCCTGACTCAAATGGCCAGAATAAAGCAAAGCATCAGAGCAGTCTTGGTACACACATCATGTGATTGTCTTTCTCAGGGAGAGCAGTTGTTGGGTGGGAAAGCCACACAGCTCCCCAAAAGCTGTAGTCAAAGGAACAAAGCCAAGGGCATGCTACTGTACCTTGAACCCAAAGGGCCAGTGAACGAGGTAGAGATCCAGGTAGTCCAGCTTCAGGTCAGCAAGAGTCTTCTGGCAGGCTCCCTTCACCAGAGGCTTTTCATGAAATGTGCACCACAGCTAGAGAAAATCCAACCAAACAAGGCACGCTGTAACCTCATAGGTTAAAGCTCTTGCTTACTCCCCTGCACAGGAAAATAATGATCCATCTTCTTTGGAAGGTGATGTGGAATAAGGTCATCCTACTGCTTTTAAGATGTGGCTAGCTCTGGCCTGTGACACTGAAGGCAGGACGTGCAATGGCAGAACAGGTATTTGAGCAGGATTCTAACAGATAAAGTCTCCTGGTTCCATTAGTTAAGTCAAATTGTGCTACCCCCTTTTACACAAGGTCTGCCTTTGCAATAGGTGGCTTTTAACTGAGAGGCACATCTGTTATTCCTGACCATGCAGAAGACTCCTGCACTGAATGCAGCAGGCAAAGCCAAGAAAATATAAGACAAGCCACAAAGAAATTATAGGCACCAACCTTTACCAAGGTAAGAAGCAGCTTCAGAATCCAGCTAAACAGCTTGTTCCTTAGTAAGCAAGAGCAAAGAGAATCCACCAACCACACTTTCCCTGGGACATTGCTGAGCTGATTACAGTGTCCCAAGGTGGTCAGAACCTCAGTGTCCTCACATGGCAGAGACCCCTTTGGCAGGACTGCAAGCCCAGCCACTGCCAGAGAGTCAGTGAGGTGCTGTTATCTTCTGCTTCTGTATCGGTCCTTTACAGTGAGTGGTCTCAAGCCTCTGCATCATGGGTTTCTACCTTGCTTGGTGTTTTGGGGCCCACTTTGTATCTTTTCCTGCTTCCCTTCTTCTGCACCAACAGATGTGCAGATGGCTTCTCCTTGTTCATCCACCAGCACTTCTGGGTCTCCTCAGTAGAGTGCCAGACCACAGCAGGGCTGTAACGCTCAAGCTTTTTGTAGCCTTTTCTGGGGAAAATTTTATTGATTTCCTTCAGTGTGATTAGATTGTCTGGGGAAGAAAGCTGCCACCAGACAGTTAGGATAAGGGTGATTCTTCTGCCTGCTCAAGGAACTCACTCTTCCTTTCCAATGGCTACAACAATAAAAATTACTATCAGTTGACTGGAAATAATCAAACTATCACTGTGCAAATGAAGTGAAGCAAGAAAGTAGTATCAAGAGTCATCTCATTTACAGTACAAGCTTCTACAGTTTCCTATTGTAAACATATCACAGGTAAAGTCCGTCCATGGTTCCAGACCATCTGATCTTTACCTTACTAACAATAAAAAGGTCTTCTCGTTTCACAACACCTTCCTTGATTTTCTGCTGGATCCCTTCCCCAACTTCCTTCTCATTCCGGTACACATAGGCACAGTCAAAGTGGCGATACCCAGCATCGATGGCAGCCATCACTGCCGTTTCCACCTGACCTGGAGGGGACTGAAGGGAAAAAGGATATGGGATGTCTTAATTTCGCATTCTCAGATACTGCACCTTAAGTAGCTAGAGTGTAGATACAAAAACACAAAAGGGCTTTAAGAGGAGCTTTTCTGAACGTCTTCCTAAGGTTTGTACACATCTCAAACACAGATGCCTGACCTAAAAGCCAGCCTCCAGCTGTTGTTCTGTTACCCCAACCCCTGGGAGAACTCTAAATAGCCTTTGCAGAGCTGAGTCCCAACACCAGGACCATTTTCCAGGGCCAGACCAAGGCTTCCTCGCTTTCCCCGACCACTTCTCGGAGCAGAAGCCCCCACCAACTTCCATGATGGGTTTAACACAGCCGAAGGGCCTTAGCCCAGGCCTCGGTGATTCGCGTCCCTGGTCTGGGCACTACAGCCAAGCAGCAGCTCGGACTGCTGCCAGGAGGCCAGCCGGCAGGGAGGGAACCATAGTGCGCAGCACCACCGTATCGAGAGGGGAACCCTGGCGGCAGCCCCACTGGGATGCCAGTGGCACCTGCAGCGCTGCTCCCACTCCGGGAGCGAGAGGCTGCTGCACAGTGGCAGCCCCGAACCCCGCTGCAGGAGGACTCTC
The DNA here is from genome assembly GCA_013399015.1 of Galbula dea. Classification (NCBI taxonomy): domain Eukaryota; kingdom Metazoa; phylum Chordata; class Aves; order Piciformes; family Galbulidae; genus Galbula; species Galbula dea. The sequence goes on from VWZX01010074.1 coordinate 414,108, forward strand.
CGCGGCCACGGTTACCTTCCATGTGCCCAGCCCCAGCATAGGCATTTTGCCCACAACACCGAGCCGCGCGTAAGCCGCCATGGCCGCACGCAGGAAAGCTCCGCCCTCCGAGCACTTTACGGGCGTCTAGTTCCCTCTCTCCCGGGTATACTGCCCACTACAATGGTGCCTTCCTCCCCTCCTTATCAGCCAATCATTCTGCTCCGATGGCGGCGCCGCCCAATCAGCAGCAAAGTGGGGCAACCAATGGGGGCCCCGCCCGGTTGCTACGGTGAGTTATGGGAGACAGCTGTGTGTGGGTGTGGGGGTGTGTGTGTGTGTGTGTGTGTGTGTGTAATTCTGCACTCACCTGTTGAAGTAACAAGTAACCACTGCCCNGGGTGGGGGTGGGTGGGTGGTGTTTCCGGTGACGTCTGGAGCGCCCTTAGGCAGTGCGCAGGCATACACTCTACCTCCCGTGTCGGGACGGTTTGATGTCTTTCCGAGAATGCGGTTTCCCACCGAAGCCGACGCCCCACTCAAGCAGACCCGACTGCTGAGGCACGGCGCTAGGCAGCCTCTTTGCGCGGCCGCTGGCCGCAGCCCCCTGCCGGGGAGTCGCGGCACAGCCAGGCCCTAACAGCCGAGCTGGGGCCCAGCAGGCCTCACGCCGGCCCGTGCAGGACAGGCCTCGGGCGAGCTTTCTCCTCCTGTAGGCTCCTGTGAGAGCTGGAATCAGTTAAAAAAAGCGGAGGTGATGACCCTACCCCCGGGTGCGACCTGTGGACCTTTTCTCCTCGTGAACTTTCATTATCAAAAGATAAGGGCTGAGAATGACTGTGCTCCTGTCTGGCTTATATTTGAGCAGGATTCAGATCCTGCACCCTGGCTCTGTGCCACCAGCTGTTCATGCATATCTCGCCTGTGATATGTGCTGGGCTGTTTGTAACACCCTGTTGCAGTTCACCCCATCGGTTACTGGACGAAGAGCTTGCTTCATTCAGTGGCACTTTGGCCTGTGATAGAGTCATCTCTGAAGCCCGAGGGTGTCCCAAAATGAGTCGATAAACGGTAGTCCCAGGGTAGGACATGAGACAGAGATGGACCAGCTCCTGTGCTGCTGGCTGTGCGGTTGCGTGCTGTGAAAGTGCTGAGCTCTTTTTCCTGGAGCAGCACGTCCCCACAACAAGGACTAGACTGATTCCAGGAGCCTTGTAATGCTGTGTGCCGATGAAGTGAGATTACTAGAGAACGGTGTGGCTGGCTTGTGTGAGTTGGGAGAGCACGCTGTTTCCCTCTTCAGATGGAACAAATGCAGCTTTCACTTTGGGTAAGTGATCTTAAGAGTAATTTAGAAAAATAATGAGTATATACCACTTCATTTTAGATGTTGAGAGGAGGTATTTTTAAGTATGTTTAAGTGAGGCACTGGAACAGGTTGCCCGGAGGTTGTGGAGGCCCCATCCCTGGCAGTGTTTAAGACCAGGCTGGATGTGGCCCTGGATAACCTCGTCTAGTGCATGTGGCGTCCCTGCCCATGGCAGGGGGGTTAGAACTAGATGATCTTTAAGGTCCCTTCCAACCTGAGCCATTCTGTGATTCTATGTTTTCAAAGCTGCAGAACGTCAGTGGGTTCTCAGTGAGTGTCACAATGATCTCTCTTTGTGAATTTAAAGTGGAAATTTTGGGGAGAAGATCATAAGGTGTCGGCAGTTTGGGCTCAGCATCGAGGGGTTGAGCCTCCATTGTTACGGGGCAGACACTCAGGGTGGGTGGCATCTGAAATGCCCCCCAGCATCACCGTGGCCAGAGTTCAGGGGCTGGTGGCCGGCACGAAGGAGGCAGCACGCGTCTCCTCCGAAGACTGGCTGCCCTCTGGTGCCCGCCGGGAAAAGCGCCGAGTGGCTTTGGCGTTCCAGGCAGGATCTGTGTCCCCAAAGTGCAAGTGACTGTAGCCGACCTCTCTGTGCGTCTCTGGGTAGAAGGATTTTGGTTTTTTCCTACGCTAGATGGAAGACTTTCAGCCAATTATGGTTTTGGATTTTAAAGTTAATTTTATTTAAAATATAGGACGCTTCTGTTGAAATTGTGGATGCATGGGGTTTTTTGTGGTTTGTCAACATCTGGTTTCTGCTGAATCAAGACTGAAGGCAATTACTGAATGAAACATAGAACAACAATAATAAAAAATGGGAAAACTCCCCCTCTTGTGCTTAGGACCTTTGCTTAGGCTCTTCAGTAGTAATCCTCTCTTGAAACTTATTACATCCTGTATTTTGTTCTGTAAAAAAATCCCTCTTCTTCCAAAAACAAGATCTCAAACAAATTTTATGGGATAAACATCCTGTGTCTTCACTGGCAACAGCAGGGCAGATGCAGTAGGAAAACTATGTAAACAGGCAGCTCAAAGTTAGAGCAGAGGCACACAAGACACCAGAAGTTTAGTGAAGGCCATGTTCCAAGCATCTTCAGTATTCTGCATTGAAAGGGTATTCCTTGAAATTTTTGGATCTGAAAGAAGTCAAAGAGGGAATGTTAATTTAGTAGGTGACCTTAATACTATATAGAGATGTACTGGGTGCATGGAAGAGCCAGCAAGGGAAGATCATCATCATGTAATTACAGGAAGAATTTGTGGAGATACGTTTCCTCATTTCTCTTAATACAGACAAATGTGAAATGAACATCCAGAACCCATTTTTTTAAAAATTCAAGTTACAGAGAGTTTCCTGGAAACTGAATTAAAAATGAGAATGTGGTTTATTTTCTTTTTTTTTCCTTCTGTTTTTAAAATGAAAATATTAAACTAGCTCCTGAAAAAGCATTTTGGGGACAAACCAGTTGAAATTTGAGTTGGCATGATTTTTAAATAAACTGAATTTGGTGCTACCTAGTAGCTCTGACACAAAATTCCTTGCAATAGATATCCAGAATTTAAGAGTTGGAAGGAAACAAGTCACTTACAAGTTCATAGCACAGATCCTCCAGTTCCTGTTAAAGCTGAGAATAGTTGCCATCTCTTCTTTAGTCAATTCAAAGTCAAACACCTAGTAAGAGAAAGATCTGGAAATCATCTCTTTGAAAAAACAAACAGTCTGAAGAAAGACAAGATTAGAGAGCAGCTCCACATTAGAGGGACCATGTTCAGTCATGGACCATGGAATTAACAGACAGGAACAAATTGTTTTATGGACACAAGAACTATTTTATGAACATTGCTTATTCCGTATAAGACTTCTCTGCTACGTTACTGTGTGTGGGCTCCAAGCAAACTGCCTACTGAATCATCCATAAGCCACAGAACAGGAAATATCATAGAAGACCTGTTCACCTCAGAAGCAGGCCTGGCTTGACCCTCATTAGAGTGTAGGTAGATATAAAGAAAGAAATAGCCCAGTCCTCTTGCCAGAAGAGGACTTGGGAAGGGTGAGAAAAGATCACAGCTTGCTCTTCAGGGGAGCATCACTGAAGAGGAGCACCCAGGTCACTCCTATCACTTGCCTTGAAGTTCTCCACAATGCGCTGGGGTGTGACAGACTTGGGAATCACAATCACATTTCTCTGGATCTGGAAGCGAAGAAGAACCTGCAGGAACAGACAACGGAGTCAGAGAAAGGACAGCTTCTGCTCTGGAGGAATCAGAGCCTGTTCCAACTGCTGTTTGCCATCATTTGTATATTTCAGTAGAGCTAAACCCTTTCTGTGGAGCTAGAATTCAAGTAATTCCCATCCCTGTGCCCTAGGTAGCATTTCCTGAAGGGCAAAGAGAAAAGTGGTGGAGGCCTACATGGAAGGCCTCCTTCCCTATCCAGTTTTTGGATATTCAGTTCCTCTTCTGTCCCACTTGGACTTGCAGTAGTCTTTGCAAGCAGTCTTTCATTCTCCACATGAGGACTTGAAAGGGGAAGTGACATCTAAAGACGGGTCATGAATCTTTTTCTTGCAGGGTGCCAAAGAGATATATGTCTTGCAGGCTATATAATAAAAAACTGCATTGTTAGAGGAAAATCAAAGGAGTGCCACAATTCATGGGGAATGGATGGAGGTTTTATCCACTCCTCACCTCTATTTTCCTTAGTGACTGTTACAGAAAGGGGTCCCCGCTGAACTGCATCTACCTACCTGTGCTGGGGTTTTGTTGTGCTTGGCTGCAATCTCTTTGATCTTGGGGTCATCCAGAAGGGAAGGATCCTCTGGCTTAGCCCTATGCAGAGGAAAGAAATCAGTGGCAAGAAACCTCCATAGAAAAATTCAGCCTAGCAAGAGAGATCTGTATCTAGATGAATGATTAACAGTGCATTTGTGGCCTCAATGTTAAAGCATAATCCATGCCAGCTCCCTTGCAAATTGCAAGGCAATCTTACCATGGTCTGTCAGGAGAGCCAAGGGGACAGTATGCTGTCACAACAATCCCTTTGGATTGACAATACTTAATCAACTTCTCCTGGTTGAGGTATGGATGACACTCAATCTGCCAACACAGAGGCACAGAGGCATTTAGTGGCAGAACTGTTGTAATATTGTGCTCCATGGATTATCTCCTAATCCAATTAGAGTCTGCCTTTTCCCCAAAATTAGCCAGTGGTCTGCATGATAATATACTTCCTTAGTATTGAAGATACCTATTTTTATACAAAGTGCTTATACAGTTTTTGCTGTGGGAGTTCTCAAAGGTCATATCTGGGTTCTTTATTCTTCCAGAAAGAATGTTTCTAGGAAAATACTCCAGCATTCATAAACAGTGATTCAGCAAGGTGAGACAAAAGAAATAGCTACAGAGCAGGATTTAGAGTACATGCTGTGACTACTTTGTTCTCCCTTTTCCCATCTCCTCATTCAGCTGTAATCACATCTTTATAGTCCCTGGAAGCTACTCACCTGCAGTTACTTAGCAGCTCACCTGGTTATTCGCAGGCTTGTACTTCAGTCCGGGCTTGTTCAAGATCCTTTCAATCTGCTCATGGTTAAAGTTGGAGACACCAATGGCTTTTACCAGCCCACAGTCCACCAGCTCTTCCATGGCCTAACAGAAAGTGGAGCAAAGTCAGCATCCAATATACAAGATAGGGCCCGAAGATATTTTTCCTGGTATGGCTTGTTTCATGTCACTAGCAGCACAAAATAACTATGTAGAATTGCAAAATTCTCTGAGGGAAAAGCAGGTTACTGGTACATTAGCGCCATCTCACCCAAGCCCAAATTATCATTCCCCAAGTTTGTGGCATTTCACACCAAGTTGCATAAGGAAAAGAACAATGCTCAGTAATCCACTGTTGTGCAAACACTGGAGGGCAGTGCCCCCCACACTAGGAAAGATCTCAGCCTAAAATGTCTTTATTTCTGTCAAATTTATTGGAGCAATTCAAGAAGGGCACATTAACTGTGGTGAAGACAATTGTACAGTTGTTGTGGTCAAGCAACAAATGTTTTCTAACCTTGGTCTAGTCTACAGCTCCAATAGGAATAACTAGGTAATGACTAAGCATGCAGATTATGAAAAGCTGCTTTGTATTGCCTTATGTTCCTTCCAACTGTTTTTGCATCTGTGAGACAACGGTTCTGTGATCAGTGAAGGTGATGAAAGCATGGAAGAGACTGAAGAGGACAGAAGACATCTCTTCTGCTGTGGCTGAACTTACCTCCCATGTCTGTAGAAGATCTGTGTTGCTGGGTATAGCCATGCCTTTGTCATCTTTGGGAAACAGCTCATCTCCTGCCTGTCAGTGACAAAGAAAATGTTTCAAATAATCTCTCTCTCTAATACATAAAGCTATGTAAGAGAAACAAGCAGGAATGTAAGGAGCTAACAGTGCATGAAAAAACATTAAATAATTATCATCATAATTAATTATATCATAACTTAATTAATTATTCAGTCATTTCTTAGTTCATGGAGGGTCATGGCATATTTGCCAGCTACTATCCCAATAAAGACAGGTATTCTGCTGACCCATTGAAGTGATGATCCACAAAATACATTCAGGGAAGCAATTTACTCATAGAACAATATCCTGCAGTCTTCATGAGTTGATGTATTGTGCTGTTATACACATTTAGGAGTAAGAGCTTCTTTTGTTGTTTTTAAAAAGCTGTATGGAGGACTGGCTTTGGTCCTGTGAATGTACACATTTATACTGGAGCACATCAGCTCAGCAAGGTACTGCTGACAGATTTCGCATGGGAAGGCTCACTGTTTACGTTGCTGTGTTAGGAAAATTGGAACAGCTTGCAACTAGACAGTGTGGCCAAAGTATTTTGGATGATTGGAATATTCTAGATGCCACAATATTATGCAGTTTCAGTTGACAGCTTTGTCCACATAAAGCTAACTAAAACAATATTGAGAATGAAATGAAATAGAGCTCAAAAACATTAGGTAGAATAGAGATTTTGATCTGGGTATAGCAGAAAGGAAAGGCAAAGGGTGTATGTGTGTGTATATATATATAAACTGTCGTAAATCCTTTGAAGTACATGTAGTCTGCAAGCATTTGGTATTGAAAAGCATCATTTGAAATCCAAGATCAGTGAAAAAACACTAAGGCTCCCAGAGGCAAGATCAGCTCAATCTGGACTGTATGAAGTGCTTGGTGATTAAAGAGGGAAATGGAAAACAGAAGCATTTTCTTTCACTTTGTGATTCTATAACATGCAGAGGAAAGAATTTCTGTCAGCAACTAAGCACAGCTCTCCTTCTCACAAGGGGTAATTTTCAGATGAGTATGCTTAGGATTTGTAAAAGAAAGGGAAAGTTATGCTTGTAGCTGGGAAGCCTGATCTTAGTACCAGGTCTGCCTCTCCCACTATCAAAAGGGCAGAGGACACTGTGCAAGCAGCAGCCTCAGGGGCAGAGATCAAAAGCTTGGCTTATCTGGCCAGAGTGAAGTTGAATGAGCAGGACCAGAGCAGTGCTGGTATACACAGCAGACACATGGTCTCTGTGGACTGGAGCAGCAGTAGTGCTGCAAGCATTACTGGCAGTTTTGAGGAGCTCTGCCAGGAGGGAAAGCCAAGGGCATTGCTGTTATTGTACCTTGAACCCAAAGGGCCAGTGAATGAGGTAGAGATCCAGGTAATCCAGTTTCAGGTTGGCAAGAGTCTTCTGGCAGGCTCCCTTCACCAGAGGCTTTTCATGAAATGTGCACCACAGCTAGAGACACAAAACCAAGGCACATTGTGACTTCCTGGGTTAAAGATCTTGGGTGCTTTCCTGCTGTGCTGTACAGAAATCCACCATCTTTGGAAGACAGTGTAGAGTGAGGCCATCCTAGTGCTCTTCAGGTGGGGTTTGTTAAGTGATGGGACTGGCCTGTGACAGTGAATTCAGTATGTGCAGTGCCAGCACGCATGATCAGAGAGATCTGTAGTAAAACTCTTATTGCAAAGTCAGACTTGTGTAGAAGAGGATGGCTTAGCTCAAGAAAGCTTCCTGTCAGATTTGACCATTTGTACATTTCCTGTAAAAAATTTAACAGGCAAAGCCAAGAAAATATAAGACAAGCCACAAAGAAATTATAGGCACCAACCTTTACCAAGGTAAGAAGCAGCTTCAGAATCCAGCTAAACAGCCTGTTCCTTAGTAAGCAGGAGCAAAGAGAATCCACCAACCACACTTTCCCTGGGACATTGCTGAGCTGATTACAGTGTCCCAAGGTGGTCAGAACCTCAGTGTCCGCACATGGCAGAGACCCCTTTGGCAGGACTGCAAGCCCAGCCACTGCCAGAGAGTCAAGTGAGGTGCTGTTGTCTTCTGCTTCTGTATCGGTCCTTTACAGTGAGTGGTCTCAAGCCTCTGCATCATGGGTTTCTACCTTGCTTGGTGTTTTGGGGCCCACTTTGTATCTTTTCCTGCTTTCCTTCTTCTGCACCAACAGATGTGCAGATGGCTTCTCCTTGTTCATCCACCAGCACTTCTGGGTCTCCTCAGTAGAGTGCCAGACCACAGCAGGATGCTGGATTCATGTAATGAATTTTTATTCCTCAGCCTAAAGTTTGTCTCCGGTACTTAAGCTCACTGCTGTGAAAATATACAGGCAAAGCATTACCCCACCTCTGCTTCATGGTGGAAAATCATCAGATCCTTACCTTACTCACAACAAAGAGGTCTCCTTGTTTCACAGCACCTTCCTTGATTTTCTGCTGGATCCCTTCCCCAACTTCCTTCTCATTCTGATACACATAGGCACAGTCAAAGTGGCGATACCCAGCATCGATGGCAGCCATCACTGCAGCTGTTACTTGCCCAGCTGAGGACTGAAAATAATGCATAAATCTTAAGAATCTCAAATCAGTACATACCTGGATCCTAGTAAAATAAAAGTAGGAAATCCACCTTTCTGAAAGCAGTCCTCCTCTGCTCCAGGTTATTTGTTTGATTGTTGGTTTTTTTGCCTTTACAAGAATTTCTTTCAGTTATCAACATAGGCTCCTGGGCTTGAAACCAGTTGCCAGCCATTAATCCATGGCCACACTCCCACACAGACTCAACCCAACAGTCAGATAGAGCAGAGCCCCAGACACCAGGACAGTTCTCCAGGGCTGGACCAGGGGGAGCAGAGTTTTGTGCCGGAGAGCTCTGCAATACTGTTGCTTTCCTCCTAAGCTGTTACCTTCCAGGTGCCCAGCCCCACAAGGGGCATCTTGGCTGTGGTGTTCAGCTGCACGTATGTCGCCATGGCCCTGCACGCTGTCTGGACAGCCCCACTGCAGTTCTCTCTTGCTCAGCTGGTTTAATAGTGACTGGTTACTGGCCAGGGCAGGAAAAAATAGTAGAGTGGTGCCAGTGCTCTGTGTCCTCCCATATCTGGCAAACAAGGCTGTGGCTTTTTCTCTGTAGACTCAGATCACACAAGTTAATCAAAAAGCTGAAATCAATTAAAAATCACAGAGGATATCACACCACCAGGGTGTACAGTGGTATGTCCTGTGGATTGTTCCTTCTGGTGAAATTCCTTATCAAAAGATAAGGGCAGAGGGTGGCTGTGTCCCTATCTGGCTTGTAGTAGTGCAGAGTTCAGCTCCTGCAATGGCTTATCCCCGTGCCACCAGTTGTTCATGCGTATCTCACTTGTGATGTGTGCTGAGATGTTGCAACACCCTGTTGCAGTTCACCCCATTGGTTACTGGATGGAGAGCCTGTTTCATTCAGTGGCACTTTGGCCTGTGATTTGTCATCACTGAAGCCTGAGGGTGTCCCAAAATGAGTCAATAAACAAGAGTTCCAGGATAGGACATGAGACAGAGGTCCCTTAACCCTTGCTGCTGGCTGTGCGGTTGTGTGCTGTGAGTTGTGGGCTGAGGAAGTGCTGAGCTCTTTTCCATGCAGAAGCATGTCCCCACAACAAGGATGGTGGCCTAGGCTGATCCCAGGAGCCTTGTAATGCTGTGTGGAGATGCTTAGAGAAAGTACAGTGTGAGATTACAAAGAAAGATAGTAGTTCCTTTTCACCCCCACACATGAAGGTGATGGTATCTACACTTCTCAGGCTGGAAGTGAGGCACGGGAGAACAGGGAAGTTCACACAGGACACGCGTGGCAAAGGTGAGAAGTAAAAAGTGAAGTTCCCATTTTTTCTAGATCTTAGCAGGACCATCCATTCCTCTGGCAAAACTCCAGAAGTGTCTTTTTTTTTTTTTTTTTCTTTTCACTTTTACTTTTCCTTGTTTTCTTAGTACAGGCAACAGACTTGTTTTTTAGTAGCCAATGCATTCATAAAAGAGTTTCACAATGCAGAGAGAGATGTGTGTCTAAGAGAAAAGGTGTCCTGTGCTGCATGGTCATCATGGATGTCATATATAATTAGTGTCATTAATTAATAAATCCTTTTACACAAAACCAGCAGGATCCAGGAAATGGATGGGAGGATGTATTTTGATGTTTGCACACACGGGGGCAGAGTTAAACTTGTGTGTGACCACTGCGTTTGAATTTCTTCAGTAATTTCTCAGCAGACGGAATTGCATATTGCATTCCTTAGATTTTGTAATAATGAGAAGGTGGAAATCTTCCTCTGTCTCTTTTCCTTAAAAGGATAAGAAGAAAAAAAATGAAGGTGGCTTACTTTTGTAATAAATAAATAGGCATGAAAATTTTCTCATAGGGACTCAAAAGATACAATCTGATTTTTGAAGAAGAAATTAGCTACTATCATGAACATATTGACTTTCAGAATTGTCTGATCCTTAAATGAAAGGCAGAGAAATTAATTCCCTTTTCCCTGCTTTCAGGCCTTTGCACTGAAATGCATGTGACTACATTTCCTGGCTCAACTCACCACTCTCTCTCACTGATGTTCCCAAACCTGAACTTTAAAACATTATTGTGTGTGGTGGTAAAATCAAGTCTATTTTCTCCCTCCTGGTAACTGGGCACTTACCTACAACATGTTGAATATCGTAGGGGCAATGGAAAGACTGTCTAAAATTTAGAATTATTTGATTTACTGCAGCTGGTAGCACTCTAATGTGCTTAGCACCTCCAGCTTGTTTTTGAATGCAGCAATCAATGGGGATTGTGGGTTGTCTACAGCTCGTAAAAAGTGGTATGCCCTGTACAGACTTGGGCTGCTAACTACACATTTGTGGCCACAGTTTACTTCCATTAGAAGATTTGCCATTGATTCAACAGCATCAGAGCAAACCTTTTGTTAAAATCTCTATCAACTCTGTCAGCTCTCTGTTGAGCCAGTCTAATACCAAACTCTGTCTAGCTTATTTTGTATTTGGCCCTTATGTCCTCAGCATGGCTGGACATCATGATTTCAACACTCTGCATGTTGTCAGTGCTTCATCACCAGAGATCCCCTCTGTTCCCTTTCTGCAGCTAATGATGCAGTTGTGGTGATGCTTCAGGCACGATGGGGGAGGCAAAATTCCTTAGGATCTGAATCCCAGCCTTGGCCTGAGCATGCTGGCGTCTGGGGGAAGGAACCAAGAACAGCAAGAGTAAGAACTGACCTTTCCCCAGACACTTTCCTTACTCTATAGTGTAAACCAGTGTGCTCAAGCTGGTTGAATAGGTGCTGGGCTCTCATTCCAGGCTAAGAAAGCAGAGCTGCTAAAAATGGTTTATGGCTTTTTTTATACTTTTGCACAGCCCTGCTGGGGAGAGGTGGACTTTTCAGAAGGAGTAGTCACATTCTAACATTTCCACAGCATTGGACACACAAGAAGCTTGAAGTGATATATTTTGGTTTCTGAGGAAACCCCAGCCAGTCTGGCTCTGAAGCTGTAGTAACTATTACTGTTACAAATATAGAAAATAGGGGAAGGTCTGTGGAACATCAGCTTGAAACTACACTGAAGAGGAACCTTTTGAGTTAGTAGAACTGCAGGAAGCTACGGTTTTGAGACCTACATCAAATGGGGTGGTTTGGTAATAAAATATAACTTACCAACAAGAGGGTACCTGAGGGTAAATAAGACAGTAAGAGATAGTTAATAAAACTGTCAAGCAGTGGGGAGGAGTCCCCTGAAGGCAATGGAGGAGGTGTTGACAGCAGACAAGGGCAAAACAAGGCATGTTCACAGTATTCCCAAAGGATAATATGGTTACATTTTCTTCTAGGTCTTGTCTACATGAAAATCTTGATCTGTTTCATTATGTTGATGCAAATGCCTTTTTTGGACACGTATCAGTTGAATCATGTTGTATATTGTTTAGTTTAAATCCGTTTCTTACCACTTCAGTTAAATCAGTAGAAAGCACTCTTCAGCAAAAGAACATCTTTCCTCCCACAGATTTAGCATTAATTTAACAGCATCAGGTTTTGAACTGGTTTAATTAAATTACAACTTCCTCGCACAGGCTAGGACTGGTTGCTGCGGAAGCAGAAGCATGTTGCTGGGTTTTATGTCTTTTCTCAAGTTTGTAAAAAGAAATCTGATTGTAGACTGGAGAGGTGGATTAATCACAGAATCTTAGGAGTTGGAAGGGACCTCGAAAGGTCATCCAGTCCAACCCCCCTGCCACAGCAGGATTCCCTAGACCAGGTCACACAGAAGCGCGTCCAGACGGGTTTTGAATGTCTCCATAGAAGGAGACTCCACAGCCTCTCTGGGCAGTCTGTGCCAGTGCTCTGGCACCTGAACTGGGAAACAATTTCTGTGTGTGTTCACACGGAATCTCCTGTGCTTCAGCTTACAGCCATTGCCTCTTGTCCTGTCACTGGGCTTCACTGAGAAGAGCCTGACCCCATCCTCCTGACACCTACCCTTCACATACTTAAAAGCATAGATGAAGTCACCCCTTAGTCTCCTCTTCTCCAAGCTAAAGAGACCCAGCTCCCTCAGCCTTTCCTCATAAGGAAGATGTTCCCACGCCGTGGCTCTGCGCTGGACTCTTTCCAGCAGTTCCCTATCCTTCTTAAACTGAGGGGCCCAGAACTGGACACAATATTCCAGATGCGGCCTCACCAGGGTAGAGTAAAGGGGGAGAAGAACCTCTCTTCACCTACTAGCCATACTCCTTCTGTGGAATTGGCAGATACTGTGCTTGATTTTCTCTAGGTCAAGCCCTGTGAAGAGATCAGGTACTAAAGCATCAACAAAGATCATACCTTATCTGTTGTTACAGTGGAAGAATGGGCTTTGTAATGAGGGGATAAGCAGGCTAAGTTATATAGGTAGGACACCGTGGCCAGCCTCCAAATCCAGCTCATCTACAGATGGAAAATTTGCCCATCCCAAATCTACATTCCTATCCAGTTCTGTTGGTAGGCATGGTTATCACAGGAACGAGAGTTTTCTCTCTTGTATGTGTAGACTATAGGTTTTCCAAAGCTCATAACTTTTGAGAGCAGTTTGCTATTTTTCTTGCCAAATGGAGGCTCTTGTCCTAGTGGAAAATTAGCTTCATGCTCCATTTCAGGTTTCAGCAATCAGCCATGTCTAGTTTTGACAAGAAAAAGGGTGCTTCAGTTGCCTTCAGATTGGAGCAAGGGATATGTTTTCCATTTGTGAAACACAAACGTGTTGAAAATATTTTCCTCATCTTTGAAAAATGGAGCAAAATGAAGCACACAGTAAAACCAATGAGTTCATCTTGACTGGGAACAACATGAAAAATACCACAGTGGAATCTGTGCAATTAGAGCTGAATAGAAATTGCTTTATAACCTGAACTCATACACAGCAGGGAAGCCAGCTTGTTTTAGCTGAGTTACTCAGGTTTTGTGAATACAAGAGCAGAACCTCATGTGGTCTTTTCTCCTGTCACATGGCAGGACCCATGGGCAATATGAACATTTAGTGTGGATGTGCAAGGTCTAGTGATTCCCACAAAAGTTTGGTTTATTGTCCTTCCCTAATCCATGGATCTGCAGTTATTGCACTGTGCATTCCAGGTTTGCTGTAGGGTTGGTCAGATGGGCTTCCATGCTCTCAGCATCTGTCCTTTCCAGAAGTAATTCAGGACATGAGCTGCAGAGAGGAGGCCATGAGCTGCAAATTATTCTGGCAGGATGCTTCTAGCAATTACCTTCTCTGGGGACTCTCACTTGTCCTGTAACCAGAACAACCCGAGGGGCTAGGAAAAGGTGGTGGCCAGGTGTGGGTTGCTGCAGAAGCCAGGAAAATGAATTTGGCCTATGTGTGCTCCCAGCTGCCCCTGTGAAGTAGGTGTAATCCAGAAGAGCAGGTGAAGTGGCTTCTTATGTCTAGCATTTGTGAGCACCTAAATCTTTAGAAGGGCAAGAGATCTTGGTCAAATAGCATGGACCTTATTTTATAGTATCCTTCTGGAGATAGAACCCCCCCTCCCCCAAGAAAGTTTGTTATCAGATACATGCTACTTATGCAAATGCCTTCTTAAGAAAGGCAGGACCCTACTGTCCAGGTTTCTTTCTCACAGGTCCATTGAATGGATCTTGGATCAGTTACTTATTTGGTATATTGCAGATGCAGACTTAGACAGGGAAGAATAATGACAGCAGTACTGAACGTTTAAACAAGTATTTCACCTTTCCAAAATGCTAAATATTGGGTAGTGCCTCATGTCTCTGGGAAGCAGAAGAGTGTCTGTTTTGTAATACAAAGAACTCATGCTGAATAACAGACAAAATATTTTTTTCCAGGCTCTTCTGTGGACAGCTAGATCTGATGGTAATAGGGAGGAGTAGAATAATGCTGAATCAAAAAACAGTGGAAGTCAGGCACAAAATTATTTAAATGAACAGATTTCTGTGTAAGTAAAACAGGTGTGAGATGCAAATTAAGATTGAAAAATTCTGGGAAGTTGGGTATCGTGACTCCCCATCCGTGCATGAGTTATTAGTCCTGGCTGCCTTTTCACTCATACTCCTTCTTCATTAAAGAAAGGGAGGAGGAGGGGGAAGCATGAATTAACTTGTGATACACAGCTATTCATTTAGCAGCTTAACTTCTGAAGTTTCCTGGGAAAAAACCCTGTGAAAGAGAGGCCTGATTTTGTTGCTTCCTAAAGTTAGGAGCAACCCTACTGAATTCTGTGAAGTTACAGTAAGGCAGAGGAACAGTGTGACTCAGCCGTTCTGTTTATATTACCTAATCATGACACATAGGACAGATTTTTTGTATAGAAAACTCTTTTCTGTGCTCCATTCAAAACCAAACTGACCATCAGTCAAACTTGTTTTGTAAACTGGTATGCTGCAAGAGAGCCACATACCCTGGAAAGAAAGCTAAGAAGTACAGGACACATCTTTGTGATTTGTAGAGTGTTTGTGAGAGGACAAGCATCATAAACACAGAGATAGCTCCGCACACACACATCAGGAAGTTCTCGGTTAGCCTAATTAACAACTCCTTAGTTAACCCAGGGTTCACTGTAGCATAGAAGTAAAAAACTTTTTCGAGGTGAACTGTTGTTTTTTCATAGAAAAATGTTAGCACACACAAACTTGGATACATCTTAGGTGTGTTTGTTGTTCTCCCTGTTCTCTGCAATGACACTAGAGTTCCTGTTTTACCCTTTTGGTTATTTTTGCTCAGATTCTTATGTGCTGTTACCATGCTCTAGTATCTGCACTATCCAGTCTGTTTTCTAACTAACTTATCATGCCTTGACTAGACACCACACTGCTGCCTTCTTTTTTTTAGAGGCCCTTTTAAATTATCTCTTCCCAGACAGTTCCTTCCTGACGTCTGATGTCTGCAGCACTTTTATCATGGGAGGAAGAAAAAGGCAGATTCATCGTAGGATTTTCTTTGCTTTTGATACTGCTACAAGAAGTTAATGTGTACAATATTGATTAGAAACCAGTGAAATGCCCCAAACCTGGAATGTAAACCACTCAAACCCCACAAAATTAAGGAATGAATCTTGCTCTAGATGTGGGGAAATACTTGGTTGTGAGAAAGCATTTTGTTTTCCCAGCTGTTGGAACCCCGTACAACTTCTTTTAGAGCTATATTTGGGACTAGAACTGAGGGCTCCTACAGAACATTGTGTTCCACACAGTTCCTGTAGTGTTTAGGCACCTGTTATAGTAAGGTACTTATTTGAAGATATCCATGAAGTGGTTTTGAGGGCATAGAGAATGTCAGATTTTCCCATGTGTATTTTTTAAGTTTTCAGATTAACAGACAGAAGTCACATGTTTTACTTCAGAATGCTATTACCAGTACCTAACCATAGGGATGACATAAGAAATTCAGCTCCCACTTTGGGTTTGGAATATGATGCCTCACATAATAGCTTCCCTCTGTTTTGCATATAATGAAGGCTTTCATATATTTTCTTCCTCTTTCTCAGTAACTTATTCAGTACTTAATGATTCAGAAAAACTTCTGCATTTATTTAAAGACTAGAACTGCGACTCTGGTGACAACTGCAGGGTTAGTTAAAGCTTACACTATTTTTTTGTTTGTTTCATAGATTTTCCCCCCAAACAATGGCATTAGAGTAGAAAAAAAAAGAAAAAAGGAAAAAAAAGTAGAATACTTTGCCCTCCATATGGACCTATGCTTCTGGTTTTGTCATAGAGAGTCCACTCAGATGTGTGAAATTATATCCTGCCTCCGTGCCCAAACAGGATGACAGCCCAACTGCATTCACTTATGAAAGCAGCATTGTGTTAGGCACCTGTAAAACAAAAGGTAAAAAAAGTGCTTTGCTGAGGAGCATAAATTGTAATTTGGTGACTAAGTGGTGTGTAAGGTGAGCCTCACTGCTCTGTCAGGTGCATCCCCGAGTTTTAAGTAATAGTAGGCTTGGTTTAAGACGTAGTGGTGTGATACAATGGCAACTAGGGGTTGGTGTGTGATGAACAATTACCCAGGCATAGATATGTTTGAGCCAAGAAAATATTGAGAACCTTTTTTCTTGTTGATGCAAGAAGTGGAGAGTGGCTCTAGCAAGGGCAGAAGTAGGACTGGCATGTCCTTGCTTGCTATGTGCTTTCTGAGCTCTGATGGAGAAGGCTTTATGTTCCTTGTGTTATAGATCAAGATCTGGTGTATAGAGACATGTGAAGGACTTCAGGCCAATGGGACTGTGCAGCACTTCATGTGAGCTGTGGCTGTCTCAGGAACAAGGAAAACAACTTCCAGTCAATGAGTACACGTAAGCTTGCTTGGGATTCAGCTCAACAGGTGGTCTTGGAGGCAGCTTGGGTGAAAACGTGATATTGATACCTTGTGGACTCCCAGTCTTCCTGGGGTGGAAAAAATGAAGTTGACTGAAAAAGCAATGAATAAAGTGGTCTTTTAAACTGGAAATTTGGATAAGCAAGGGTGTAAAAAAAATAGGTAAGGAAACTAAACACATGGATTGGTAAGATGGCTTATAAAGATAAGTATCCCTCCTGGGTAGCACTGTCCTGCTAAGGGGAAGATTAATACACAGTGTGGGCCTCCTAGGTCCCTATCTTTATTGCAGCTACTTTCTTTTAGGAAATAAAGCTCATGTTTAGTTTACAAGAGAAGAGACAACCAGTGTATTGTGGAGTGATAGGCAGGGAGATGGAAATAGCCAGAGTGATTTAATGACGTAACAGTTCTAAGTCCTCTTCGGTAATAAGGATGTGTTTCCTTCTCTGCATAGTGTGCTGTACTCCCACCTTTCTCAATACAAATTTGGCCTGGACTAAAAATGGACCATCAGAAAAGTTGCACAGGTATGTGAGGCAATAACAGCACGGATAGCAGACAGAGAGAAGACAGAATCTAGGACTTTTGTAGAGGAAAAAAAGGTCAAGTGTTGAAAATGGCCTTAATGGGCCTGCATCCAAGAAAAAGGTGAGGATTCCTTGGGCACACTTCTGGGTGGCAGAGAGAATGGGCATGCTGCTTGCAGCAAGTGAAGGTGGAAAGGAGTAGGGAGAGTGTAGGAGGAAGGCACACATTCATGCAGTGGAAAAGCACCCAGGAGAAGGTTTTAGAAAGAAAGTTTCAGAGTTATTAAAGAGTGTAAGGATTTGATTACAGAAGTTTCTTTTGCAGATGAAATTATTAATGAAGACAGATCATATATCAAAGAGTTCTAAACAAAGAGCTCAGGGTTTAATGGAGATTACAGTGTGTATGTCTGCAGTGGTCTATGACAAATACTTGATCTAGTTTTGAACAAAGTAACTATTCTATAAAAAAGTACCAAGGGTGTAATCAGTGAAGAATGCTCTGTTTGCCACAGTTTCAGCAGTCATTAATCACAGAATCACACACAGAATCACAGAATGTTAGGAGTTGAAAGGGACCTTGAAAGATCATCTAGTCCAACCCCCCTGCCAGAGCAGGAAAGCCTACAGCACCCGGTATTCCCAAGTCATCACCCATCCAAGTACTAACTGAGCCTGACCCGCTTAGCTTCTGAGATCATGATGCCTCCAAGGTCCCTGATGCCAGAGGGAATTCAAGTAAAGGTTAAAAGAAGCCTTTCTTCTTTCCAGTTCTGTTTTCTTCTGTTTCTGCCTTGCTCAGCTCCACCTTTTTTCAGTTTGCTGCTGTTCCACTGGTGCCTCAGCAAAAGTTTTTGTATTGAGGAAAGGAGCTTCCTGAACTCCTTCTGCTATAAACATTCCAGCTAAACACTACAGCCTGGAAGGGCTCCAGAGCAGAGACCCTGAAAAACATAGCCCAGCTGGCCTAGGAGATAATAGCTGCCAAATGAGTGGTGTAGCTGTCTGAAAGAATTCATGCATGGGGATATGGCTTTGACTCTTCTGTTCTGTAGTTTGAAATGTGAACTAGAGTTATTAGACTCGTTTTGCCATGCTAATGAAATTGTCATGTTCAAAGACTAATGGAGATAAGGGATCTGTATTTAATGTCCATGGAGGTCTTGGCTTGTGGCATAGTTGTTGACTACTCACTTGTAGCTATGACTGCAGATGGGCATTTAATGTGTTTTTCTCTTAGTTGTATTAATGATTGAAGTACAGCCAATACATAGTGCTCATACTCAAGAACAGGTTTTTTTCTTTCTGTCTCTAGGAAATTTGGTTCTTTTCCTTGCAAAGTCAATCAGCCAGTTTGCCTGTGATGCACCCCTGTTCAGAGCTGTACCACTAGTATGTTTGTACAAGAGGAGACAGGTTTATCTGTCTGGAGGCAAGGTGACTGCAGGTGTGTGATCATGCAGTAGGATGTAGGAGTGTTTCTCTTAGCCAGTTTGAGCTGATACGTGGCAAATCAAACTCTTCTGGTACAGTGAACTTAAGAGTAGTAATTTGATTACATAGGCTGGACTAGCTTTATCCTGTAGGTTCTGGGTTGGACAAAGTTGATAGAGACAAAAGATAACATTAATGTTAGTGGGTGAGATGAAAAGGATTATATGTATAACTGTAAGTGCAAGTCACATCCAGTGGAAATACTTCACAGAAGCAGCAGATTTTATTGTGGTTCTGTATTGAGGTCAGGCATAGCTCTTTTTTTATCAGGGAAAACATTGAAACTGTTCTCCCTGACATGCAGAATGCTTTCCAGAGCTTCCCAAATAAATGAGGAACAATTCTAGTGCAGTAACCACCAAAGTGACACAGGATGCTGCTCACTGACAGCCTGGCCACTCTTATGACTTAGCACACCTAGTGCTGTGCCATGCTGAGAGCCTAGTGAAGTGGTGCTTCATCTGGCTGGTCTTTCTTTCCCACTGACAGGTTAGGACCGAATGTCTGTAAGTGCAAAACAAAACACCCTTTCTCCTTACAGCACTTTAGAGACTTTATTTTAACACCTCTGTCCCAAATTATCTTAAATTTCCTTCTGTTGATCTTTCCTATCAGAATCTGAATGCCCTATCTTTAATTTCATGCAGTAGCATTTTAACCTATTAAAAATGGAAGATCACCTCCCTCTCTCCCTTACAGAGCACGTTTGATGTACCTTTGGTTTGTGGCCCTTCAGATGTTACATTGGGGCTATTCAAGGGTAAACATTTAGAGAAGAAAACGTGAATCTGATGATGTGTAAAGATATGCTCTGCTTTTTTAAAACAAACCCAGACCTATGGCAATAGAAGTAAAGGGCACCATCTTCCCACACCACTTCTGTCCATTTCTAGCTACAGCTGCTCCATCTACTTGGTTTTGATTACTTTGAGCTGGAATTGCAGTTTGTGGGTATGAGGGTAGCTTCGTTAGGAAAACTCATGGCTCTATTTTTCCTGCTGATTTCATTATGAGTAATGAGATTTTGGACCTTTGCTTCTCATCAAAAACAAAAGGTCCTAAAGCCAGAAGAAAAAATAAGCCCTGTCTGGGAAAAACCCCATCACTCTGACACAGTGCCCCGTTGCATCACGTCCTGCAAATGAGCCCTGGGGTGCTCGGTGGCATCCCAGGGCATGTGCGCTATGCTCCCTCCTTCGTCCGGAGGAGGCTCTGGACAGGAGGGCAGGAAGGATCCAGCAGCTGCTGGCAGCCTAACTCCTTCCATCGCGTCTACCCTGACGCGGCAAATGAGTGAACCCGTGTCTCCCTTCCTGACTGCTGTGGCCATGCCTTGCCCGGGGGGTCGGTGAGGAGGCGGAGATGCTCTGGGGTATGAACCTCTGAAGGCCCGGGGTGGCTGTGGAGGAGCAGAACCCATCTGCTGCTGATGCAGAATTAGACCGGGCAGGTCGTGTTCCGCATGGGCTGGCGTGACCCCATTTCTCCAGTGTGGTGGTGCCAACAAAGCGCTGAGCATCGCGCACGGCAGTGCCGCCTGCCTTTGCGTGTCCAGAACCACGGGGGGAACAGATAGCTCTGATGTGATACCCGGCAGGAAAACTACCTGGACGGGATTTTCGCAGGAGGGAACGACACCAGCATCCCCGCAGGCTCCGCCGGCCGTCGAGCCCCGAGTAGAGCTGCGGATCGCGGGGACTCAGCAGCGTCCGGCCCGCAGAGCTCGGCCGGGCTCGGCTTGGCTCGGGTCCTAAAGCGCCCGTAGGCACCACGCCGCTCTTTCGCGTCACCGCCCAGAGGCTCGGCCTCATTGGCTGAGGGCGGTGCTCATCTTCTGGATCAACCAATCAGACTTCCCCAAGCTTGGCGGGCGCGGGGGACGCCGCGGCCTCATTAAGACGCTGAGCCCACCTATCTCTTGTTGGGGTGGCGGTGAGTGGTGTTGTTATGGCCTCGGGGGCGGGCTGCGGAGCATGGATGTGGCGTTGCGGGCGAACAGGCTGTGGTCCTTGTAAGGCAGCGTGGATTTAGCCTTTTAATTCTATGAGGCTGACGGACGAGCGTGGGGGAGGGCGGTTAATGGTCGGGCGGCAGTGGAGGGCCCCTGGGATTGGTGTGGTGGGGAGAATCCCTGTGGGGGAGGAGGGCGCCGGGGAGGCTGGGGGGGCCCTCTCTCGGAGGGATTGTGCCGGGGCTCCGGACGGGCCCTGCGAAGAGGAGTTGTCGGGGCTCGCGGGAGGCTCCCAGATTCGGGGAGTGCCGGGGTGCAGGAGGTTTCTGGTAGCTTCGGGACCTGGAGCCGACTGGGTATATGCGTGAGTCTCTCTAGGGAAAGATGATACTGTGTCCCGGGATAGGTAGTGGCTTCCTGAGGAGACGAGCTGGGAGGCTTCATGTGTTTGTGTGTGTGTGTGTGTGCGCGCGCCTGCACGTGAGTTGCTGCCCTGCTCCTGGGCAGCCTAGTGTGTTTGTGTGTGTATGGGAGTTCCTGCCTTGCTTCTGGTAAGCCGCCGCGTTCTTACAGAAGGCTAGGACACAGGTGCACCACACAGGGACCTTTTATAAAAGGGCTAAGCAGGTAAGCTTGTGCTGCTGGTTGGAGTGAGGAGCCCTGGAAATGACTGCCTCTGGTAGTTAGACTTTAAAGTTGTGCCTGTCTAAAGCTCAGTGATGTAGGATGGTGTTCTGATACCTTTCTCTTGTTTGCTGTGCTGAGGTGGGGTTCTATATTTCTCTTTTGTGCTGGATCTCGGTCTGCTGTCTGTATCTTCCATGGTGTTTCAGAGGTTTTGGTTGATTTCTGTGCACTGAGCTATGGTAATAGCAGTCTAAATAAATCTTGAGGAGCAAATAATAACCTGGGGGCATCTGGGAGACAAGAAACTTTCCCTTGTTAGAAATGCAGGAGCTGTGTGCTTGCACCTTTTTGGGAGAAGGAAACTGGTAGCTTTCCCAGCCTATACAAGAGGTGTATGCCGTATTTTATTAACAGCTCTGGAAGCAAATGATGGTTGGCATAACCATTTGCACTTGTGGTTTCTTTCTGTGTAAGCACTTGGTGTTTATTCTCTTCCTGCAGGTAACTAGCCAAGAGTGTGTGGTGACTTCTGTAAAAAGGAGCTCTTGAGTCTGTGCTGGGATTTGTGTAGGTTGTTCCTTTGCCATAGGAAAGGTGAGTAGGATTATTTCCATGTGTTGGATCTAAGGCTTTCTAGCTTAAATGCTTCTGCAAGTGGACTCATATTTAAATAATCCTGTGACTGCCAATTCTTTCTAAATTTGTTTGAGAATGGTGATCCTGCCTATTCTTTTATATAACTGAAGTGGAGTTTATGGTCCCAAGATGATCTTAGGTCTTTCTAATTAAGAATGTGTGAGAACAGGTGCATCTCATCTGTTGCTGGGTTTTTTTTGGTATTAGGTCTTAATTTGACTTTGTAAATTATGCAGTCTGTTCCTGTGGATAATACAGTTTATGTTGCACTTGAATTTGGAGGAATGATGGGAGGAGATGGCCTGGGGAAAAGTCAAGCAGAGAGTGGCATAATTAGCAGGGAAGGATGGGGTTGCGAGGAAACCAGTTATGCAGAGTATGACTATGGTGACATCTCCCTTGGAGAAAGCTATTGAGCTTCTGTTTTGCCAGTTTGTTCTCTGGTGGCTCTTTACAGTTCCTCTGGCTGATGATCACAGCTGCTGTCTGTTCCTGCATTCCCTTGGAGCTAGTGTGAGTCTGGGCAGCTCTTAGGAGCTTGGGTGCTGTCTCCCTTCTACTAGGCTCACCACTAAGAGAGAGATCCGCATCTCTGATGTTGAGCGAGGCTCTGTTTAAGCACTCCAGAGAAATCTGTAGGCAGGAGCAGCTTGTATAAATTTGCCACTTACCGATTGGTTAAGTGGGCTAGTTGCAACAAGCTGGGTGGAGGATGGTGCTTTTCCTCCCACATGAAAGTGCGAAGGAATGCAAAGCCAGAAGACCTCAAAAGTCTCGGCAGACACTAGTTGTTTTCATTCTGATAGTTGTCTACTCTTTGCTGCCATATTACTACTTGTAATGCATTATCTATGGGATGCTTGATGTGTCTGTCTCATGTCTCTCCAGATGCATCATTATTAGATGCCAGATCAGTTGTCATCTGTGCTAAGCTGCAACCAAAATGGCTAAGTACAGACTTGTTCTCTTAAGACATGGGGAAGGAGCCTGGAACAAGGAGAATCGCTTCTGCAGCTGGGTGGACCAGAAACTCAGCAGTAATGGGATAAAGGAAGCTAAGAACTGTGGCAAACACCTTAAAGCACTGGGCTTTGAGTTTGACCTCGTCTTCACTTCTGTACTCAGCCGCTCCATCCAGACTGCATGGCTTATCCTAGAAGAGATGGGCCAAGAGTGGGTCCCAATTCAGAGTTCCTGGCGACTGAATGAACGTCATTATGGTGCACTGATTGGTCTCAACAGAGCAGAAATGGCTCTGAATCATGGGGAGGAGCAAGTGAAAATATGGAGGAGAAGCTACGATGTTACCCCACCTCCCATAACAGAGTCTCATCCTTACTATGACGAGATATACAACGATCGCCGGTATAAATGCAGTGATGTCTCTCAGGATAATCTCCCAAAGGCTGAAAGTCTAAAAGATGTGCTTGATAGACTTCTTCCCTATTGGAATGAAAAGATAGTGCCAGAACTGAGAAGTGGCAAAATGATCCTTATCTCTGCACATGGTAACAGCAGCAGGGCATTGCTGAAGCATGTGGAAGGTAAGGGTCTTCCTTTCTATGATGGTGTTTCTTTTAGCCTTTCTCTCTCCTTACTCAGTTGTTTAGAGCTTTACCTCTTGTTCTGAGGTGTATATTACATGGGCAGTGTAACAATTAATGTTCGTGGTCTCCAAGGAGAATGTAAAAATTTCACCTATTGGAACAGGAATCAGACTGGGGGATGTGGAAGGGAGAGAGAATTAGGTTAATATGGTTAAGAAAAAAGCCAAATGCTTTCACCTTGCTTCTCACTACTCATTTTAAACCACTGCTTTCAAACTAAGCTTTGTGGTTGGTCTAGGTAAAAAAAAAAAACTCTTCAGGCCCTAACTGATTTTGGATTTATTGAGCTGCTTTGTTGGAAGGGTTGAAGTCTTAATCTGTTCATTAAACAAGCGTTGCTATAATGGAGCAGAATAAAGTGTTTGTTCTTGGGTTGTGGAAGACATTCTTGTCTGTTACTGTGGTGAGTTGCTTTTGAGGCTTCATTGTTGGTAGTATTTTACTTAAAGCTGCTCTGACAGGGAGTTCTGTGGAGAGGTATTTGGTAAAACTTATGCAAATATTGTATTTCCTAATATAGAAAATGCCTACCAATAAAAAGCTAAGTTAGTTGAGCATAAGGTTGCTTATTTATTTGGGAATTCTAAAGGATGTGATTTATATTTGTCATTGCTAGATTCTTTCCCCCTGCCTCTTCTTACTGATGTGGCCTCTAGATCATCCTGAACTGGAAGAGGGACTATGTTGATTTCTTTGTGGGTAGAGTAGAATTTAGTGATTGTACATATGTGAATGCAGCCTACTAGAATTATAGTTGCAAGTGTACAGACTGGATTGTGTCCACTCAAATTTTTTTTATTTTTTAGTTATAAAACCCTCTGGTGTATGTCTATCCAGTTCTGACTTTGCTAAGCACTTTTTGTGTTTGGGCTTGCTGGAACAATCAGGACAGCTGATGCTTTAGCAGGAGTCAGAAGCCCAGGGAATAAGCATTTAGAAGTGGTTTCTGGAACTACAGAGGCTGTGAATTCTGGGGTACAAATCAGTAAAGGTGAATTCTTAAGCTTGCACAGAGATTTTACTGGTCTCTGATCACCCAGTTCAGTTAAATGGAGCATAAGTGAGCTGGGAAAGAATTTGGAGTGTGGTTTTGGAAGTTTTTTTTTTTTGTAATAAGTGCTGTACTAAGTTCTTACATTTGTGTACCTAAGTGCTTCATGCTATAGAGCTGCTAGTAAGGAGTAATATTTAACAGGTGCTGAAGAGAAAACACCGGAAATGTCCATTCGACAATTATCGTTGTTCAGTCAGCATTTTGTCTGTAGTCCTGAGGAAGATACCTTGAGTACTTCAGTAATGCCTGTGGGTTCTCACGGCTGTAAGTAGGTAGGACTTCAGTTTTAAACCTCGGGGAAAGACTTCTTCCAGCAGCACGGTAGCCTTCAGCAGTGCTGAGACTCAGGCTTTGGTATTGTGCTGGAAGTGTGGTGCGTGCACTTTGTAGTCAGCAGTTGAGTCCTTGCCCTGTTTTCACTGTTCTTCCCTGTGAAATAGGATGGGGTTGTGGCACAGGCTAGCTCACATCAAGTGCAAGAAAAGGTCACTTGGCTACAGTTACAGCACATGAAGTAATTGGATAGCAGTTACCTTGTGCTTGCAGTGGCTGGAGTATAAGATGTGATATCTTTACTGTCCTTTTAGCCTGCTGAGTAGGGAGTGTTTGTGTGCATTTTGCCTGAAACTGAAGAGCTTGTGTGACAAACCTGATCAGCATCTTGATTCTGGAAGAACAGAAATACTGTACAAATAGAGTAAGAGTGCTGAAATAAAGCAACAGGATGCTGTTGTTCCTTCAGGGTTTTCATCTGACTTCAGCTTGCAGTTTCAGCCTGCTGGCTGTAAGGCAACGCTTCATGTGAGGAAAAATCCCAAAGAGAAAACAAACATGCTTGCTGCAGCTTGTTTGTCCTAGGCTGCACTGTTTTGCTTTGTAAATCAATACTAGTTAACATTTGTGGGGTCACTTTCTTCTGTAAAAAAGATGCATTTCTGAATCCATGTAGCTGCATCCAGTTTTGCTTAATCCATCTTTAGAGGAAACCTTTAACTATCCTTGCTGCTGACCACACTATGTGGTTTGCCTGAATTCTCCTGCATGACTTAATCTGCTATTTGTGTCTGAGTGATTTAGTCTGAGATGCTGAATTTTAGAGGTGGGCAGAACACTTCCTAGGGCTGCATTCTCTGTGGGTAAATGGTGACGTGTATGTTGTTAAAATCTGATTTGGAAGAATCCTTGAAATAAAAGCTCAGGCAGCTTGATTGCTTGTCTTGCAAACTAAAATCCTTGAGACTAGTGCATGTGCCTTATAAATGGACTCTATTTTTCCTATTGGTTTCTGTGCTGTTTTAAAATTTTAGATCCTCTTTGCTTTTCTGTAAGTCTGTGGTTCTGCTGAGTGTAACAGTTATTTATCCCTTGTGTATGGGGGTTGCTTAAACTGGCAGAGTTGGGACTTTTATATACTGAGCTATTAGTGTACTAAAATAAGGGGTAGGCTTCTTGCAAGGGTTTGTCTGTTTCTCTTGCTTCATGCCCTTCTGAAACTTAATGCTAATCAACAGCTGAACCAAGTATTAAGGTAAATCAAAACAAGAATAGGTCTCTGCAAAAGCTGCATGCTGGTGTGATCTCCAGGCAGGGGTATAAAATGATTCTCATGTGATTACTTCTATTTTGCCAGACTTGTCATCCCACAGTTTCTGAGTGGCTTGACTTTGTGGGTTTTCCTGATGTGTTGGCTCTGCTTTTCTACTTAATGTGAAAATCACTGGTAAATTTGTACCCATATGTTCTGAGAACCATCTGTTTTGTCAGCTGCTCAACAGGATGTTTTCTTCATGCATCTTGGTCTGGTTTATATGGCTTCTTCATTTTAGAAACTTGTTTGTGTGCATTTTCTAAGCAGAAATGACTTGAAGCTGTCCTGCTTTACAGCAGCAGGCTGCTGTGACATCAGTGCTTCTAAAAAAGGGAGTAAAAATGAAATATTGATATTCCCAATGATGCTAGCATTCTTTTGCCTGAAATTTTGGAGGAATAGTGTGTTTGCAGTCACTGCTGCTTGATGCAACTCTTTAGACTTTGTGTGGAAACTTTACTAGGAGGTTTGGTCTCAAAATATACTTGGGATGCTTTTTTCATTGCAATTAGAGCCCCAGAATATTTTAATTAAGCACAGCTGGGTAAAGCTTTCTCCCCACATTCACTATTCTACTGAAGTTGAAAAATACAGGAAAATGTTCCAAGTTGACTTTCTCCTCTTTGTTCCCCTCTTCCTTATTTGAAGGTGGAAATGAATATCTTATGTCCACTAATTGTGAAAGTAGTTGTGTAGGCAAGATGCTATAAACTTTTTTGGGAAATCAGATGTGGACAAACAGTGATCCTTACTAGAAGAATTAAATACTGTTTTTTGAGGCAGCTTGTGTCAGAAGCTTTGCACAGAAAACTCAAAAGGGGGAAAAAATAACCTTAGTATCCTGCTGTAGAGAGACTGTTTTGGTTCCTTAGCAAAGTTGTTTCATGTTGGAGTAGCAAGTGTGGACTCAAGCTTTTGTGATGCATGTGTTGGGAAGGTGTGAAGGAGAACCTATTGTCCTCAGTGTTCTGTATTAAAGGAAAGGTATAGTCTCCAGAGCAATGTCTTCTTGTTTTACTTCATGTGTAGGCTGAAAAGCAAAGTAGACTGTCATTACCTTGATGGAAATTCCCTCCTTTAGCTGTTCCTAAAGCACTAACCAAGCTGTTGTCTGTTTAGGAATTGACCCTTGAGTAGCTGGTGGTATTGGTGGAGGCTGGAACATGCCCTTGACTGTTTTAAGCCTAGGTAATCTCAGAAATAAGGCTGAGTTAGGGCACAACTTTCTAGTTGTCTAAGTGTAACTCTGCTGTGTTGTTTTTTGTTGGCAGGCATCTCCGATGAGGACATCATCAATGTTACTCTCCCCACTGGTGTGCCCATACTTCTTGAACTTGATGAGGATCTGCACCCTCTGGGCCCTCACCAGTTTCTTGGTGATCAAGAAGCTATTCAAGCTGCCATCAAAAAAGTGGAAGATCAAGGGAAAGTTAAATCTGCTGAGAAGTAAAATGCTACTAACACAGCTGTTTCCTAAGTGTGGGAATAAGTGATGATTTGTGTATGACTGCTAGGTTGCACTGTGTGAGTCTCAGTTTCAAGCACTAAATAATTGGAAGGGACAGTTGTTGAGTCTCAAGTTGGTAGATTAACCCTCTACCTTTCAAAAACTGGAATTTAGATCTCAGCATGAGGTTATGGGTACTGGAAAAAAGAAACCAAGGTACAATTCAGGTAATGCAAACTTAGAGCAGTCTGCCCCAGATCTAGGTTGAGGATGGCCCAGTAGAGAGATAAAGGCATGTTATTGGTGTACCAATAATCAGTCCTGATCTGTTAAGGGGCAGTGCACCAGCTTACTGGACTCATTAAGTCTAGGTTGTTATGGGCACTAAAACTTTCTCACTATAAAATGGCAGCAGGTAAGCATTATCCAGTATGATTCTTTCGTGTCAATGGCCATGACAGTGTTTGGTATCTAAGAATGCCTTCAGCTGTACAACTCTTCGCCTTTGTTATTTTGAGACTTCTAAGGCCAGCTCATGGCCCAGAGGGGAATTTTGTAGATGTGTTTGTGCTGTTACAGTTACTATAGTTGTCTTTTGTTACACTATATTTTAGTTTTGAAGGAATTGCTTTTCCTCCACCATCTTTGCAAAGCCTAGCGTGACTGCATTTTGCTGCCTTGCAATAATAGGATTTAATTCAGGCTGTAGTCCACAAACTAAGCATGAAGCTTTCATGCTTAATGTTTAAATTATCCCTTAGTTTGAGAGACCTGAATAGCTTTGAAACACTAAAGTGGCATGTACTAGAGGTTTGATCATCTTTTAGTCAAGTTGTTAGAATAATTCCTATTTAAATCCGTAAAACTGGGTATTGGACAATGCCCCTCTATGCTTTCCTGATTTGCAAAGATTTCTTGGTAGATGTGTTCCACAGTAACATTACTGTGGTATTCTCTATATTGGTTTCTCTGGAGGGCTTGAAGAGATGCATAAAGCATGGAAAGTTTTACTGGGTACAGCTTATTCAGCTATCATGTTGCTAGGGAAGGGTGTTCTGCCATGCCTGAAAGTGGTGTTCTATAAAGTTCTCCTCACAGTCTTGGCTTGATTCCTGCTGAGTATGGCCTTGCTGTTGTCTGGCACTAAATTGGAGCAGTTCACACAGTGGTGGGTGTAGTGTAACATGTATAGCAGTTAGTTCTTTATGTGCGCAAGCATCATGATAATTCTACTCTTGAAGACTTGCTGTAATCTTGCAAATATGAAACTGATACATAAACTTAGGTCTGACCCACTGTCTCAGCACCTGAGCATCTGGATTCTGACCTCAGTTACCAACATGGGTGGCACTTTTGTGTCAACTGTTAGAGCTGAATGTGTTCTTAATGTGACCTAGTTACAGATATCAAGAGAAGTTGATGAGAATTCCCTTGGTATGATGATAGTATAAATTTAAATCTGAGTGTAACTGCATCTTTACAGTGAGCAGCTCTGCAGCTAATTTCATGAGAGAGAATGTTTTTTAATTTGAAGAGAGCAGTGTGGCAGTGGTGTGCCTCTGATAGTCTCCCTGCCATGTTTAGGTAGTTTTTCCAGGTGTGATGCTGGCTTGTATTAGTGCAGCACATATTCCATAAAAGACCTGTTGCTAGATGGTAGTTTCTCTTGCATGAGTTATGCTTGGGCTTCACTTTGGTTTTTGTTTTTGCAGCCCTTGCAGTAGGAACAAAGTTGTGTTTCCTTTTCAAACCTAAAGCTGGTAGGCTTCCTCTTGCTTTGTACAAGCAAGGATATTTCAGTGTTTTTTCTCTGAAATGCTATTAGCAGCTTCCATGCTACTCCATTTGATACTGACTTATTCCTGTATGGGTTTTTAGTTTGCTGTGCATAGAATAACTCTGAATCTTAGTTGATACTTCACAAGTCAGTGTTACGGAGTTGCATTGTTGATCAGCAAATGTTCACCTGTCAGTGCTCTGGGGAGGGAGGACCAGTGGCTCTTAAGTGACTAGGTCCTTCCCCAAACACTGAGTGATGTTTAAAGTTCAGTATAAAGTAAAAGTTATTGCAGAATTATTAATAAGGCAAGCAGAGCTACTTGTCAGTGGGAACAGCATGCATCCAGATGCAGGAGCTTACAGACCTTGGCTATCCATGTCTGTATCCCTTTACCATAGTGGTATTGTAATGTAGAACTTCTTCAGGATTTGAGATGCAGCTGGAACATATTTGGAAATGAGCCCATCTGAGCTGGGGGATATTCTTTTAGAGAATTCATGAGTAATTCTGAGGATGGGGTGGAGAATGGAAAGGTGGATGAATATAGAGAACATTAATTTTCTTGTTGTGGCTAAATGGATCAAAGCAACTTAAAACAGCCTTTTAAAGAGTAATAGATAGTAAGAAAAGCAGTGTGGTGTTTTCGGGTGACACTGTTCCTACAGTGCTGCTTGAGACATAAATACTGACAGTGCCATGGGAAGTTTGACATTATTTACCTTGGTTGTGACTCCAAAGTGACAGGGCTTTATGTGTATATCTGGCAGCAATACCACCTTGCAAAAGTAGGAAGTGGAACCGGCTGGTGCTCTTTAGGATGAGGCTTACTTGCTTGCTTCTGAATAACCTCATTAAGCTCCTGATTAATAAAATGTCTATTCAACAGAAGACAACTTCTATCAACAGTGGCATAAGGCTGTTTGATCTTCAGGCACAGCTACATTAGAGGGAGAAATGAGAATCTTGCTGGTGGCTTTGGAGATCAGTGGTTGGAAGAAGTTTTTTCCCATGTTTGAATATGCTTTAGAGTCCTGTAAGGTAACTGGTCTTTCTACAGTGAAGACTATGGATGTGGTTGATTCGGGTTGTTTGTGCGTCTTTAACTTGTGGTTCGGTAGCAGTAATAGCTCTAGAATCCTCTTGAAAACCTTTGTAAATATGGTGGAGCTGGCAGGAATTTTGTAACTCAATAAATTCACCTGAAATAATTTAACTTGGCTTCAGTCTTTATTTCTTTTATTCCCTTCTGTTTTTCTCCTTACCAGTGTTTATAGGTAAATAAGTGACCTTTAGGTCATTAAGAATCATTAAGTAGTCATTGATCACATCTCATGCAGTGAGTTGGGTAAAAATAGTCCTGTAACAAGCCCTGCTTCATGTTTACATGTGAAGAAGTTGGGCTGCAGAGGAATACATGCTTGTCTGAAGCTGTGGGGGCATTTGCATAGGAACAGCAAATTAAACGTTTAGTTCCAGACCAGTGGAGCTAAACAGATGTTCAGATTCCCATGCTTGCTTTTATTTTTAATAACGAAACATTACTTTCTGATGGTGTTTAAAATTGTATCTTCTGGAGATAAAGCTAAGCCCTTCCCACCAAAGTACTCTGTCAAGCAGAGTCATGACTTGAATGACAAGTTCAAGGAACTGCCAGCCTGTTGGGGACTATTTCTTGTTACTGACCTTCACACAGAAGACCTTGGATAATGGGAGGCAGTATAAAAGTTCTCAAAGTTGAGAACATTCAGGTAGAAGCGGGGAAGACACAACTATGTAGCTTAAAACAAAAGCACACTTTTGAACTTAATCAAAAGAAATTTACTTCTTTTAGTTGGTCTTATTGTGTTGAGTGAGGAATGAGGCAGATCTGAGCTATTTGTGTACTGATAATTAACTGCAAAATGTTTGTGTGAGTAGTGCCAGCCAATTCAAAGTTGTATTGTTTTAAGGTATATTCCCGCCACCCTGCTTCCCCCAGTCAGATCCTATACTTTTCTTTGCCTTCATTACATCTCAGTTTTTTCCTGAGTTATGTTCATTGTTTTCTCTGTTGGGAAAAGACTGTCTGAGGACTGGCTTGGTTGAGTCCTCTGGACCTCCTTTAGAAAAGCTAAGAGTGCAAAGGAGTTTGCCATAGTCAACTAGGTCTTCAGAGCCTGAGGACAGACTATTTCCACCTAGTCACATTTTCAAAAATTATACTTTTTGGGTGTTTTAGGAAATTTTTTAGTCTATGGTAAAAGACTGTTCAAGTACTGTTTGAATACCAAACCAATCCAACTCTGCTTCCAGAAGTTTACAGTCTCTATTTTAGAGCTACCAGTTCTCAAAGTTCATAATAAATGGCACTTGGGCTTTGTCTTTTGTCTAGGCTGGCTCTCACCAGCCTTAAATTACCATGGGCAGGAAAGAAAGCAGGTATAATCACAACTCTGTGGCTCAAGAAAACTGAGTTATGGTAGGAACAGACTCTAGCAAGTCAAGTGGAGACTGCAGAAGGGTTGGAACCCTGCCGTGCCAAATAGGTGATGCTGACTCTTCCTTGTGTTATAGTGGCTAAAGTATTTGGGGTTGGCCGAATACAAAAGGGAACTTGACTTCAGCATCACACGGAGGGCATGCTGTCTGTGACAGGGCACTTCTCTCTCTCCTGCTGCCTTGTTAGTCAGCTCCCAGGTCTTCCTGGGGTTGTTCCAGCAGATTTTAGCAGCCTTGTTATATCCCCACTCCACAGAAAGAAGAGGGGGAAGAGGTTCCCAACTCATGCTTTTCACATTATACTGACAGAGCAGTGGAGGGCAGCAGATACCAGATTGTAGATGTTGCTGTGCTGTGAAGTCAAGCTCAGTGCAACAAAGCAGCCTGAAGATGACTTCTGATGGCTGTTTTTGAAGGGTGGGAGGACATTGCCCCATAGCTCACTCAGAGATGGCAATGTAGATGCTGTAATTACTCTATTGGGTTTCAGAAAGCAGTTTTGGCCCTGATGGTACCCCTGCTATTTGAAGCACTGTGTCTGCAAGTATATGCTTCATTAATACAGTTGTGGTTTTCCTCAGGTCTCTCCCAGCTTCCACGCAGCATGGCATGTGAGCTTGAGCCATTTCCCCACATTCTGTCTGGCTTGTGTGTGAAAGAAAAGTACTGGTACATGCTTAAATAGGTAAAAGAAATTTGTTTTCTAGAAAAGCAGTGTGACCCTGGTAACAGCAAATAGTTAAGTTTTGGTGGTTGTTGGCCTTAAGAGGATCCAAGCAGTACTTGCTGCCATTTTCCAGGTTGGTCATTTTTAGCCATTAGGAACAAGCAGCAGAACTGAGTATCATGGGGGACCCTCATGCTGGAACAGCTGTTTAGTGAAGTGTCTCTTTCAGTTAAAGGCATTTTTCATCTTTGTTCCTGGTGCTAACCTAGCAGAAGTGCTGGAAAGGAGGAATGTGCATTTGTAATAAATCCCATAATCAAAAATGGGGATACTTTGCTGGTAAGTTAACTAAACTACTGAATCCTACTTTCTTAAGAGATGCTTGTCAGGTTCTCAGTACATCTAGTGTGCCAGGATTAAAGCTTGGCTAGTTCTCTAGTTCAGATCTGTGATGCTCTAATTGTTCCTAACCAATGCTGATTGTGCTTTCCAGGTTCTATACAGAAGGCAGTGGTACTGACTATGCTAAGAGTGAGCAAGCAGGCATACAGAGATCCATAACTATCCCTAAAGACAAAGCAATTGTTCTTGAACAAATGGCACGTGTAGATGGACTTGCAGAAATGTAAGTAGACAACAGGTGGAGCAAGTGCATTGTGTAAGTATGTGCAAGAAAACAAACAATTTTTTTCTCCTGTGTGCATATTGGGGATAGCAAGGTGTAATCAGCTCCTCCTGAGAGGCATCATGTTTTATCTCTGACAGTGCTACCCTGTAGGTTAACAAATGGTGCAAAGGTGACTTACTTCTGGTGTAGAATAAATTGCAATCATCATTTAGGTTGCTTGTACAGACTAGTAATTAGTCCTGTTTTTGTCTCACATCAGCAGCTTTACTAGACTAGATAAATTCAATAGGAGCACAATTGTCCGTTTGCAGGCAGATACACAGTTTGCCAAAAAAAATCCAACCCAAACCTACAATCCCAGTCAGAGGTAGCACATTAATAACTGTGTCAGGAGAGGTCAGGGGAAGTCAGTATTACATGAGAAAAGCAGCTCAGCAATAAGCAGATGCCAAATAAATTTAAAAAAAATTGGAGGGTTCCTTGAGTGCCAGGGATCTGATTTCAAATCCTCTTGTATTTTTGGAAAGGACTGAGTATTCTTTTCACCTGTCAGAAGCTGTGGAAATTTATGACCTTTTTACATGCTTTCAATTTGAGCTTTAAGGTAGAGAGTCAAGATCCCATCTCACATATCTTGAAAAATTTTGACTGATGTGACTTGATCCAGGTAAAGTGAGTCTGTGGGTGTAGCTGATAGAAAAAGACCCCAGCAAAGCAAGGTCCCAGTCTGGAAGCCCAAATATCGCTGCCTTCCCCGACATATTAGTGTGGAAAATGCTTGTTAGTGATGCAAAACTCATGAGCTTTGTTTTTGCACTTGCTGTATACTTTGATCCATACCTGTAAAGCAATGAGGTTTTTTAAGTACATGCACGCACACAAATGTCAATTTTATAAAATACTGTGGAAACTGATACTCAGTTTTTGTCAGGCAATAACAGCAGAATAAGCTTTCACAGGTATCGTTTTCCCAGATGAAAGTCTTTGAAGACCTATGGAAGTGTAAAGTACTTCCTGTCAATACTGGAAATCTTAAAATGCTAACATGCTTTGATGGTGAAGTTTGTACATTTAGCTGAAGAAAAGTATGAATTCATGTTGCACTTGAAGTTGAGCAGTTTCTATTTAATAGAGCTTAGAACTGACATGTCAAGAACTGACATTTAAATTCCATCAAGTATCCCCTTAAGTTTTTCCCTTTCTGAAAGAGTGGGAATATATGATTATGAGGGTTTGATTTGTTAAAGATGACTGAAGTATAATTTCCAGGCTTCCATCAGAATTAACTAGAATGTAATTTCTTGATGTGATTTTTCTGCAGCACAGAAATTGTGCATTTTGATTTTTCTTAAATTATGGACTTGGTAAGCTATTGCTGTAAGTGCAACAGGTTAGTTAAATTCTGCAAGCAAATTATTATTCCTTAAGGGGGTAGGCTAGGGGATTTAGTACTACATTCAAAGTTAGGAGTTGTGGATTCGGTTTTGCTCTAGGCAACTCATCACAGGCAGGGGCACCTCAGAACTTCGTGGCCTTGTGTCTGTGCACTGGCATTAGGATCTGAGATGCTCTAATGTGTGACAAGGAAGTTTCGGCACAGGGTTTGCTTCAGCAATGCAGCTCTTATTTTAGTGCTTAAATGTGAGTGAAGATCCTTCTGAAAACCTTTGGTACTTTTGAGAGCACTTTCCTACAAATATTTAGTGATGTTGGTGTTAAGATTTACAAAAAAAAAAAGAAAAAAAGCCTGAGAACTTAACGGTTTGGGGTAGAAGTCTCCTGTCACTTCCATGACTAAATAGATGGACCTGCTGTCATCTCTCCTCTTTATGACGTTCACAAAGGTGTTGGTAAAATCAGAACTTCATTAATATGTAGTATAATATTGGGTTTTTTAGGCATGTGTTTGAACTGCCAATACGAGCAGCATTCTCCCCAATGGGAGGAATATTACTTACCTTTTGACTTTCAGTTCCCTTGGCAGTGTTTTTGCAGTGGTTGTTGTTGATGTGGAAGAAATCTCAGTGACTTTTTCCATCTTCTGCAATGGACAGCCTTGCAGTTGTATTTAGTCAGCAGTTGTACTTGAGCAGACAGTGTCTTAGGCAGTAATGTCTGTCCTGCAAACACATGCTAGGGCAGATTCCCCTAGCTGTGTACCATCTTTGTACTGTCTTTGCACCTCAGGCTGGGTTATTACTAAAGATGCTTATGAAAAAAGAAATACTGGTGGGGTATAAGGAAAATATTTTGAGTCCATATCACCCTGGGGAAAATGTAAATACAGTTATTGCTAAAAAGGAAGGTGTATGACATTCAATATCAGTGTTTTAATAAAATTATTAACAAGTATGACTATAGTAGTGTAATGTTTTCTGTGTCTAAGTTTTTAATTTAAAGCCACTTGAACTTGCAGTATGTCTTACAGACATGATTTTCATTTCTTGTACATAGGACGGTAAGAAAATGATGTCTGGGTTCTTGTCTCTTCCTAATTCCAATTTAACAGAAAAAAAAAGTGTTCAGCTAAGCTCAGCACTTAATTGTTTTCAGAAATATAGATCATTCAATTTGACTTCAAAAGCCATAAGATCATTGAAATGTAGAACAATCCAGGTTGCAAAGGACCTTGAAAGGTCCAACCTTTTGTGGGAAAGGGAGCCTAGATGAGATTTTCTAGCACCCTGTCCAACAGCGTGTCCTGCTAGGTGTCCTAGCCTGCAGTGATAGGGACTCCACATGTCCCTGGGGATATTGTTCCAATGATTGTTCTCATTAGGGCTCTGGATGTTGTCTACCTTGACTTTAGCGAGGTGTTTGACACAGTTTCCCACAGCATTCTACTAGAGAAGCTGGCTGCTTGTGGCTTGGATGAGCACATGCTTGGCTGGATAAAAAATTGGTTGGATGACCGAGTCCAGAGAGTTCTGCTCAATGGAGTCAAGTCTGGTTGGCAGCTGGTCATGAGAGGTGTCCCTCATGGGTCAGTGCTGGGGCCTCTCCTGTTCAACATCTTCATTGACGACTTGGATGAGGGGATAGAGTGCACCCTTAGTAAGTTTGCAGATGACACTAAGCTGGGTGGGAGTGTCGATCTGCTTGAGGGTAGGCAGGCTCTGCAGAGGGACCGAGATAGGCTGGATCGATGGGCAGAGGCCAATGGGATGAGTTTTAATAAGGCTAAATGTAGAGTCCTGCATTTTGGGCGTAACAACCCCCAGCAGCGCTATAGGCTCGGGAAGGAGTGGCTGGAGAGCTCCCCAGCAGAGAAGGACCTGGGGGTGCTGATTGACAGCCAGCTGAACATGAGCCAGCAGTGTGCCCAGGTGGCTAAGAAGGCCAATGGCATCCTGGCTTGCATCAGGAATGGTGTGACCAGTAGGAGCAGGGAGGTGATCTTGCCACTGTACACGGCACTGGTGAGGCCACACCTCGAGTACTGTGTGCAGTTTTGGGCACCGCAGTTTAGGAAGGACATTGAGCTACTAGAGAGGGTGCAGAGAAGGGCAACTAAGCTAATCAGGGGTCTGGAGAACAGGCCTTATGAGGAGAGGCTTAGGGAGCTGGGGTTGTTTAGCCTGGAGAAGAGGAGGCTGAGGGGAGACCTTATTGCTCTCTTCAGCTACTTGAAAGGTCATTCTAGGGAGGCCGGTGTTGGCCTCTTCTACCTTGTGACTAGTGACAGCACTAGAGGGAATGGGCTTAAGTTGTGCCAGGGTAGGTTTAGATTAGATATTAGGAAGAATTTCTTTACTGAAAGAGTGGTGAGATATTGGAATAGGCTGCCCAGGGAGGTGGTGGAGTCACCATTCCTGGAGGTTTTTAAGAAGAGGATAGATGTGTTTCTTCAGGGGATGATTTAGGGATGAGAGTAGTGTAGGGCTATCAGTTGGACTAGATGATCTTGAGGGTCCTTCCCAACCATAATGATTCTGTGATTCTGTGAAACTTCTCCTGGTGCAACTTGCACCCATTGCCCCTTTTCCTCTCTATGTGGCACCTCATGAAGTTTAAGTCTTTTTTGTAGCTACCCTTTAAGTGCTGTGGAACACTGTGATGAAGTTCCATCTCAGCCTTTTCCTGGGAGAAAAGACCAAGTTCTGTCAGTCTTTACTCATAGGGCAAGGTTTTCCACATGAGGACATACCCCGAAAGAACTTTATCTCCTCTCTTTCTCTAATTCCTTATTTTGTTTCTCCACCCTTCCCTTCTGACACCTTAGAACTCAAATTCCAGAGAAGCTTGAATTTTGGTGCTGATTTCTCATCTTGGAGAGCATTAATCGGATTTGGTCAGAATCTGCCTGAAATGCTGATATCTTCATTCAGAACAAGACATAAAAGAAGAAAAATCACCAGCAAGTGCCAAAACCACTTCTATAAACAGCTGCTGTCTTGTGGAATAAAGAAACTAATACCAGTTGGCTGAAAACTCACATTGTCCTCTGTGGTTGTTTAATGAGGAGAATCACCACCTGGTTTTCAGTGATCCTTTTGGCTACTCTCTTACAACTCGGCAGGCTTGTGGTTCTGTTCCATTCCCTGCTCTGAACTTCTACATCCAACCACATAGTACCTTCTCTAGCAGCTCCCATGCAGCACACTTCTTACCTTCCTCAACAGTGTGCCCTACTAATTTTGGAGCTGATTATGAGAGAAGCTTAGATGTTGACGACGCAGAGTGAAATGTGGAATAGGTCTGAGAGGGAGATGTATCCAAAAAGGCCTGAGAAATGCTGTGCTGAGGTATGGATTTCTAGCTGGATCACATTTTATATTTTATAGTCCTGTCTGCATTCTTGTGATGCACAGGAGAAAAGGAGGATTTTTATATTTTAACTGGAAAAAGCCACCCACCTGATAGAAACATGAAATGACCCATTTTCTTCTTAATTTTTCTCTGCTTGTTTTGTTTGTTCTGTTACTCCAGGGAAACTTGCTCTCCCACAAGAAACCGCTCACATACAGCAGTTTTTCATAGCTGATGGTGAAAATACTTGCATAGCAGGACCAATTGGATGTAGTAGGAGGGTGCTATGACCTGATGGGCTGTCGCAGTGCTTTTCTGTTGTGCGTTGGCTTGGCATTGCTACATGGCAAATGATTTTTCTATTTTTTTTTTTTTTTTTTTTTTTTTTTTTACTGCTGTGGCAGTAAACAAGTCTTGCCAAAGACTTCAGTTTGTGCCTCTACCACCAGTGGTGAGATTTGTGGTTGTTCATCACCTCATGGATCAGGTCTCTTTTTAATGGTGTGTCTCAAAAAATGTCATACTTACTAACAGACGTCACTTGATGTTAATTTCTGTAGAGTCCAAGGGTATCATGCGAGGAATGAAGAAGAGTTGGTTAACCAAGGGAAAAATCACTTACAATAATAGTAGTGATGCTATATTAGATATACCTGTATGCCCAAAAGGACAAGCTAAGGGTTGTCAAAACACTGTGCAATCTGTTTTTCAATTTTATATAAATTTGAATTTGGTTTTCATGGAGATGAGGAAAAAGGTTTCACAAGGCCTTGTTGTTTGGCCTTTGTTCAAAAGGTGCGTAATAGATTTGCCTCCAATGTTCCTATTTTAAGTGTTCCACACAAGGATTTCCACTGAACTCAGTGTTTCTGAAAAACCAGGTCACTGGAATTGTCTAGCTGGATGCAGAGTGTGAATGTATGATCTAGTGGAGCTCACTGAGAACGTGTGGAAGGGAAGGATGAGGCGAGGAAGTGCCTTTGTCATGCAGGTCCAATTGCTAGACAAGTGCTTAGCCCTCATATATTTCATGTATCCGCTGATGACAGCACAACTCTTGCTTGAAAACGGATCTAGCTCTATGCATTCACATTTTGCTGTGTTTGCCTTGGTTATTATAACCTGTGATCCTGATCTTTGTTTTCCTTGCAGTAAATGGCAAAAGTCCTGCTGACTACAGAGGGAGAGGACCAGGCTCTCTGTAGGTCCTTTTTTCCCTCTGGATGCCCAAATAAAGCAGTATTTTGTCAGCATGTTTGTTTCTAGATTCCTGGGAGTTGGGTTAAAGACAGCAGTCCTGATAGACAGGAAGATGATTAGACATTGCAAAGTGTGAATAATCCAAAATTCTAGCCTGGTTGTTCACTTAATGGAAATCTGAGTAATAAAGTGAGGTTTCTGAGGATGCTTGAGATTTTGACTCCACCTTCTGTTTGCAACAGTTTTGTGCAATTTTTTTAATGTGTGCTTAAAACTTTTTTTTTGTTTTTAAAATGGAGTTTCCTGCCTGTTCATCCATATGCATGTGGCCTGAGCACCCCAACTGCCACCATAGCATTTGCTCACTTTGTGAGAGCATGTGTCACCCCATGGTCTTGTCAACAGCTACTCAATCTGCAGACATCCTGTTACTTGGAGAGAGAAAAAGAGGTTTTTTGTGAGTCCCTGTAAATGAATAGATAGCACAAGAAACAGCTTTGTGGTGTTCTGGACAGGAGAGGAGAGAGCTGTTGTCCACATTTCCCACTCTGCACGGTGTCTCTGTTGCAGCAGCATGGGTCTCAGCTCTGGCAGCAGAAATCCCTATGGACAGACCTCTCCAATTACTTTCAGTGCTCTGGCATGGAGCAGTTTGTGTTGTTACAGTCCATCAGCAGTGATCCTTTTTGGGAGGACTTCTGTTGAGGCAGGATTTGCAGAGGGCAATACAAACTGCCCCTAGGAGTCGGAGAAACCAGCATAATGAATAAGTTAATATAGATTTAATGTATTTATGCCCCCTCTTGTCCTTACTACAGGATCTGCTATGAGCGTTTACAACATAAAAATTGTACAGAGTAAAGCTTAGAAGCCTTTGGTGGCAATTTACAGTTTGCATTTGATGGAATCATGCTGTAGCTGCCAGTCAGTATCTCTTCAAGGGTTCATTCATAGAAGAAAATGAATGTCCAAAACCAGCGTGCAGTAGGTCTGACCACTTTGGGCTCTGCAGCAGGCATTAAGACTATTCTCACAAGTCTTAGTAAAGTTGCAAAAGGCCAGGGCCTTTTCAAGTCTGATTTAAGCAACCATGCTACAAAGTTAGATTTGGAGGAAGAGCTCCGGCCTGTTGTCATGCAACACTTCAGGGCATGTTCCTGATAACATTGTTTTCTTTGCTAAGGGGATAGGCTTTAGTTTACCTCCTTGTACATGTCTGCAGTATAAATATCCCTACTTGAGTGAGGTTCTCCCTTGGTTCCTTTTATTGACAAGACACAGTGACAGCCCTTTTTAAAATGTGAGTTATCAGACCTGTTTTTGACATTTCATTTAGGTGAGATTGATGGTGACTTCTCACTATTTGCTTATCTCCAGTGACTCAAGGAGCTCCAGTATGACTCGCCCTGATTTAGCATGTTTTACAGAAGCCTGTATCTGCACAGAGGCATCACCCTGTCTGATTAGACCTGGTTTCTCAGCTGCAGAGTTGATTTGATAGGTGATACACATACCCATCCATGGTTTTGTTTGCATGTTATGTTCATGCTCTATTTTGTCATTTGCCCCAAAGCTGAATTTTGCTGTCTGTAAAGATGACAACCCAGTAAACTTTATCTCTCATATAACTACTACTTCTCTTCCACACCATCTAGGGCTTCCAGCATGCCTCACAGGCTCATACATTATGCAAAACCACCTTGAAGGGGGATGTCTGCATACTGCTATTCTGTGCTTGCTCCTCAGCTGCAGTGCAGGCAAACCCATGGTGTCAAAATACATCTTGGGGACGTGATACTTCTGGTTTCAGGCTGTGATTGCGCAAGTCAGAAGAATAACATTAGGGTAAATACAGTGTGACTTGTGAGGGAAACAGATCCACATTTTTTCTTAGAAAGTCAAATGCTTTACAGGGCTTTGGTTTTCATCTGCTGTAGTCTCCTGCAGGTCCTGCTGGGAAGACGGGTCAAGGCAGAGGGAACTGGGCTGTTTTCTGTCATTATCAACATGTTAAATGTTTTACAAAATTCTAGTGTTGAAAGCTGCAATCCGAACAGTTGAGAAAAAGTTCAGACCTACATACTTAGCTTCCAGGAAGTGCCCACATGAATTTCTCTGATTGAAGTGGAGCAACCACAAGGGAAATTCTCAGGACAGACAATTTCAAATTCTAAATAGGAATGTAACAGGAAATTAAAGTAAAAAAGAGAGACCTATGACCAATACCCGTAAAGAATC
Organism: Galbula dea; assembly: GCA_013399015.1. Lineage (NCBI taxonomy): Eukaryota > Metazoa > Chordata > Aves > Piciformes > Galbulidae > Galbula > Galbula dea. The sequence continues at coordinate 455,324 of VWZX01010074.1, forward strand.
ATTTGACTAGTGTCTAGATTTCAGCTGCATAACAAATCTAGGCAAACCACCAGAAATATGTATTTGTTATGCTTTTTCACTTATGTTTCTCAAGCTTGAACCACTTGAAGTAAATAAAACTGAATCAGGAAATTAATGTATTAAGGTTTTCATTGATGTAGTTGTTACTGTAAAACATATTTTACAGTATTAAGATTAGCATCGTTATTTTACAGTCAGCATATTTGGATGCATCTGATAATTAATGACTCAATCCTGATCTCACTGATCCTTTTAGAACTGCTTCCTTTATGGTGCTGAGCCTGTCAGTGACTGTTTTTATTTGCTGTTGTGTACAGGTAAGAGAAATTTCAAATGCTGAAAGCTCCAGTCTTCCTGACAGCAGTGTCTCAATTGTCTCGTCTAGTGATTTTGGGTTTGGGATGCAGGGATACGTACACGACATTAATGAGGAAACATTCACAAACTGCTTGAATCCATGACACGACTTTGCAAGGAACTTCTAAGAAGTTGGAGGGGAGCCTTCAGCATTAGCCCACTAATATTCTGAAACTTTTGAATTTACAAAACCTGTACAGCAATGCTGCCACATGCACAGCACCACTAAATGGGAGAGCCAGTGACCTAAAAGTATGACGAGAAGACAAAATTATACTTAGCTCTATTTGTAAGCCGGAGAGAACAAATAATACAGTTGCAAGCTTGCAGTCTATTAGACTTCCTCTTCAGGTTACTATTTCCAGACATTCAGTGCTAGAGAATTCCTGAAATGAAAATTCTAGTCTATAGTATGTGAGCACACACAGGTATAAATACACACTATGTTATATATGACAGTGTAACAGTACTTGCAATGGAAAATCGTACATCTTGAGTACACTATTGTTACTTCATTAACATTTCCTCTTTTGGTGTGTTTGTAGATAGTGGCTTGATGTTCTTTTAAGGGAAAAAGACTTAACTTTCCTTTAAAAAGAATCCCCAAAGCTTTACTTTTACTCTCCCTACCCAACAACCAGAGATGAATTAGATTTCTTAAAACTCAAAGGATTTTTTTTTCACCTCTAGGCTAATAACAAGCATGAAAAATGTCAAAGAAGGTAACAGATAATTTTCTATAAATATGAACATAGGTAACAGCATACACATTTTTACTATTTATATATAAGAAACTTCATTCAGTAGCTCAGTTGTTTCTGTCACTCCTTCCTCAGGTGGAAAATTCCTCACAGTCCTCCCCTGCTGCAATGTGGTGTCCATCCTACAGAAGACAGTCCTCCATGAACTCCCACCAGCATGGATCCCTTCTGCAGGTTGCAGTCCTCCCAGCAGCAGACTGCTCCAGCGCTGGCTTTCCTCAGAGTCTCAGCCCTGTGAGAATAGTCCTCTGCTCTGGCATGGGTACTCCATGGGTCACAGACAGGATTCAGCTCTGCTGTTATCTCTTGTTGGCTGCAGGGGGCGAGCCTGCCATCTCACCACAGGCCAAAGGGAAATGGCTGCTCCAGCATGCCACCTTGCCTCCTTCCCCACTGACCTTGGTGTCCACATGGTTGTCTCTCTCATGTCCCACTCCTCTCCAAAAAAAAAAACTTGCCCAACAAGTTTTCCCCTCTTAAATATGTTATCATAAAGGCACTGGCTGGCTTAGCCTTGGCCAGAGGAGGGTCCAACTTGGAGCCGGAGGAGCTTCTCAAAGCTTCTTACGAGGAGCCATGCCAGTAACCCACTCCCCTGCTAGACACAAACCCAAGACAGAAAACCAGAAGATTCAGAAGGGAGTCAATCAAATATTGCTTGGTTGACATCTTACTAAGAGTTGTTAAGATTTTCTCTGCTTTCTAAATATGTTGTAAGAATCCCTCCTTTGAGTTGATCTCTTTTTCTGTTCTCTTCCCGTGGTGTATTTATGCAGGGGCTTGAGGGCTGCTTCGTTCAAAGATAGAGATTAAGGTCACAGATAATTAGGCCCAACTTGTGAATCCTCCACCCTTGCAGGACCTTAAGAGGATTTAAAATGTATCAGAATCATAGGCATGGTGCATGACTGACAATCCTTTGTTTTCCACATAAAACAAAGTAAAAAGTTAGGAGGTGAAGAGAAAAAGCATTTCCTCAAAGACTGTGAGGTAATATCTGTACCTCTTCTTTGACCCTAAAGGCAAAATAAAGTTTACCAGTGAGAATCCAAACAAACATGAGTTGGAAACCTTGTCTCATTATGTGTACAGATATTTACTGAGATAAAAGAGACCATAAAGCAGTTTGATGTCTGCAAGCTGCCTCAGAAAGAGCAATCCTCCTGCCATCTCCTGTGTGACTTGGAAGTCTCCCACCTAACCCCACAACAAGCCTAGCCATGCTTAACTGTGAAAAGCAGGCAGGAGAAAGCATATTTGAAAAAGACAACATGTGCTACTATTGTGAAGAGTTAAGTTTTTTCCCCTTAGAGCATTTCAGAAGACAAAAGTGTTTTTTTCATGGATTAAAAAAAAATGAAATGAGAAACCATAACTTTGGGGTACAAACATTTTGTTTATAAAAACTGGAAATGATTTTGGGAAGTGGATTTCAAAGATTCTTTGTTAATAGAAAATGGCTTTAAGAAAATGAGAAACCTCAATTTTATGTCTAGGCTTCTTTGTCCAAAAGGAAAACATTTTGTGAGGGGAAAAAGAAAAGGAGGAGGAAAAAAGCTTTTGTAATCTACAAAAATAATTGGCATTTCTTGAACATTTCTATGTCTTTGTTTGCATCTCTCTCTGCCTCTTAATTAGCCTTCCAAAGATGCAATATTATTAGTCAAGGAATTTTGTTAAGTACGTCATACTCCTAAATAAAGATGGCAAAGAGGTTCCTGTTGCAAGACAGCATTCCCGGGGGCAAGTCACTCTGCTGAAGCTCTCTGCAGGGCAGACAAATATGTTTCTTCCCACCAAGGATGCTTGCAGTGAGTTGTCTTTTCCTTTCTTAAAAGTACAGTGTGTATGTCACCTTGCCAAATCATTGTTCTCATGTCAACCACTTTCCAAGTTGAGAAACTGCATGTCTCCATGTAAAATTGCAGCTGTCCAAAGTCAGCTGGAAGTTTAGGATGGTACTGGGTGACAGGGTGGAACAAGTTGTTACTTCTACACATGGGTGTGGCTGGGGAGAAAGGTGACTTTTTCTCCTTATGTTTCACCAAAGACTTACTCTAATTCTGTATTGTCAGATACTGGGGAGAAACGGTCCTCAGTGTATGGTTTATTTTTAACATGAGACAGTCTCTGTAGGCATTTATAGCTTTCTGTGCTAGTACATTTGATTACTATTTGTCCTGTCATTTCTTTTAGTGGCAGACACATACAGCAGAAGTTGAGAATAGGGCCAATAATTAATGTTGCCTAACATTTGGAAAAAAAATATTAGGCTTGTCTAGATCCTATTTGCACTTGTTAATGTTTTTGTTAAACTTCAGCCCTGCAGAGTGATATTTTCCGCACCAGAAGTTTTCCTCAGAATGGAATGTCAACAGGCAAATCACAAAGGGCTTACTGAGTCTCCAGTTAGGAGATATTGTGCAGTGCCCTCAAGGAGAAAGAGGGTCTGTGGATCAGAAAATATGCCAACAGACACTATTATGTCGTGCTTTCACTGGGATAGAATCATAGGCCGGCCATGGTCTGCAGGCCATTAGCGGTTTCAAGTCAGCCAGGACAGCTGACCCAAGTTAGCTACAGGTGTATCCCAGACTATAAACATCACTTTTTAATAGCCTCATGGCCAGTAGCAAAATCAAACAAAGTGGAGGCCAGCAGTGGACTGCTGAGGCCTGAATGAACTCACACTGCCACTGAGTGCTGCCTTACCAGATGTGTTAGTAATCCAGTATGATCCGAAGATGAAGGCTGACAAATGTTACATGACAATTGATAGCGCGAATGCGTTTTTCTCAGTGTCTTTGGCAGCAGAGTCCACAGTCTGCTCTCACATGGAGAGGTGTCCAGGACACCTGGAATCAACTGCTCCAGAGGCAGAAACACAGTCCCATGATTTGTCATAGATTGATACAGACTGCACTGGAACAAGGTGAAACTCCTGAATACCTGCAGTATCTTGCTGACATCATTGTGTGGGGCAGCACAGTGGAGGAAGTGTTTGAGAAGGGAAGACATATAATCCAGGTTCTTTTGAAGGCTGTTTTTTCTATAAAACAAAGTAAAGTTAAGAACCTCCACAGGAAGTCCAGTTTTTAGGAATAAAATGGCAAGATAGGCATCATAAATCCCAGTGGATGTGATCAATAAAATAACAATGATGTCTCCACCAGCTATTAAAAAATAACAGAAGCTTTCTTGGATGTTGTGGGATTTTGGAGAATGTATATTCCAGATTACAGTTGGATCATAAGGCTTCTCTATTGTGTGACTCAGAAGGAGGACTTTGAGTGGGCCCCTTGGAGCAAGGCTTTGAACAAATTAAAGGGGAGATAGTTCATGCAGTAGCACTTGGGCCAGTCTGAACAGGACAAGATGTGAAAACCATCTTGTGCCTCACATTCCTGCCAGATATTTCAGCCTTCTCTCTCTGTCCCAGTCATCCCAGCTGTGGCTGGTGGCCATGGGGTGAGTGTGGTGAGGTGGTCCTGCTGGTAGGGTGCCCCAAACTGCTGCTTGGCTCCCCCTCTGCTACCTCTTTCCCAAGCACCCTAGCCATGCATGACCAGGCTGGTAGCAGCATGACCAAGACCCATTTGCTCTGTCTAAGCATGCATGTGGTTTATGGAGTGGCGACAACACAAAGTGCATGTTTCAACCAGATGTGATGGCTATGTAGCATGGTAGCAGCAGGGACACTTGACTGCACAGTAAATGCCATTTTCTTTGTGTGGAAGTTTCCTAATTGTATTTGAAAACTTCTGCTATTACTTCTGAGTTTGGCTAGGCTCATGTAATAGATAAATACACACACCGTATTCTGAAAACATACAAGCTGAAGACACAGGGCTTCCATAGCTAACAGGATTTTCTGCTTTGAAGTGAAAACAATTTTTTATTTTGAAAAAGAAAAAGAATTAGTAAGGGAAGTTCCTTTCCCCCACCAAAAACCCTCTAAAAAGATGTCAGTACTATTTCGTGCCTGTTAAGGCCGAAGTTATACAGGACTTAGAGAGACTATCTCAATGCTTTTGCATGCCCTTGCCTGCCTTGTTTATTGGTCCAACATTAAATGGCAGAGTAACATTGAGCAACTCTCATAGCCATCTACAGAGAGCCTGATGCAGTTGTTCCCTATCTACAGTGCTCAGTGCAACTCTGTGTACAGCACCATTTCAGTGTTTTCTTGAACAATTAAGATTTTATTTTTAGAAGTTCTGAGGTGCAAGGGTTGGAAGCAACGGTAAAGGAACTCTGTTCCCTTGTTACTTTCCCCAGCACACAGTGTGGCACTAGGAGCTTGCCTGCTGTGAGTCTGATAGTCTCACAATCCACTGCTGGCCCAAGGACTCTCAGGACCACACTGAAGGAAATATGTATGTCCAATACATTGTGCTGTGTGTCTGACATGTCTGTCACTGTTGACTGCAACTGGGTGCTAAAATCCTGCTTTTCTGGAGAGATGAAAACCCAAGATCTTGACAGTGAATGTTGTATAATGCTTAGGTGACATTTACTGCAATGTTTGTCCTGGAGTCCTGTCTTAACCGAATTTCAGGTCATGCAGTTTGTTTGTTTTACCATGCAGATTTAGAGTTACAGTGCTTCTTGTCTTCTTCCATTTTAAATATTTTTTTATTATTATTACTAGTCATTAGATTTCTTCACTTCTCTATCTATGAGCTGGCTTAGTTTGTTCGTGAGTGGTAGAGTCCCTGTGGACATCACTGTGGAGGAAAAGGAGGTCATTATTATTTCTAAGGATCATAGCTTTTTTTACTTAATTTTGGGGTTTGGTGGTCTTGCATGACCTTCACAGCTCTCAGTGAAGATGTCATGTTCTCATTCTATGTATCCCTGAATTATATGAGCCTGATTTAGGGGTTTCCACATTCTTATCTAAACACTGTCATGAAACCTGCTGTCTTTATTGCTGTCACCTAAAACTTTGTATATGCATGTCTGGCCTAGTGAGCAGAATAACATTTGTAGGTAAAAAGACAGTAAAAATCAGAAATCTGCCTAAGGGAAATCAGAAAATCTGCTCAGGATCTGCCTTCCTGAGCTTCAGACAATCAGTACAGAAACAGGGAAGGAATACAGATGAGGAAAACTTCTGGATTAATTAGAAATTGTTGAAAACTGAGAACCAAGTATTATTTTTCCTCTCACACAATGCGAAATGCTTTCAGAGGGCAAGACCAGGCAGCGTAAAACACAGTGGCTGCTGATTTTTTGACCCCATGGAAGAGGAATGGGTATACTTTGATGAAAAACAACAAGGAGAAGCCTTCAAAATATCTGGCCACCAGTAACCTCTGCTGAAGTACAGGAATTTGTGGAAACCCTGAGAAGATCTGTGCCATCTGTGCCCACTGTTGCCCCTGGTAGGGTCTTTAAGCATTGTCTTGGGGTTCAGACAAAGGTCAAAGATGCTCCGACTGGATTAAGGAAATGGGACAATAGGACTGGACTGAGAACTTCTTTTAAAAGGCTGAAAACTGTCCTGAAAGGTTTTGGTATTTAATTCATCAGTTTACCTAACAGATAACCAGGAACTTCCTTCCTATTGCGAACACAACCAAAGGCTTTTAGTTGTGCTTGGGAAAATGTGAGTGAATTAAGGAAGCTCAAGTGCTTCCTTGACAGAAGTAATGAGAAAGATGGGCTACAAGAGAAGGACAGTGAGTTTATAGAGTTCTTGTGGAGAAAAAAGCAAGGTGTTACAGTGGAGTTACAGCTACTGAGTAGACATTTGGAGTGGCTAGCATGCAAGAGAGCAAGTAATTTCTAAAAGGCAAAGGAGAATGTTGAGCTTTTCAAAACATACCATAGTTTCCTCAGTGAAAATGAATCTGTCGTCTGATCAGTTTTTGCATCTCTGGTTCTTTGAAGGTTTTGTGTTGGAGGACATACACTTCCCTTCAACTATTTAGTATGTGAATGTGGTTGGATGAACCTGGGATCAAACCTACCTTGTAGACCACTCAAGACCATTTTAGCTGATATTTTGACCTGGAAATGGGAGTGCTAAGACATCATCTGAGGAGACTGTTCATACGGTGTCTTCAATGTGGGTTAAGCTGGATTTGTCATACATGCAGGGCAAGTATCAAAAAGAATTCAGGAAGAGAGAACAAGCCAGATGCTCTGAAATGCAAATCCCATAGAAAGCCAAGCAGCAGCTTGGGAGCTCTGTGTCTTTTCAGCTGGCAGGAGTCCTGCTGTGAGGGAATGGGAATCTGGGCAGAGATTCCTCTTGTCACAAAATGTCTTAGGGGATCTTTTAATGGACCACAAGCTCCATCTTGAATCAAATGTGAAAGGATCAATCTGCTAGCTGTTAGAAAATCTATGGACATCTGACCCAGATCGCTTGGGGGATCACTGCCACCAGGTCTGCTAGCCTTTGGGTTCCTCTAGAAGACCTCTCATGAGGCCTCTGTCCTGCTCTCTCCAACTTTAGCTGATCTGATGGAGTCACAGCACCAATTGCTTACAGCAAATCAGTAGTTGGCAGGACTATGTTTAGTTCAGACTGTGCTTTAAAAAAGAAAAAAACCCAGGTGCTTTACTTTTTTTTTAGTATCCTTAATATCCATTTTATCAAAAAAAACCCCCATATATAAAGACATTTCTGTACAAGTTCAAAGGCATTTGTTTGAGTCCAATATACTCAGTAGCTGAAAGGCCAAAGATGCATTAAATTAGGATGGTATATGAATTGGCAGCTGAGACTTTTACCTTGCATACTTTGCTTGTGGGACCAGGGGCTCCATTTTGAATCCAGCCTGGGGACCTGGTCTAGTTGTAGCCTGAGCTATACCACAGGTGAACAGGTCTTCAATCCTGCTTCTGCCCCATTTTCTGGCTGGATCTTGGCCTGGTGTTGCAGGTAGTGCCATCTCCAGCCTTGTGTCTGGCTCCTTTCCTCCTGCTCCTGACAGGACATCTCTGCATGGACCTGGACTTGATTTATCTGTCACCCTGCCTAGGGCTGTTAGTGAACCTGGTTAGCAGCTCCCAGATCTGCCCATTGTGCTCAGCCCTGTGGGACTGTACTTGTTGGTGAGGGCACAGCCTGCATTGGGGTTGCCCATGTCTTGTCCCCACTCCCAGAGCAGCCCTATTCCTGCTGTTCCTTGAGACTGAATTAGTATCACGATGATCATTTAAAACATTGAGAGCTAGTGCAACTGGTACTTGGTTTTTACACTTCAGAACTAGCAGACAGTTTTATTCCTGTGCAGTGTTTTTAAAGTCTTTAAACTAGAGTATGCATTTTTATGAAAATGTTCTGCTCTTGCAAAGGACTGAACAGTGCAATTCTGCCCAGGATATTTGGAAGCAGTATAGAAGTACAAATAATATTGGCAACTTTTTGCTGTTATTTTTGCAGTTTATTTTAATTAGCAACTGAACTTTAATATTATTTTTCATCTCTGTGTTTTTTTATTCCAAGTCTTTAATGTCTTCCAGATCCACTCCAGGTTCACTAGACTGGGTGGTAGCTAAGTCTTAATTTTCATCCAGATGAAAGTGCCATGCCCGTTCTGAGCCTTTCTTATTTGCTTACTTTTGCTCTTTTATTTTTAGCTGTATTTTTTTATTGCATTTCTCTCTCTGTATGATTTAAAAATTATTTTAGACTTTTCATTTTTCTGTGGCATTGATTCTTGGCACTGAGGTTAAAGTCTGGAACTGAGCAAACTATGAAATTACTGCATCAGCACAACCACTTGAAAATCTCTGTTAGGTACTTGGCTCTGTGTTTGTCCAACCTCTGCTCAACCACTATGCAGAATCCTACATCATGTATTTGTCAGCTAGGGAAGAGAGAGGAAGAGAGAGGGTTGAGAATACCAGTCACTCACCATTTAAATGGTTAGCTGTGGTCCAGAATTGCCTACTGAACCCCAGAATGCAAAGCTTTTCCTTGTAAGTGAAACATTAAAAGGAAAGCCCTGTTGTTTTTACTATGTTCTACATCAAAGGGTCCCCCTGCAAGAAATCTGCTTTACCAAGTGGAAGTGCAGCAGTAATGGCTGCTGCTGCTTTGTTCAGGTGTGTGCTTCACTCAGCAATGCTGAGGGTGGCCAAAGTTCAGGACTGGTGACTGATGCTCTGTGCATGGAAGTGTTGTGATTTTGACATCTCAAGCTTTGCATCTTCTTGGGAAGCTGGAAGCATGGAGGGGAAGTCCAAACACACAGGAATGAGATGTTCTTCAGTTTCACAGACTGTGCTTCAGGAGGACATTCAACTAATCTCTAAAGCTGTGATATTTCTGTTTAGCAAAGATGTTACATGTCATAGGCAGAGGTGTCTCTTAGCATAGCACTTTTACTAGTGCTGCTCCACCCTTCACAGTCAAGACTAGTGATCTCTAGTGGCTTTTCACAGCAAAATGAAGATCTGAATGTAGCTCTGAAGAGCTGCAGATGACACAGCCTGGGGCAGAGGCCTGAGCTCAGTGGATGGCTACATTACACCTAGCAAAGCTGAGTTGCCCCTCAGTAAGCAGGTACAGCCACCTCAGGCCATTTGCACCTGGGGGATGAGTGGTGGCACCTTTACAGCCCATGCAGACACCAGGGGATTTTACTGCCATATTCTTCCTTCCCAAAGGCTGCTTCCTCCTCATCTTTTCCTTCTTCTCTGCTTTCTCACACATTTGTTGGCACTGCCACCTCTCCTCTTTCTTTTCCTCTCTAGCTCAAGCAGCAGAGGGAAATGCCAAGGTAATGGTTTAACCTGTAAACCTGGAAATCTTTACATTGTTAGTGCTGTCTATGCAAGCCCTGTTTCTGAGTTATTGTGGGCTGTCTCCAGCAGTTTCTAGCATTAAAGCAAAGGAGTGTCTCTCTGGGTGTGAGGAGTGACAGATTGCTGCCCAGGTAAGCGTCTCAACTGTATTGCCAAGTGCATAGTGAAACAGATGCCAGATGTTAAAAGATGGATGCTGATAGTACACCACTGCTCTCTGCTTTTGCTATTTGCTGTCCTTCCCCAGTGTGTGTGCATGCATCCTGTGCGTGTGTGAAACACCGAAAACATTGTACATGTGGATGTGTGGTGCATGCACACTGCACCGCTGGACAACACGCTGTGCTGATGGTGTGTTTCCCCCTGAGACAACAGGGACCATTTCTAAAACCAAAAACCTGCAACCAGTGTCGTGGGGTTGTGGCTCCAACCCCTCACTGGAGAGAGGTTGTCCCCCTGTCCTGCATCCGCACGTCAGCAAGCAGGGGCTTGTCCCAAGGGAAGGACATTGGCTTCTCCCTTCCCAGGGCCTCATGGCACAACAAGCTCCAGCCTCAAAACCTCACTGACCTTCTTCTGGAAGCATGCTTGACCAGGACTACGGGAAGGAGGGTGAGAGGCTGCACTGGCACAGCAGGCAGCTGGCAGCAAAGTGGCATCATTTTCCCAGAGTGTTACTTCTTTTTTGATGTTAAATTAATGGAAGATTATAGATGTTTCTTCTACATCTTAACCACAGTTAGAATTGTTATTAATGCCAAGTATAACAGAAATGGTTTCTAATCTTGTCTGAGTTTCTAGTTCTCCCTGCCATCTTATGTTTCACTGCCTTTTTTCCGTCCAGCACTTCTCTTTCTATCATGATTCTTCTGTGTCTTGGCTTCCATAGACCCTGACCCTTTCTGGGACTTTCTTTTGTTGGTTGCAAACTGTGTTTTGAATTTTTGCTCTTCCTTTATTAACATGTTTGCTTATTTACAGAGGGACAGTGAGGATGTGCTTGGGGAGGATCTTTGCTTCTTCCTTTTGCTTTAATATTCAGCCTGTCATCTCATATCACCTCCTCCATTCTGCTTATGGAAACCTATGAGAACCTCTGGACTGATGGGAGAACTGTCTGGCTCATGCCAGGTTGTCCTGTTCTATGTCCTTTGCCTTTGTTGCATACAAAGCAGAATAACATGAGCCTTACAAATTAATAGCTGTGCAACATCCTCAAATGCAGCAGGTGAATCCATGCAAAAAGCAGGTATTACCCGAACATCCAAACTGGTGCTGTGCCTGCACTTGCTTCTGCCAAGAGCATCGAAGAGGCAAAGTCAGAGAATTAGAAGGGGGACACCTGTAAAGTATGGGGTCTCCACATCTTTGCGGGGAGTGATAGAAGGGGGAGGTTTGAAAAGATACTGTGATGAAAAATGGCTTATAAAAATCCTGTGTCATGTTACAGACCCAAAGTGGCCCAAACCCTTGACTTCTCTTACTAATTTCTTCTGTAGTGCATAATTTGAGAGAGGGCTCAAATATTTCAAATATTTCCAGAAGACTGGGAAACCTCAAAACATTTTTACTCAACTTTTGATGGGAAATCTTTCTGATGATATTTTCTTTCCATTGCTACCATCTACAGAAGCTTTATCTGTGTAATAATAATGTGTGCCAGTGTAGGACCATGTCCTTACCTCATGCAAGTTCCCAAGTCACTTTTCAGACCATATATGGGGATCATTCCCTTACCTCTTGGGCAGGAGGCAGGATGCCACTTCACAGTGCCAGCTGTGCTTCTCTGCAGGCCTGCAGAGGGGAAGTGAAGAGGCATTTTTCCTACTAAATGACAGCGGAATTTCTTACGCAGGCAGAACTGTGGTTACCTCAGCTATAATTTACAGGGAAACTCAGGACTCCCTCTTGGAAAAGAAACATGCTGGACGGTGTTTAATAACCAGGAATGTTCAAGGTGTCTCTATAACATGTTGACTATAGGACAAGAGTCTCCTCCTTCTCTGAGAAGTCATCAGGGGATTGATTTAAAGTAGCAATAAACATATTGGAAGGCAATAGAAAGATCAAAGGACAGTAAGTATTACAGCTGTTTTCCAGAGCATTTTATTCAGAGGGTAAGCATAGCTGATCATCTGCTTGATGGAGCTGATGGTCACATAAAATGCTGCTTCATGGGTCACTGGGGCCAAGATGCTGGAGGTGACTTTGATATTAGTCTTTCTCTCTAACCATCTGTCTGTCATCATCAATAACCTTCCCAATGATTCACAATACAGCTTCTTGCTTGATCTCTGTCCAAAATTCATTGTTTCAAATGTTAAAGTAATTCATCAACCATTGCTGAAGCCAGGTTTGGAGGCAAAATATATAATACCAAATAATAATAATTAAAAAGTTTAATGCTTTTCTCTGTAAGAAAGAGGATGGAGAGAGAGAAGGGATTGCCTGAGAGTGTCCAGAGCCAGCCAACACTGTTTTAATTTGTACCTGAATAGAAAAATGGGCCCTGGGGAAGAGACCTCACATGGGTCCTGGGAGACAGCAACAGCCTGTGTGTGGTGACAATTACCAGTGGATGCCTTGATCCTGGGCCTGGAGGAGGGAAACCAAGGCAGGAGATGAGAATAAAGTAGGAAGGAGCATTTGCAGAAGCAAATAGATATCTAAAGGGTTTGTTCAGCTCAACCTATGCCTGATATTTTTCATACTTCTTGTTCTTTCCTCACAGACAAGGAACACTCCTTCCCTCTTCAGCCATGATACCACTTGCCCAGCAAACCATGGTAGGACAAAATACCTTCAGGGAAGAGGGAAGATACTTTCATGTCTACTGTATGTGAAGATCACTTATCAAAATATCTGCCCCTTTGGACAAGAGGCTTCCTGAAGAAATGGGTAATACTTCATCTGATGTGGAGTGCCACAGATGAAGAGAGATGTTTCCCATGTTCACTGCAGTCAAATATTTAAATTACCCTTGCTAATCCTGAGTTACCACAGTGCTTGGTTTAAACTAATTATAATTTCCCAGCATGTAGCATCCCTGAGCACTGGGCAGACTCTGAATAAGTGGTGACCTGATAGACTGCCTAGATCTGGGGGTGGCACAGCTGAGGAATGGCCAATGGTGCAGTAAGCTCATGCCTAAGGAAGCAACTGTGACCACTTTGACTGAAGTCCAGAGGCACTCAGTCAGAAGTGAGACAAATGTCCAGTCAATGAGCATCACACTAACATAAGAGGGAACAAGAGCCCAGGGACTGTGGAAGGATTGAATTCAAAGACTAGATATTTGAAAGGGTAGAAGGGAGGTTGGGTGGTAGAAATATTTGAATTTTGCTCCTGTTAGCTTTCCACAGGATGGAGGGCAGAGTACACACAGGATGTGGATGAAATGCAGCCTCAGAGATAAAGCAGTAGCAGAAACATACCACAGGAGCAAGAACCCCTCTGCATCCAACAGAAGCATGTGGTAGAGTGCTGCCTGAAATGTCTCACCAAAATCCTGTGTGTTGCCAAGCACTGGCTGCCAAAGATGAGAGGCTGAGGGCCCCTTGTGACCAGAAGCACAGTCCATATAACTGTGAAGACAGGCTTGGGTACAGCCCCAGCTGCCCTGAGCACTGTGCAGCAGTTCTGCCATGTGTTGAGGGAGTGTTAGTGCCTAATGGTCTGGGTGGAAATGGGATGCTTCAGCCCTTTTTGTTCCCTTTCTGAATCCACTGCTGGGTGGGTGATCTTCCAAAGAGAGAAATATAACTGCTGATATGTCCCTTAGAGAGAGGGCTAAGGAGCTGCCAGCTCTGCTCCATCATCAAACCCAGCTGAGGTGTTGTGGAGAGGAGATATTTCCTAGAAAGGGTTGTGTGGGGTAAGACAGTGTTAAGCAGTAAAATGAGTACAGGACAGGGAGAAGCAGCATGTAAAATGTTCTGTTGCCTGGTTTGGTCAGGAAAATTGTTTTGTGTTTGGAAGATAAACCAAGCCCTGAGGAGAAGGCACTGATCCCAGGCTCCATGGGTGGTATCAGCCCTTCCCTGTTTGCAGAGATAGGCCAGTGCTGTATAATGGAGGGCTCTGTACCAGGTGGGGGCATCCTTAAGAGACAACACCATCCTCTTGAACACCACAGCTGCTCTGCAAAAGTTTGGTTGATTGAAAGGAGCCTTTAAATGGGGAAACCCAGAGCATGAGACTTCATGTGTTCTCCCACAATGACTCATTTTTTCTGCTTATGATGAATAGCAGTTTGTGAATTTGCCAGCCCTAGAGTGCAATGTATCTTTGGATGAATGTTATGGGGGTTCCTTTTTGTTTGTTGTTGTTGTGTGTGGGGTTTTTTTAACTGCACTTGGCAGGATATTAACTAGGTCCTTCGAGTCAGTAGACTCAGTGGAATTTTTCCCAGCTTTCTTCAAATGGTCTTGGATAGTCATGTGAAACTTCATTTTCAAAATTCTTACTGCCCTATGCTTCTCTGTGGCAGCAACTTCTGCTGTTGGAAACTTTGTAATGCAAGTACTATAGATACATAACTAAAAAGATGATGAGCAATTTCTTTCATCCTCCATACCCAGGAGATGATGGTGATCAGCAATTATATTAAAAACATAGGTTGGACTCTGACTCCTTTTGCTGCAGGTTGTAGACTTGTCAACCCAGCCACTTTCTGGAAATAGCTTATTGTTTTTCTTGGCCATTTAGTAACCTAGTCAGTTCTAGACATCTCACTTCTGTATAACAGCAGATCAATTTGTGCACCTATGGTAGCCCAGCATACTTAGGTTTGAAAAGTGGCTGCTGAACATTCATGGGGACCTCAGCATGAACATGTTTGGCTTGCTGTGTGTGAACAGGCTGGCTCTGCATGCTACTGTCTGACCTCCTTGATGCTGACAGGCCTGAATTGTGCTAGTACTGTGTGGCAAGACTGTTTCTGCACCATGCATACTACTCAGAGTTTCAGCTGATGGAGCAGAAATACAAGATATTGCATCAATAGAGATAATACTGGATGATACTCAACCAGCACTATGAGCTTTTGTCATTCAGCTTCAGCTTTGTGCACAGGAGAAAGGTGATCCAGAGCTTGCTTATCCTAGGTACATATTAAATGAAAATTGTCAGATGTGTTTCCTAATGAGATCTCACAGGACAGAAGAAATACTCTTATTTTGCATGTACATTGCAAAGTCAAGAGGTGTGAATCTTTTTAATGTCTCTGCTGCTTGAGTTCAAAAGCAAAGCAAACACTAGTCCCCAGAGTGTGATGTGTTGCCATTTTAAAGCTGTGAGTTAGTATTTCCATCCATTGTGTCAAAAACCTGTTGCAGTGTGGGGACAAAAAACACAACCCATTGTGCTCAGAAGGAAGAACAATACTTGAACAAAGAGATGTCTTTCTTTTTTCTTCTGTCCTTAAGTAAGCCAAACCCGCCATCTAGAACATATTTAAGAAATCCAGCTGAGTAGAGAGCAATAATGGGTGTTCATGTTGCGTTCTGTCACTTTAAAATGCCTAGCAGCCTTGGCAGGCTTATTTTAGGTCATGTCGCTAGGGAGAAGATGACAGACAAGTAAGGAGGACCCAGTGCATAGTCTGACGTGGTGTGGGATGGATAAAGCAAACAATCACGAGTCTCCCTGTAGCAGCTCTGCTTTGTGGAGTTGGCAGAGAAATGTGCTCTCTACGAGTACCAGCAAAAGAGCTCAGGGCTGCTGTGGGAATTTCTCTCTCAGTTTATATTCCCCAAATCCACTTTTGACACCTCTGGCAACTACAGAGTTGAAGGGATAAAGGCAGCTCATTAGAGGCCTAATCCAAACCCCATGGATGTCCCTGAGAGTTTGTGCCAGCAATGGGACTTGTTTGAATTTAATCATGAGCCTTTATCTTTTCTCCACATGTACGGATATCTGTGATTTAACCATTAGTGAGTCTGGGTGAGCCCCACTACCTGCTCCTTCCCTAAAGGATGGCTGCAGGCTTTGAAGTAGTTAGTTTCACCTCTCTCTCTCTCTCATGAAGACTTATTATTTGCTTTTCTCTGCATCTATTAGCCAAAGAGAAGCTATCTAAAGTGAAAACACATTCTGTTATTGTTGTTTTGCTCCTTGGAATGTTATGACACATCCCTTAGATACTGGCATTGTTAACTGTCAACAAATTAGTGTCCTGTCACTCCCAGCATGCGTACTCATGGGTCCTCTTGGCCCCTGCTGCTACAGAAAGCAGCACTAAGACTGCTGTCAAAGCAACACTCCTTTTCCTGATCTTCTGCCCAAAAATTCACCTTCTTAGCAGCTGAATGGCAGAGGCAGCATCCCTGCAGCTAAGAAATCTTCCTCTGCTTCTGCAGCAACAAAAGAAAATGGCTGGCACCAGATTTACTCACTATTGGCAGCAGAAATTGAGGTAAAAAGCATCGAGCCCAGTCCCTAGCCAGCTTGGTTATCCTTCTCATCCAGATTAATTTTATATGTTTTATGAAAGCAGATGAAGGTCTTGGACAATATCTCTTGGATAGTACTTGCAGGAAAACCCTTGTCTGAAAGCCTGACCTAGCAGTGCTATACAACGTGATGAGAACCTGGTGCTAATGGGGGAAATGACAGCCTACAAAGGCAGAACTTCAGTTAGAGAGCTGGAGGGAAGAGGAAGTCTGAGTAAATTTTCTGCACCACCCTACAGCCTTAGTTATGGTTTAGCAAGGGTTTGGGCCTGCTTTGTTTCAGCAGATTAGCCACAGAACCATCCTTTCACTCCCTCAGTGACCTACAAAGTCCCTTGGGAAACCTGATGCCATCCCAAGCTGAGCTGTTGCACTGGAAAAGGCCAAGGGTGGCTCTGCTCTCTGCCCTTGTGGCTCACAGCAAGAGCTGGGTCTGGAGCACAGTCAATAAATATTCATGTAAGCAGGCCTGCTCTCAGGATGTAAATCAGTGTGAGAGATACCAGGATCTGGATCTTTGTGATCTGGGATTATAAACCAGTTATTTTAATCACATCATTAGGACTTATATAAACAGTCAGTGAATATCCAAGGCATGTCCCCCAAATACAGTGAGTCAGACAGACCATTTAAGGGAAATGAGAGGAGAATGTCTTCATTCCAGCCCTAGGCTTATCCCATAAGTGTTTCAGCCCTCAGCTTGAAACACTGGCAGGAGCAAGCTTAGTCTTGCAAGCTTCTTCACTAACTTTTGCCTGTAAAATAATTATGCAACTTCACTGCTGCACCACAGTTTGCCAGCAGTTTGTTACCTTTGTAGTGAGCTAACACAGTTTTCTTAAGTAGCTGCTATGTATACTTAAAGTCAATAAATATTCTCATTAATTGTGCCTGGAAGCCCTACCTTCTGCTTTCTGCTCAAGGGTGCAAGCAGTTGAATCAGACTTTGAAAAAAAGTCCCCTGGCTTTTCTTCCTTAGAAATCTGAAGTTTAGTAACAGATGTAGTATATCTCTGTTTTTTTTGTGGCCCCCAAGCAATCACACTGACCATGATGGTACAGTAGAGAGAGCAAGGGGAAACTTCACATGCTTGTTAATCAACTCTGCTTTCATGCCTCACCTTCACTCTGATTATGCATCCTGACTTCCCTTCTCTTGCTCTTGGTTTTGAGGAACGAAAGTAAATTCAGGGTGAATTTAGGCATGGAGAGAATGGTTTTTTGGTATTTTAATGCCAGTCTTGTCTTTTAATGCATGGAAATTGCTGCCTGGCCTCCTGTGAAGTCAGTTTACATTAAGGTCAAAGTCTTGCAAATATTCAATTAGGAGACCAGTGAAGTATGTGGGATTAAGTTGTTTATACAAATGTTTGCAGAACCAGAATGTGAGTTCACAGGCAGGCATGGGAGCTTTGGTTTCCCAGCTGATCCATAAAAAGGGTCAAACATAGTATACTGATAAATGTCGAATAGTGACGAAAAGCTGGCTAGCCTCAATCCGGTTCTTACTGGAGCTTCCAGTACCTATTCTCTGTCGTCTATCAAGGTTAAGTTGGAGACTGATGAGATTGCAGCATGTATCATTTAAAAACAAATGGCAGTTGAACATGTAAAAGAAGATTCTGCTTTAAGTAAACCAAAAGCTTCCACTGACCACCAAGAAGCAGCTCTGGTGTGAGCTGCGCGAACAAGCAAAAGACCCCATGGAATAAGGGCTGAAGCTATGGGGTAGCACCACTCCCTGGGGCTTTCTGCACTTATTCCTCTTTGTTTCCACTTCTGATACCAAACTCCTGAGAGAAGCTAGAGAAACCACCTAGTTTTCAAACCAGGGGAAGATGGAGGGGAAAACTGACTCCTTTTATGGAGAGAAGCAAATGCTTTCTCAACTCTGCCTTGAAACTGAGTGAGCCATGCCAGGACTGGTGGACAGTACAGTGGAAAACAAAACTAGGCAAGGGAGCAAAAGGTGAAAAGAGGAGCATTTAGCACATTTATGTTTCTACCATATAATTTTGGAGCTGTGTAATTTTTACAATATATTTCTACTGTATCTCAGAAAATAAAGGAAATAAAAAGGACTCCAATGTTCTGAAAGGTTTTGGTGCATGGTTCCCTGCTTTCTATGCTGGTCAGGGCAGGGAGAGATGAAGCTATCAGTGGATGTCTTTACCCAACCCCAGTGTGCCAGAAGAAGGAGTGACTATTATGCCCTATGGGTAGCTCCCATGATACTACTTCCCTTATGCCCTTGTGGGTTTTTTAGGGTAGTTTCTTTGGAGAACTTTTGCTTAAGCTGTCAGGAGCATGAAACTGACATCTTTTGAGATGCAAGATGCTGTGTCAGTGCAATATGTTGCTTTTGTGGCTTGAATTTATTTTTAAGCACTGGTATCTATGCTGGAGTTATTAATAGACTGAATTGTCCAAGCAGGAATTCTTCACCCCTCCTGTTGGAAAATAGGTGCTGTGTTCCTGCTGCTCCAACATATACAGCTATGTTACAGCTTGTACAGCCTGTTTTTCACTAAGTGCATCAGTGAACAATGTTTAAACAAGGTTTAAACCAAAAAAGTACTGGCAACAAAGAGATGACTTATCATTTGCGACTTTAAAAAGGAGCCTGCAGCTATATGAATCTGGAAATAATATAAACTTAAGCCACAGGACTGTTGCATTGGTTTTAGAAGAGCTTACTTTAAAGCTGGTATGTGGGCTCACTAAGAGATTGAATGGTTGGCAAGGATGCTAACGATTTATGGAATGTGTCTTTGGAAAGGATTAAAGCAAAAAACATGTTGCTTCTTACCAGCTCTGAGCTAGGAATATAGCTCTAAGGGGCGAGCGTTAAATTTTAAGCATGCAGTATGTAAAGCTTTGAAAGAAGAACCTTTTTTTCTCTTTCCTTGCCCTGGTGCTTGGGATCAAATTCAGTCCAGACCGGATAGACTAAAAATCATTCCCATCTGACGTCCAGGGAAAGGTCAGGAGTTAAAGGAGTACTGGCAGCTCCGAAGCAGTTCCCAGCTTGCGTAAGTACTGCTTGTGAACTGCCCAAGATAACACTCAGCATTTTAGCTGCAAATGTCCCAAGCTTCACATCATTGTGCCTCTTCGTTTTCTCCCTCTAAGCCAATTTTTAGAACGGCTTTGCACCAAGTAAAAGCACAATTAAAACTGGAGCCTGAGAAATCAGATAAAATGCAAAATTCCTATGATTCGGTTGGGAAAACTTTGATTTCCCAATTGAATTGGCCTTGTAATGACTCTCTGTCTGCCTTAGGTACTCACAGTCCAGCCCCTCACTGTGTTGTCCTCTTCCTGTGGCATCCCCCGTCCTAGGTTCTGTTTGAAAAGACAGTGACATCATGCAAGTGGCATCATTTTTCTTTAATAGAATAATTTCTGTTACTAATAAAAACAACCCCAAATTCTCCCCCTGTGTCTATGTGTGGATGTGGTGTTACATCTGTGTGTGTTTGCAGAAGGCGATAAGACAGGACTTCCTGCCAAACCCAACCTTTTGCTCAGTATGGAGGAGAAGAGAGGCATAGTGCTGTTCTCAGCTCTCACATCAGCATTTACTGCCCAAGTGCTATCTCCCCTTGGGGAGCCACTGTTTCACTGCTCTCAGGGGGTGTGTGCAGGGACAAGTCTCCCCCATGCAGTAAAGCTCCTCCCATGAAAGGCTTCAGACAACAAATGGATGCTGTCATTTGAGTTTGGTATAAATGGTGGAGCTTTTCCTCAACAATGTGTGTTGCAAGGAGCTGTGCTCAACTATTGTGTCATTCCTAAGTGCAGGAGAACATCCAGAAAGTTGCAAAGCAGAAGTGTGCTCTGTCACAGGGAGGAGAAATGAGCCAGCTACCACTAGGAATGTGATGGCCATGTTTATCTGGCATCTCACAGTACCGGTAGTCCAAAATACTTGCAAAGCTACAGCCACTTGCATGGTGTGAGGGTAGTAGCTTTTAGAAATGGGATGTAGAGGTGTAAAGACAAAAGCTGTTAGAAATAACATCCAAGAGGATCAGTGTCTCTTTTCCTGCAAGCATGTATTCCAGCTCCCATATGAAAAGAGCCATATGCTCTTTCTCCACATGCTTTTTTGGCTATGCAGAAAGAGACCTGATTCATGGTGGCAGTGCAGTGTGATGCAAAGGCATGTTATCTGCTATGTGTCAACTTTCATGCAAGTCTTGGTGACTTCAGGAGTAAAATCACAGGTAGGAGTCTGACCTTCAGGTGCAGAGCTTGAGGCTCTGGATGCAGAGGATCACCTTAGTTTGTCACAGTAACTTTAGAGGGTTTCCATTGACTATGGCAGGTTCTTCACTGGATCCTTCCCTAAAATACTTTTGTCTTTCTTTCTCTCTGACCATCCATGAAATCCAGAATCTAGTCCTGTGGAGGTAGTATGAAGACACAGGACAGGATAGGCTCAGTTTAGGGGTGATCCATGCTAAAGCCTTCCTCCAAAATTTGCACCAAACAGCCAGACTGTCTTTGTGGTCTCACTTGAAATCATTGGAAGCTTACTATGAAAACTGTCTTTGATAGTATTTGTGTATGACTTTATTTTCAATGTTTAGGAAATATTCTGATGTGCTTGCTTTGACAACAAATCTATATATCAATGCCATAAAATCACGTTATCTCATATTCGTTGTGAGGCTCTGAGAAAGAATAACGTGGCTAAAACATGGAGGTGAGCACCTCTTTCTTCTTTAGAGTGAAAATCCTAAAGCTATGCCTTCATTGCTTAGAATAAATGAGTTTGCTCCTAACTGAATGAAATGCTCACCTTTTCTTCACTATATTACACTGATTAAGTTCCAGAAAAGGTAATAACAGATGCTCCTTGTGAGGGCTCTAATAGGCTCTAATTCCCTGATCAGCCTCACCTGAGGCCTCTAGCTAAACACATGGGTCCAGGAACCCTATTTAAGCTCAGCTGCAAACTACTAACCCCTTTTTAGGCTACATTGGAGGAGTGTTGGTCTTCAGCCTTGCATTTGGCTTTGCCTCCAGAAGGAACATCTGGCCCATGGTATTGGTAGTTCTCTCCTAGCTGGCAGGCCCATGCTGTTGGTAGTTCTCTCCTAGCTGGGGCACTCTGGTAAGCCTTTTATGTCTTCTGTCTGACTCTGTGATGCTTATGAGAGGATTCCCTGGGTAGACTGGACTTAGTTTGCTGCTTGCTGTGCCTGAAGTTGTTGGTAGGCTCCATTACCATCACCCTGTGGGACTGCCTCACCTGTGTAATGCTGCCTACACTGCATTGCCTTTGGCTTCTGGATTGCCTGCACTTGGGAAATTTTGCGTTAAAGTGCATGGGCTTGGCTCCTCTGTGCTGTGCTAGGGTAAGATGAGAATGCATAGCTACTTACAGAGCTAATTAATAGTCTGCTAATGATAGAATTGTAAAGCCTGATTTTATTTCAATTATTTTTTTCTACCCAGTGTTTTTATGTGATGGTGTTCTAAAGGTATTTCCCATTTCCTTTTCCCGTGTAGAGTATCTGCCCAGCTGTCTTTGTGCATCTCCCAGTTACTGGCTGGGTGAAAGAAATACATAATATGGCTGGTTTCCTGTTGCAGGTGTGCTGCTTGGTTACCTGAAAGGTCAAATAGCACAGATAACCTCTGAACTACAGTTACAGCCTTGCTCTCAGTATGGATGCTAGTTTGCATCTTTCTCCTCAAGAGTATTTATTTCCTTTTCTTTTGATAAAACCTGAAAGGATTTAATAGCTTTTGAGCAATTCTTTCAAATTAATATAAAATTGTTTGTGAAATTTAAATTTCTCTGCAGGGAGGAGATGAAAAGAATAATGGAAGTCAGTGCAAGCTTATCTTTGTGGCCTTGTTTAGACCTTCTTGAAATGGGTAGTGTAGGAAGGCTGAGCTACTTCATGTGAACTTATTGTTTCAAGAACAACTGTCTTGAGCTTTCTTCTGTAGCTTTACCAGGGAGGTGGTGGAGTCACTATCCCTGGAGGTTTTTAGGAAGAGGATTGATGTGTTTCTTCAGGGGGTGATTTAGGGATAAGAGTACTGTAGGGCTATAGGTTGGACTAGATGATCTTGAGGGTCCTTTCCAACTGTAACGATTCTGTGATTCTCTTGAAAAGAACCTGAAGCAAATATAGAGTCATTTCTGTGGCACTGGCTAAAAGGGAAAAGCAATCTCTTCTCATTTGCATAAACGGAGGTCTGGCAGGAGCTGCAGCTGACTGCACCTTACTGGAAAACAGAAGGGACAAGGTCTGAAATGTTTCACAAGAAACACATTTGTTTAAAATGAGAGCTTGCAGATCTGCATGCCTAGATAAATGCATCCGTTCATGTGATTCTGTTGTACCCCTTAGTTCTGAGGGGCTTCTTCAGGTATCTGATCCAGGGCTGAATTCTCAAGGCTGCAAGTGGACATGCAACATTTAATACCCCAATACTGTGCCCTAGTTGCTGGGCAACTAATAATGTGAAATTAAATTGATTAGATGACATCATTACCTCGGGAAAAGGATACTTATGTTGCCTTTTATGATGTAATTATGGGCATTCTGGTTTATTTTGACAACTGTTTGGGCTTGAAGCCGTTATATTTAATGTGAAATGAAAACAATTGGGTCTTGTATACAGTTTCTAGCTGATTTTTGCAGTAGATTGCTTACCTTAACAAGAGACTTGTTCACTGAAGATGGTTCATAACTGCATGGTAGATCTTATTAAATTTGATCATTGCTGACTTTCTGGATTCAAATCTAGATCTGAGCTCAGTTCTGTTGTTCAGGCTGAAATGTAGAAAGGGTAGGTGTGACAGTGAGCTTATCCAATATTGACAGCGCTGAACATTCCAGTATCGTTGAGTCAGACTCCTCCCAAATTCTGTACTCGGCTTAAGTTACTGAGACTTAGAAAAATATCAAGTTATCCATTTTTTTCTGTTCATTTGTGAACCTTCAGGGCTATGCTTAGGTTTTATTTTTTTTTTCTCCCTGTAATAGTAAGGCCATAGTTTCCAAGGAGACCTGTAATTCTCACATGAGCTTTTGTCTCCAGGTGCTCTCATAGGATTGCCAATTACTGAAAAACTTGAAATAAAATGTTATTAGGCCTTCTGACTTTAAGCTAGAACAATGGACCTGTTAAATTGTAGTTAATGTTTTTGGGTGTCCTGTGGGTTTGAGAGCTTCATTCAGATTCTTATATTTCATACATGCATTTATGTTCTTAATGAGTAAGCAGTGGTTGCTAAGGTTAGTTCTGATACTGCTGCATAATAATGTCTTAATTTTAAGCTATGGGTTTTAACAATGAACAATAATTTCTTTTTAGCATAGCGTATATCTGATGATCTGGTAAACGTTTCCCTGGTGCTTGGTCCTAGCAGTCTTTATGCCGTGGTGTTTTCTGCCCTCCTCAGTTTTGAACTCTTGCTGCCCCTGGACAATGATGTGTGAAAGCATTGACAACTACCTGTTGCTCAGTATCCTGTGAGGACAGGAGGAGCTGGTTTCATTTAAAGTGAGAACCTAACAGGAGGATTACCCAGATCATGCTGTAAGATTATTTCAATGGTAGGAACATATTGTGGGAATTTTGATTTCCAAGGCATATTTACACTTGGAACATTTTCCAGTCAGTTGTAGCAGTACTGTAGAAGCTGGTGAAGGCTTCCCTAAACTGCTTGCATTTTATAGCATGACTTTGAGCGCACACAGGTGTAACTGGATCTTCTAAGAATTAGCTAACATTAAGCAAGATCGAATCAGATAATAAATAGTTCTATCTGAACCAATTCTAACTTCTGTGAAACCACACTTACAAAACAGTGTTTCTGTTTCTCCTGCTCCAACCACAGGAGAATGTATCCTCACAGGAGAGGACTCTGTGCTGTTTTCAGTTTCAGTAGAGCATGTTAAGAGTCTGGTATTTTTTTCATGTGTTTTATTGCAGAGTACTTCATTAACTCTTCAGTCTTTGTTTTCAGACTAGACAAACCTGTGTAATCAAACACAGATCCAGTGTTCTGTTCACCTGCTGTTGTCCAAACCCATAGACTCTGTTTTCCTTCAAGCTTTTTTGTCCTTTGGCTGCTGCTTTCATTCCAATTACAAAATATCCTTGGAAATTCAATACCTCATTTTTCTATTATTTAAATGATGGCTTACATTGTAATTCAATGAAATTAATTAAAGCATTTCCTTACACACATGGTGTCCATGTGGATAGGGAATAAGAACTTTTAATCTTAAAAATAAGCCTATGTAATAATTGCAACACAAAACCATTCCTTATTAATTCCTTCAGGTAAGATTAATGTTCATATTGCCTGGAGGAGGATATAATCTGTGAGCTGGCTTTAAATCCTTAAGTAACAGAGGGAATAATCTGCTTTAAATACCAATGACTATATTGTAAGTTGTGACCTATTTTGGAAGTGTAAGAGTAAAAAAAAAGGGGCTAACCAAATCTTTGGGTGATTGTGTAGAAATGATACTGAACACTGTTGGAACCTGGGACACAGGCATTTTGCTCTAGAACCAGTGGTGATGGTCAGGTGGAGATCACCACCTCTCTACCTGTTGCCTAGCATGTGTGTGTGACCCGTTTCAGTCCAGTGAGACAGATTAAACAGTGGAAACAGCTGTCCTTTGATAATGTAGATCTTTTGAACAGCAGCATACTTGGGTGTAATGTTAGCAAAGTTGGAGGGAGCCAGCTTTCACGGATGGAGCTGGACCTGAATGTTGATTCACAGCCTTGAACTACCTGCCCTTATTCAGGCTATTTTACAAAATAAAACCCAAACATACTAACTGTAGCTATCAAGGACCTTCCACTGAAGTAGGATGCAGTAAGAAGTGCAGAGAAGTGTGAGTCAGCTGTGAAACCAGAGAGCCATGTGCTGCCTCCATGCTTAAGCAATGCCTGAGATGTCATCTTTCAAATTGTTTGCTACCCATAGTTGTCTCCATCATTGTATTTCCAATACTGGTCTACTAACCCTCTTGGTTAGGAAACTCAGACCTTTGTGGGATATTGGAGGGGTGGACCAAAACTGTGACTTCCCACTGCTTATCTGGAGGTTATCCAGTAGTCTTGATGCTACACTCCCATGCCACCTCAACTCCAGGGCCCTCACCAGAATAGATGGCTGCTGAAAGGGGATTGTGATCAGAAAAGTCTCACTAAAGTTACCATATCTGAGTGTTAATTTTGTGGTAGGATTTTGAGTCTCTAGAATATCCAAAGCTGGTGTGTGAACTATCTTTTTGAAGAAAAGATTTTTTTACTTCATTTTCTAATGTTTAGCTGATCATAGTTCCTCTTTCCATCTCTCTACCTTCCTGCAAGCCTTCTGGTTAAATTTAGTTGAAGCTGGCCAAAGATGGCAAGTTCCTGATCCCCCCCACTTTTTTTTCAAAAAGGAACCAAAACAGGGGAAAAAACCGAACCCCAAACCCCTAGCATCAGTGTTAGACAAATTAAGATAATGGATGCAGCATGAGCTCGGCTTGGTTTGTCCCACCAGTCTGGTCAGCCTAGGACTGAGGTGTTTTCTCAGCTCATGCTGCTCAGCTGGATGCTGCCCCTTGGCTGACTGGTGGCTGGGGAATACATCAGAGATGAAGGTACTGAGATACTTGTTCCCTGGGCAAGGGGAAGTGAATTTGCAGGTGAAGTGGAGGCTGACATTATTATTATGGAGCTGGGGCTGAAGAAGCTGCAAATATTTTGATGGTGCTGGGAAGCAAAGTTTAAGGATGTGGGCCATAACCCATCAGTAGCTGGCCTTCACTAGTCCTCTTTCTTATGCAATTACTTGTTTTGTTTCAGTTGGAGTGTATGAGTTGTCATTATGGATCAGGCTAGTGGTCTAATCTGCTAACATCTCTGGGAATGGACAATATCAATGCATCAAGAGGAAATTGTAGCTGACAGTTGTGGAATGAGTACTTAAGGCTAAGCAGTGGCTACTGTAGGCCAATCCTCCTTTCCTATCCTTGGATACATCTGCTTGTTTGTTGCTGTTGCTTCTGGAGTAAAAGATACTATGTTTTCAGGGGAATGTGAACATTTGAGATGGCTGAAGACTCTTGTCCCAGACATAGGTTGACCTAGACCCTACAGAGTTTCTTCGCCTTTTTGTTAAGCCTGGACTGTTTACATTTTTTCCTTTGCTCTCTTGGAAAAATTTCAAAGTAAATGCAAAATTAGCTACTACGTTGTTAGGGTAACACAAGTAAACATTTCCATTGGGAAAGCTGCAGATACGTTTGATACACAATCAAGCCTTCAAAAAACCAGGAAACTTGGAAACTGAAATATGCAAATTCAACTCTGTTTATACCCTTTCTGAGCCACCTAGTTGACTTTACTGGTTTTTGATATTTTTGCAAAGCACTTTTCTCAACCCCCTTGATATGATTCTATTTCATCATGATTATGCCACCATATGGAGCTGATGTAACAATTTAACATTCTGGCAAGACGATAGATCCCAAATGTAAACAACTGCTTGCATTAAACCCTGTAGTTCACTAGATTCTTCCCTCCCTCTGTTCATAGCTCCAACCGAGGGTTTGGAGACTGCTTGCCTCTTCTGTTTTGGAAATTGGAGATTGGTTTGTGTAACTTCGAGAGTAGTTTAGTGGTTTCTCTTGGGCAGGTATTGCTAAATGAAAGAAAATACTCATTTCAAATTCTCAGTAATTGTGGGCAATTCTAATGTAGTAATATTTTGCTGGTCACACCTTCCTGAATACAGAGTAGTAACAGGAATGTTCAGAGCACAAATATGGTATGTTACTGGTGAGACATGTTCCTGAACAAAAGATGGAATGTGCTGTGCAGCGAATACTTTTGTAAAACCTTAAAGGCAGGGTAGTCTAACTTGGTGTGATCATCTGCACTTGACAGCTTGTGATAACACTTTTGAGTTAAACCATTGCTGTAGCTGTAGGTCCTAAGGAAAAAAATTGTTAATGATAAATTAGTTATATACACAACCACAGGACTTGTGAACTTTAGAAACAAGAGTCAGTTGTAACATTCTTCTTTGAAATATCCTAACAAGGAAGTTACTTTAAGCTAAATGTAATCAATGGTTAGCTTATAATCAATAGCTTGTAGTTCTAAAATATTTTAATGCTTCCATCTACAGTGATTTTAAAGCATATCTCACCATAGTAGCTGCTTTCTGAACTACCAAAATACTGTCATGACTGAAGTATGATGCCAGTGTGATTTTAATTTCTCCTTTACCTCTGTTATATCAGTGAAAATAATTGTGTTACCAGTTGCACTGGGCACAAACAGATCCCCCTTGCATATGCCAAGAGTTTTGGGGAAATCTGATGTGAATTGAAACTTGAAAGAACTTCTACTTTAAAGGCAATAAACTTCCAAAACTTGGATTTCCTGAACTATTTGGATATAAAAATACCACCAAGTGCTTAAGAAGGGGCATTTTCAGTTTGCCTTTCTTTGGAAGAAACCCTCTGGCAGGGGGGTTGGACTAGATGATCTTTTGAGGTCCCTTCCAACTCCTAATGTTCTGTGATTCTGTGAACTTAGAAAACACATTCAGTACCAATATCTTTGGCCACAAGACTTTATGTTTTCAGAGCAGTTACTAAGCTGTTCTGTTCTAAAAGTGCAAAAAAGACTGTTTGTGCAAGCTCCTATATTTCAGCAAGTGAAGGCTGAAAGGATGTGTCACTGTTGTCCAACCATGATGGGCTCTAATCAGAACCTGCTGTATGTTGTAGGAGTCTTCCTTTTGGCTTCAGTATCTGCTGGATTAAGGCCTTTGGCAGTATCATCATTAGAAATGTCTTTTTAGTAAGTGCATGTGCTAAACCAAAGTGAAAATATGTCCAGGAATTACTGTTTACATGTTGCTCTTGAAAGCTGGGTGTGGTGGTGATATGTTCCTCTTGTCCCTCAACAAGCTGAAAGAAAAATCTGGCTTAATTTATCACTCGTCCTGAAGGAGTGTGCTCTGTATGTAAACAGTTTTTTGAGTTTAGCAGGGAAACAATGTATGTGTCTAGAAAGCTATGCTCTACTTGTAGAGGGCTCTCTTGATGACCAAATAACAAAATAGGGATGTTTATGTGCTTCCTTGTGGCTAGAGGTGTGGGGTCCATGGAAGTCACGAGGGTGACAATGTATGTGGATGACTAGGATGTAAAGACCTTAACTTGACCATTGGTTCACAAGCTGGGTTTTCAGGTTTGGTGGCTGGTGTTGTCTATGTTGCCTTGTTGCCTCAGTGCTCCTTTGTAGTGCAAACATCTTGCAGATGATTTGGAAAGCAGTGAACAGGAGCTTTATAGGATCCCATTTTGGCAGTTACCTAAGAGAAGAGCTTTGTATATACACATGGAATGATAAGGCTGGATGGCTGTGGGGTTTAAGATAGTCTTTACAAGTTTGGTATAAAGACAGTTCAAGTTTTTCAGTATTTCTCTAAGGCTGTCAGGACCCTTAATGTGTTCTTGATGGATCATTAAGATTAATTGTCTAGGTCCTAGCCTGCTTCAGGTGAGTGAGCTTTGTTACCTTCCTGCTGAGGGGTGAAGCTTTCTCAACAACCCTCAACACTGCTTATGTACATCGACAATGAGCTTAGCCGTGCCATGTTGCTAATTCCCGGTGTGTATTGCCAGAAGGCAACGTAGTCGTTTTGTCTTCTGCCAGCGTTGCCTTCTGTGCTTGGGTTCTAATCTGACTACATAGGCAATCTGTCAGCCTTGTAGACTTGGAGTAAATTGTGTGTGAAAAAAATCACTCCTGCACAGCTGGCTCATTTTAAGGGAAAGCAGATTTTAAGAGCAATCTCCAAGTCTCCTTACATGGAAGGAATAGCTTGGGCATAGTTACTAGCCCAAAAGAAAGTTGAAATCCTTAAAATTCCTTATTAGTTTATAGAATGCCAAAATTGTCCCCATCTTTCTTGTAGGCCCCCTTCAAGTGTTGAAAGACAATTTTAGAAGGGCCTGTTGTGGCAGAGCAAGGGGTAATGGTTTTAAAATAAGAGGGTAGATTTAAGCTAGATATAAGGAAGAAATCTTTTACAATGAGGATGGTGAAACACTGGAACAGGTTGCCAGGGGAAGTGTTCAAAGCCTCATCCCCAGAAACATTCAAGGTCAGGATGGATGAGACTCTAAGCAACCTGATATAGTTGAAGATGTCCCTGTTTACTGCAGGAAGGTTGGACTAGGTGACCTTTAATTGTCCTTTCCAACCCAAACTGTTCTGATTATTTCTTTATCTAGACAGGGCTGGTAAACTCCATAATCAATGCTATCTCCCAGTCATAGACATATGTCAAAGAACACTAAAATTTCCTCAAAAAAGTATTTTGTCTTTTTAAAATGTCTCCTCAGTAGGACCACTTGATCTGTGCAGTTTGAGATCCTCAGTGATAAGTATGTATACAATGAGTTAGGAAAGATGCATGAATGATACATTTATGTAAGTATGAATCAGAGGGAGAGTGTACAGTTTACATCGCTGGTTTAAAATCAGCCCAGTATCTCTAGTTTCAGTCAGAATGAAAAGCTTTTTTAAAAGCTCTAATTAAACCATTTAGTACCAGGATTACCTCATGCTGTTTTCATGCCTAAATACCCAGACTAAGGCACAACCCAACAAGATACCTTTGCCACCTTTGATGGAAACAGCTTCCTCCCAGTATTTTATGTATGTTTTTTCCCCATAGTCATATGCTTGGATTTTTGTTGTAGGATTAGAAGGCAAAAAAACTGTTCAAAACAGTTTGGACAAGAACTTAAGTGTCTTGTTGAGTGCAAGGGCAGATATGAGTTAACTGTTTTAATTTGGGCTTTTTACATATGCAAGTTAGCACACCAGGTGAAGAGCTATGAAGATGAGACCTTTTGGGAAGATTTTAATGAGTTTTGCGAGAGATGTGAAAGCATCTATTAACATACTCAATTTTCCTGTGGTACTCTGTAATCACCTGGTGATAATGACTGAGTAATGGAAGTTGTTTGATTAGAAAAACAAAACCAAAATCTGCTCTATGCATATGGATATTTCTTGCTGGATTTGCCCAGGAAGTCTGAGCATTAGTATCTGTTAAGACATCTTTAAGGTTGCTGATCTGTGGAATTTGCTTGATGTTCTGTGGCTGCTATATCCTTAAGAAACCAAATGTAGTTGAAGCTATCTGTAACAAGAGATGGTTACTACAGCTGCTGCGTTGCAGCAAGCTGCTAAGTCCCAAAGGGAGATCTTGACCTGTGTGGTGTGTGTACTGAACCACAGGAACTGATCAAGCTGGGGAGACCCAAGGAACTTCTATGTATGTCATCCTTGTCTTTCTCAGGGGGATGTGGTGGTGGGGATTTCCAGGGAGGCTGGCATGGCTGAACTGTGGTCGTGCTATTGACTTGTTCCAAGTAATAACTTCACCTCTTTGGAAGTGAGCTTTGTCTCCGAAAATTGATGATTTCTGGACACTTGCAATTACAATGAGCTTTTGAAAACTCGGAGGGAGAAGATATTAGTGTTAACCAAACATTCCCATCTTGCATTATAACTAGAAATGGTTCAGTTAGCTCAAACTTCATGAAAAGTAGAATAACAATTGCCAGTATTTTCTGAAGTCAGAACTGAAAGCTGTCCTGATATTCAGAGATGTCAAGTGACCCTAGGTCCAGTACTTTCCACCTGTCAGACTCAGGTCTTACAGGTGAGTATCACATTTTTTGAAATGGTGGTGGCCATGCTGATATTTTGTTGAATCCTTCCTAGAGTGACTAGATTACTGGAGACGTACGTGGTCCACCTGAGAGACAATAGTTGCCTAAAGGTCTGATATCTTGTATAACCCAGTCTGGATTCCGGCTACCTCAACTGTACTAAATATTTGGTTTTTAAACTTTGACACCATTGAAATGAACATAATTTATGTGTGAAATGAGGTAAGCATGAAACAGAGTATCAGAAATCTACTGCTTTAAGTAGAGATGAGAAATGGGAAGAATAAACATTGTCACTTTCTCATTAATGGAAATACCATAAAGGTGCTGATAAATTTGAGAGCCTTCTACTCTTAGGCATATGCATTCATTAGCATAGCCATCATAAAATAAACAGGGGAGTGTTGAGTATGGGGAAAATTTCAGAGAACAAGAGCTCACATTATACAAAGCTATGATGATAAATGTCTCCTGTGGTATAATTTTAACTCTTACCATCTGTGATTCCCTGTTACTATAGTAACTTAAAGTAAGTATTAAAAATAGTCTGAAACCAGGAAAAGCTCAGCAGGGGAATGTCTGTCCTGGAAAAAACCAAGCGTTCAATGTGACCAGGCAATTGCAGGAAAAAGGACTGATGAGAACTTCAGGAGTTCTAGCTCGGAGAATTTTCAATATGCAGGAGTGGGTGAGAGAAGGATCCGAAAACAGTGTTTAAAAATGGTTTTTAGCTGTGCTACCAAAATATCACAGATGCTCAGAGCTATACTTGTCATCTGTTTTCAACTTTGAGCTTGAGAAGTAATGTGACTTACTGTTGGGAGATGTGTGCATATGTATAAAAATAAATGATTTAATATTTTAGACAGATGTGTGTTTCATATTTTTGTGTTGAATTAGGGGGGTCTGAAGAGCCATTCTGATGCAGTTTTTGAAAGCTATGAGCACTGCGGTGGTCTTCATCAAATAGTGCTACTCAAATAGTATTACAACTAAGTGCTTAGGCCAGAGCCAAAGCTTAAAAGGAGAGCTGCAATTTCATGCCAGGCCAGCACAGGAGGTGCTTTCAGTGGTGC
Source organism: Galbula dea (assembly GCA_013399015.1). Lineage (NCBI taxonomy): Eukaryota > Metazoa > Chordata > Aves > Piciformes > Galbulidae > Galbula > Galbula dea. Next base: position 487,510 of record VWZX01010074.1, read on the forward strand.
CTTTCTGGAAAATGCAGGAACTGAACCCCATGCAGCAGTAAAAACTGAACAGGGAAAGAATGAAAGAGTGAAAGACTATATTCAGTGGAAAGGGTGTGAAGAGTTGTTAAAATAATTGAAAGTGTTGTGAAATGGCAGTGCTTTGAGACCCTAGGAACTTTACTCTCTTTTTTTGGGGGAGGATGTGTGTGTATTAACTGGGGATATCCTACCTAAAGACATCCTTTGCTCAGTAAAAAGCTTTGCATAGAAAGAGAAGTCCTGTTTGGGGGAATTTACTTGCTCTGGATATCTCATTACTTCAGCCTAATTGAAAAGATTTTTTAGTTTCCTTGATGAGTGTTCCTGTATGTTTGTTTTTCTTTTCATTTGTTTAGCAGCCACTTTGAGTGACTTACCATAAGAGAAGAGAAAACAAACTCAGACTTGATACTGGGCAATAGCCAGGGAACTTAGATGTAGTCGCTGCTGAGTAACATCCTGGACGGTTCTGGGTGCACTATGTACACCATGGTGTCCTTAATGCATCTCTCATTCGAGCTTGCAAACTAAACCAGCCTGGGAATCCAGGTGCCATCAGCACAAATTAAGGGTCTATGGCAGGGCTCAAGGTGTGTGAGACCGCAGGATCATAAACCAGATTTTGTTTGGCCCCATTATTAGTGACAACCTGATAGGCAGGTTTTTACCTGCAACCTTGTGGTTTGGTGTGACAATGATAATGAATGCAAATTCTAAAACGTAGCTAGTTGTGGATGCTTTTAAGTAGGAAATCTCAGACCTATCAGAACTCTATCTTTTATAGAGAGGAGTTGCCTGAGTTCCAGTTACAGATACTGTACGTCTGAGTTTTCTTAGACATGCATTTTATTTCCCTTTTTCATTCTATGTCTTCTCAGAAACTTTAGTGAAATTTGAGAGTTTTCTGTATTTGGCCAGAGTGGTTGATCAGTGCTGCCCTTAGCCTGCTGTGTATCTGGAAATTGTGGACACTTCCATGGCACAAAACCAGGCTGACTGCACAGCTTCTGTGCAATGAGTCAGCTTCTCAGGAATTAGAGTGCTATTGACTATCTTTAAAACAGCTACTGATGCAAGAAGCCTGATGCACCTCAAAAGCCTTAAGCTCACCCTCATACCTACTTGAGGTAGGTACAAAGTTTCTTACAAGGCTGCAAAGTCTTTCTGCCGAGTTAATCAGAACAGAATTGTGACATCTGTTGTTTTGAATTGAAAAAAAATCTTTCCTAGTCTTGCTTGATCTGAGAGACCTGTATCCCTTTCTCACCACTGATACAGCTTTTTCCTGGCTTGCTGTGCTAGTCCCAGGTGACCAGGGAGAGGTCTCAGAAGGCTTTCTCTGAGACATCTGTTTTGGGAGGTAATAAAAGAAACCAGTGTGACATGTTAGGATATGTCATAGATACAATTTCAGCATTTATGTTGGCACTGCTATGTGTCAATGGTGGATAACAAACTGAAAATTTCCCAAACCTTGTCTGACCTTCCCAAGCCTTCATCTAATTAGTTTGTCCAAAGCTGCACTCACTTCATGCGTGCTGTAAGTGTCCATTGTGCAAAAGGGCTTTTCAGGAGCTTCTAGAAGAATGTTGTGCAGTCTTGTGAGCATCACTTTTAGCTTTTTTTTCTTGTACTGTTTCTATCTGCTTTAGCCTGTGAGGAATCCATGCTCATACCAAAGAGCTTTCTGGCATGCTGCAGGAAGGAGTGGGTTTTCCTGGAGTTCTGGGAACAAGCCAATTTCTTGGGACTCCTGCCAGAAATACTGCTTGGAAGTTGCATAGAAAAGAAGACTTTCATGTATCTGCTCAAAATAGGCCATTGTTCAATAGAGTATCTTTGGTTGGGGTGGGGATGCATATGTATGTCTGCTTTGTTTGATTGTGCTCCACTTGTACCACTTACCAGTGTGCTGACGGTCTCTTACTACTGATAAAATGTTTCCTGCTTTGAGGAATTTACAGCCTGGATAAACACTTCAGGAAGACAGAAAATCCAACAGCAGCTCAAGATGGAGGGGTTCATTTTACAAAGTTTCTCTACTTCATGGTGGTGATGACATAATTTTTACTTGGAGGAGTAGGATTTATGTTGAGGTACTTTCAGGTTTATGCCTCTCTCCTTATGTATTGCATTAGATGGTCCCAGCTGCAAAGGTTTGAAATCTCAACCAGATTAAGACCTGATCTCTGTTTCCCAAAAATTCCACTGTGTTGTCAAATGAAAGCAGAAAACTGATAGAAGACATAGAAGTGTGCAAAAGGCCTGCCATGTTTCACCAGGATTTATTCTGGCAGCTGTATGCAGCTATTTGATTATTCTTTCTTTTAACTCGAATAGCAACATAACTGAGATCAGTCAGCAGCATACATTCTTCAAGGCATCTAGAGAATTCAAATTATTGTTTTATAGGGGAAGTGATAGCCATGCAATTAGGATTCCCATCAGTGCAGTCCTTTACTTTTGTGTGGTGGACAACATGTAGCATTAAGTAAGATTATTACAGCTGTGGGAGGAGAGCTAAGGCTGAAATTAGTCTACTTAGTTTTGCTGTAGAATTTTACTTGTTTGGAGACTTTGCAGATGCTTACAAAACTTCCATATAGTTGCTTCCTGAAGCTATGCCTTGTCTTTAGGTTAAATGCTTGGATGTTCCAGAAGTTCCCTAACTCTTTGCACAGAAATCTGGCTCCTGTTAGCTCTGAATTTGCTCTGTCTCCTTAATCAAAGGTCCTTACCATGTCTTGTCATTGCCCAGAGTTTTACAGCATGAATCAGTGCATGTTTTTAAGTGAGCCTAAGCCTTCTTTTGCATGAACTAAAGTTTAGTTTGGAGTCAATTTAATTTTCAGCATAGCTTTGTTTTCAGGCTGTACAGAACATATACTTTTGTATGTATTTCAGACACTTGCACAAAATTAAGGGCTTTTTGACTGAATGTTGTTTTGCTGTTAGAAGCCATATTATGCTATCTTTGTGCTGGAAATGTAGTATTAAATTGTGAATAACTTCCAAGTTCCAAAAAGCATTTCCTTCCTTACTCCATCTCCTTAACTTTCCATCTTGCAGAGGCTGCAATAATTTCCATCCTTGCTGTTCAAGATCCCATGGATCTGGAGAGCTCATGGTGACTATCATTTTATTCTGCTGAGTACTTTAAAAGTTGTAATGAGACTGTGTGGTAAAGTTAATAGAGCCTCCTGGTTATTCTCACAGTACTTGTTAGAAAAAATACTTGGTGTCATGACTTCATATCCAGATGACTGTATAAAATTAGGAATACTCTTAATGCCTGTTCTCTGAGAAGTGTAGCTTTTAAAATTTATTATGCCATGAAAATGCAATAATTTTATCAGGGAGATAACCCAGAACTTTCCAAAAACTGATGAACACCATGCCAAGTCTCTTCTGTGCTCAGTAATAATGTTCCAGGCATAATGCTTTGGACACGTGGGAAAAGATCCTTTTTGCTTGTATGATTCATGTGCTAACCTTTCATTCTGCTTCCAGCATGCTTGTGTCTGGAGATGTAGGCTTTTAAAGTCTTCTTTTTTTTTAAGAAAATGTTCACAGGCCTTTCAAAAAATTTGACATGCTTAAACTACTTAGTTTCTTAGTGTTTTATCAATTAAAGTGCATGAAAATTTTCATGTCGTCTTTCAGGATACATTTAAGGGCCTTGTGGCATAAACTCTTCTGCTCAGAAAATGCTGACCACCTAACCCACGACCACCTTCTGGTCTGTAATCATTGGTGTTGTATATAAGTAGCTTTTCCATTGGGTTGGTTTTTTTATCAATCAGAATGAGAGGAAATGAAATGCTAGCAGTTCTCATCAAAAATTCTCCTGTCTTTACAGATGTTCACTCTTTGCAGAACCCCTAATAACATTATACTGTCTTACCAGCCCATTTCAGGTAACATTTTACAATTTAAAAAGAGTTGTGTGAGGCATACTCCAAATATTCGTGAGCCACAACACTGAAGTGTGCACCCATAATAAATGGTCCCTTTCTCACTTATTTCTTGCCTGCAAGGCCTTTATAGCCCTTACTTCGCCATCTGCCTTCATCCCTTTTTGCCTGAGAAATGAAGAAAAACGTGATGAATGTGACTTACTGTGCTGAAACAATCATGCTGCAAAGGTCAGCCTGCCATGGAATTGGCTTAATGTTCCCATGCTAAGGATTATGGAGTCTGTCCTTATAGAACCACAATAACTGCATGATCTTGAACACCTTTGTGTGCCAACAGAGGAAGGAATGGGTCTGGTATCTAATCTCCAGGACATGTCTTTAAGCCTTTAGAAACCCAGATTCTCTAAAGCCTGACAAGGATTTGTTGGGCAATACTGGGGAGACCACTTTCTTTTAATGTGTTGCTCACTAACTTTGGCAAATGAGAAGACTGATTCTTCCAAGTGCTTGAGTGATACTGGTGAAGTATGTGGTCCAAAACCCACATACCACATCTATCATCCATCTCAGTGTTAAAACACAGGGTTCTGTAGAGTCATCAGTTGGTGATAGTCTTGGGTTGGGCAGTTTGTGTAACTATAAGTGGGTATTTCTCACACTCAGTTAAATTTTAGAGAGGACAAAGTCTTCAAAGCAACGAACTTACAAATGCTTTCTTGGAAAGCTGAGTTGGGTGCATCTCAAAATTAAGGCATACCCACATTTAGGTTTGCAGGAATTTTATACCTTTCTCCCCAACTGCCTGGTCCTTTGTTCTGTTTCCTGGTGCTTGGGAACTGACATTCTAGGTTCTTCTGCAAAATCTATCATGCTGTCTGTGGAAGCATGCCAGAGAACCGTTGAGTGGTAGTAATAGGAGGATCCTCAATATCTCCTTATATGATAACACTAAGCCTAAGTTCCTCCAGTCATGTTTGATTGCTCCAGGCCTCAGCTCACAGGCCATGGTCCACATGGCAGCAACCATGTAACCATGAGCCTCTACAAAACGGCAGAAGCAAAACATAAATTACATTCCTCACAAGGCTCCAAGAAATGCAAGTGCTTTAACAAATGGACTTGCTGGACCTGATGGCCTTTGAAATATTAGATTATCTGTGGAACAAAGCAAGTATAATATATAAAATCATGCATATATGTATATATGCAATAACATGTAAATATAAGCAAGAGTAATATGTGGTCTGGGTAAGAGGCTACTGAAGACAACAGGAATTTTTTGTAAATTTGGGACCCTTCCCATGGTGGCTGTCTGGCACTGTGGCATCATTAGAGGACTCATGGTATGTGTTTTCCACCTTTAGAAATAATGTCTCTGTTTATTTCTCATGAAAAGTACCTGTTTATAAAAAATAGGTCTGTACATGTGCAATGTGGATTCCTCACAGACTGGTGCTTCTGTGTGACCTGGTCTAGGGAATCCTGCTGTGGGAGGGGAGTTGGACTAGATGATCTTTCGAGGTCCTTTCCAACTCCTAATATTCTGTGATTCTGTGAATAGATGTCTGAGAATGTGGTTGTCAGCTTTGTCAGACCCAGATGTAATGGGATTGAGTGTCCAGCAACAGAACTATTGGAGATGGGCATTTTGACTCTATCACATGTCAGAGTTACCCAGAGCATGCTCAGCAGTTTTTTTTCCTGGTCACAAAATGGATCATTAATCAGTGTGAAGACAACAGATCATCTTCAAAGTAGAGACAACTGGAAAAATTGTTAGACATTGGTTTCCCAGGGAGGTGGAGTAGTCACAGTCCCTGAAGGTGTTTTAAAAGTATCTACATATAGTACTTAACGACTTGGTTTAATCTTAGGGATATGGCTTAGATGACAGTGATAGGTTAAGATTGGACTTGATGATCTTGGAGGCCTCTTCGAACCTTGATGATTCTGTGAACTTGTTTTTATGGCAAACAAGAGAAACTGGTGGGTTTTTTAGATGGTAACTGCTGTCCCTTAAGGATGCTTTATACCTGCTTGTGTCCCTCAGTATCTGGGTTGTCCTACGGGTCCAGAGGAAAACCTGTTACTCTCTTGGCAGTTTCAGGGCAGCATTAACTACTTCTGGTGAGGTGGTACCTGCACTGGACATGACAGCTGCACTTACTTGATCCCCTTGTCTGTTTAGAGAGACCTAGGTATGTGTTTTTCCAAAGAGTAACTTTATAGTAAAAGGGATAACCTTAATATTTTCACAATTTATTAATTGCTAAATAAATAAGCTCTTAAGACCTAAGTTTTTATTTATTAGCAATATAAAATCATGAGATGGAAGCTAAGTACTTTTGCAAAAGGTCATATTGGCCCTCTGATAAAAAACTTAGTCATATTTCACTATAATCTTTGGTTGATCCTAATGGTACTAAAAAAGTCACTGAGCAAACCTAAATGCCTTGGAAGAAAAAAAAATCCTTAAGGCAAAGAATACAAATGGCATCTATAAATGTTTGTCATTTTATTATCTGAAAACACAGACAGGGTACTTGATCAAATGTTCTCTTCTGGAGGTACAAAGCCATGTAGATTCTGACTCATCTATGTAAAATACAGGCAAAGGGGAAATCTGTTTTGTAGAGTTTCTGCTAATAATTGATTTGGGAAGCTGGTGGTGATTAGCAACAGCATGAGAAGTGACAGTGATATCTTCTTACACAGTTGCCTACTCTTAAATTCTGCAAGTATTCTGAAGCTGCTTCCTCAAAATATGTCCCTGTATTATTTTGCATTTATGCCTCAAAGCCATGAGAGCTGCGGAGTATTTAACTACGGATTAGTTGTGCATGTAAGTTGTATTCTGTGCCAAATTATGCAGCAATACTTCTGTCTATCACATACAGTAATTAAATATGGAACCTAACCCTAATGTTTGGCCTTAGGGAGTTTAATTCATTTGATTATAATGTTGGTGGGAAAAGGAATTTTAACTGAGGCTGAGATCTGATGTCCCACATGGTATTTCAATATTCAAATACAAGGTTTTTGGGAGAAGTCCATTTCTATATTCATACTAAATTATTTTAACTGACTTACTTGGAGCCCATTACAATTGTAGGTTAAACAAAAGGAAAACAGGATATTAAAGGATCGAGTGGGTCACATCCAAATTTTGCATGAGCATCTCTCCTGACTTTCATGGAATGTGGCCCACTCTGTAGAAACTTGCTCTTGAATTCTTTTCATTGGAAACACTAACAAATTAATATGCCCCAGAAGTGAAAGAGACCTGGGAAACAAAACAAAACTTGGCCTCTTATAATTGTCCAAGCTAAAGGAAGTGCAGAAGCTAAACAAATACCATGAGAATGTAAGAAGATTTATGCTTTGTTTTAATACTTTGAAGTATGAATAACAAAGATAAGGTAATGGTGCTCTGGCTGCTAATTAGAATAATGCTGGAGACATATTGGAAATGGAAATTTTATATGCTTGAAGTCTTGCTGGAATTTAGTGTGTATTTTGAAGTGGTGATTATTAATTTTTTTAATGGTCTTGGAATGGTCCAGATGACATTTGGACCATGGTGCTGGAGTTTGATTGCAGTAGTTCACCCCTAAAAGCTGGCTTCTTCAGAGTTGCAGCAAGTTCTGAGTGTACAACTGTGAGTGGCAGAAATAAGGCCTTCAGGTATTGAGTCCCAGTCAAAAAATCTAGTGGGATATGCCTCTGGTGGGGTAGAGTCACCTTAAAATGCAAGTAACTATTCTTAAGGCCCCCTTGTGGATCCATTAATACCCCTTTAAAAGTTTGCCAGCTGGTTTGGTAACTTGGCAGATTTTAACAAGTGTGCCATCTTCCAGAGAGGAAGGATAAGTAGATTGGGAGGTTACTTAGGTGTATGTCTTTTTGAAGCAACAGCCCTAAATAAAACAGGGATGTGAACAAATCACTGTGAAAGAGGTTTTTGAAAGCTCAGCACATCCACCCTTCATTGGGAAGGAACTGCTCCTTACTGAATGTCAGTTTCCCTTTGCTATTTTAGTTTGTATGGAATTGTTCCCATGGAAGTAGGAAGTGGTGTGATTTTTGTAGTATAGTTTCTGGTTTTGCAGTGTCATGCAAATTACAATTGTCCAGATATAAAAATAAAATCCTAGAAGTCAGCCTGAAAAGCATTAGGAAAAATATTTTGGCTTTCAATAAGCATTAATTGCAATGGTACAACTGATGCTGAATCCCTGTCTCCAGGCCGATTTTAAAAAAAACTAGAGTTGAAGTTATTCTGTGTTCAGTGCTATTGTGGGAAATAATCACTCTGCAAGCTGAGTGATTTTGCTCACTTAAATGATACCAATCAATTTAGCTTGAGATGCCATGGGCTTAACCATGCAGGAAGGCAGTGCTTTGCATGAAAGAGGATGTCAGAATTCACTTTTTCTATGGGGAAAATTTTAGGTGGACAGTGGTAGAACGTATTGAAAGACTACTTGGGGGAAAAACCAACTTCTAGAAACCTGCTTTTCAGAATACAACAATGAATGTTCACATAGATTTTTGGTGTAGGTTTCTTTGGTGACTTCTGAGTGGTTTAGGAACTTGAATTCCTGAAAATATATGTTCTGAATTCCTCTCCATTTGTACTTTGTAATATAAGGTACAAAGTCCAGAACTTTCCTTTGAACAGGGGGAGGCCCTGTGTGCATGCTTGCCCTTGGTAAGTAATGAATACTCAGACCTCTTGGTACTTGGTACTACAGAAACTGTGCTGTAAATAGTTTCTGGACAAACACCAAAAATCCTGAGGGTTTAAGTCAAGGAAAATCCCTCTTACCTTGCAAGTAACTTGCAGGAATAAATGTAAAATGAAGCCTGCATTAGATCACTAGCTCATTGTTGCAGTATACTGTGCTTAGGAAGAGAAACTTATGATCTATTCCACTGTATACATTCCAGAAAAATGTATTTAAGTTTATTTATAGGTACTTCTGTGGTGCTAACCACTGCAGTATCATTTCACTGCTCTTAGGGCATTCATGCCTTTAATGGAATAGGACAGCTGTTTTTCCTCATCAGTTCTGCAAGTGAGGGCATATTACTGAAATTCATCTCAGGTCTAAGTTGTTATTCTAACTAAAACAATTAGTTTTTCTTCTGAAGAATGCCACTGTTTTGCAGGAGTTTTTGGCAGGTTTTCTAACAAAAATGAAACTGACTGCACTCCTCATGCATTCTTTAAAAGCACTGGGTATTAAATGTGAAAATAAATTGAGAAAAATTCTGCTATGCATAGTTTTCCTGACTTGCAGCAGCATTTCTCTAGATATTTGCCTATTCTGGATAAGAGCATGTGGTATTGGGAGTCCTGCTTGGAAAATAATCTCTTTAGTGACCTGCTTCTTTTCTAGCCTCGAATATGCTGATGACTATCAAGAGTTTCACTCTTATTAAGAAAATTATTTTGAAGGTTTAATTCAGGAAAAAAGACTCTTAACCATGATTTCAGTGAAACTGCACCAAGCAAGGTTTTCACTTAAAATTTTATCACTATCTGGTCCTGCAGTCCCTCACCACTCCAGGATGTAGCTCAGGCTCTATTAGCTGGGCCATTGTGCAGTGCATCATGAGAAACCAGAGTCAGCTGAAAAAATTGGCCTAAAAAAAAGTGTTTTGAGGCATTTGTCCTGGAAATCTTGAAGCGAATTCTTAATGTTTCTGAAGGTAAGTTTTTCAGATAAAACAAGAAGTCTATTTTACTTTTGGGATGGTTTTGGTCAAAAAAAGTTAGCAGTTCTCAAAGGAGAACATGATTTTTGGTGAGAAGGGGAGGAAGTCTTGCTGGATGCCTGCTTTTTTGTAACATTTTTCCAAGTGGGATTTCTGGTTATTAAGAAGAAAATTAAGAAACCTGAAGTTCTAATCCTGCTCCTGCTACTGACTTGATGCTTAAAAATCAATTTAATGTCTCAACTTTAGATAATGTCCTTTAGCAACAAACTGGAGAAAAAGAAATGGTGTAAGTCTTAATGCTTGGTAGAACTTCGCATACTTGAAAAACTGTATAATCTTTAGTATATCTGCTAACATTTTGGTCCCAAATTATTTGTAATATAATCCAAAATGAGAACAGGGAGATAATTTAGAGAAGTTGTAACTGTTAAGTCTCATCTGTATTATTAGTGCACCATGTGTGGTCTCTCTGAAAGCTTAAAGGTAAGCTGAATGCTTTGACTCTCATAACACATGTACAGTGACTGTCTTCTGGTATACATTTTATGAAGTTTTTGCCAGTCTCAAAGGTGTTTTAACTTGCAAAAGAGCCTGAAGCTAGAAAGAATATACCAAATAAAGAATAAAATTGTAATTCAGAGAAACTAACAGAAAGAAGAAATCTAATTCTGGAGAGCTTTCTGGTAATCTAGTCTGAGGAGAAGACATGACCCCTCAAAGTCATAGCTGATACAAATCAACTATTCCAAGTGAAATTCCACTGAGCAAAAGGAACCAGGAAGAGAACTGATAAGAGGGGAAAAGGAATATTTCTCTTCAAAGAGGTGAAGGACAAACCTTGCACTGACTCTGCTGCACAGAGGGGATACTCTCTATGACCAAGGAATTGAAAAGTTGCAGGGGAAGGTGGTCCTCCAAGAGAGCAAGGAATTGGAAAACTGATTACCTTGTGAGAAAAGTAGCTGAGATGAAACGGCCAAAGATGAGCTTCCTTCATAAGTTTGCTCTGAGGTAGATTTTTTTCTCACCCTTTTATTGTGTTTCTAAGTTTGTAATAAGGATGATAAAGTTCACTCTGTAAACCTGGCTTATTTTCGTTTTCCTCCCATGGTTGTAAGAGGTTCAGGGACACCTGTTTGGCCATGAGAACTCTTGTGAGAACTCACACTCTGGAGTGCTGAGAACTCAGTGCCAAAGGTGAGGAAAAGACTTCATTGACACATGTAGGCCTGTGCCCTGTTGGCTAGCAGGGTATGATGGGAAGGTTGCTTGTGATTGTCAAGTAGACACTCACTAGTGTAACTTGCACACTATTGGTACACACTTTGTTTATCCCTGTTGCAAATATTTTCTAACCTTCAATGACTAACTTACAGCTGCTATTATTTAGCACAAGCTTTAGAGTTTTGTGTATTTAAATACAAATTGAATATTGCAGATGTAGTGAAAGTTTGTTCCTTTCCACATGTTTCTTCTGATGCTGTACTAGGGAAAAAGGCTTTTTGAAGGTAGAATGACTTGTGTTCAGATGTTATGAGTAGTTTGTGCACTGGTTACCTATGGGGGGGTGGAAATTGCTCATTGATAGTATCTTACAAGCCAATTCTTGTGTTAGCGTTGTAAGCATAGAAGAAAAGTACATTAGAATTACACAGTGTAGTGTCTCAGTAAAACTGGTAGTATTGGTTATTTAGCTCAGACTTAAGATCCAGGTGTGTGTGCTGCCTCACACTGACTGCACTCTTTCTCTGTGAAAACAGACAAGAGTGTTCATGGCTGAAGTGATATGTTCTGATTATTGAAGTTTTCCATGCATTTGTCTGCCTATCTGTAAGCTGGTGTAATAACTCCCAGGTCTTCAGAACCTCACCAGAAATAGGTTACCTGAAAGTGCTTGGATGGCAGGTATCAAAGTTACAGAAAGCACTCTGGTTTCCAAATCAAAACTAAATATCTCTATTGGAGAAAGGAGCAAATAACCCTGTTGGTAGGGGATATGTTGCTGGGGGAGAAACAGTCTATTGGATGAGTTGTGAAATTGAGCTTAAAACATATTCCTCTGGCATAGCAGTGTAAAGTTTCAAAGAAGGGAAAATTCCAATTCACTGCCTTATGCTCTACCTAACTGAACTGTTTATGCACCTTTGTGCTCTTTGTACCCAGTTGTTTGATGTTGTCTTTTTGAATAATTCTTTTTCCTCTGTTGCATAAGTTTCAGTAGTGACTGTTCCTCCTGTGTCTGTGAAATGCCTTGAAGCTCACTACAGTGAGAAGTAGTGTATAATGCTAGGTGTGTGTAGAACAGGGGGTTTATGAATGTTTTCGGTTCAACAGGTAAACTTCTCCTTATTGCCAAAACCCCCTCATTTCGAACTCCTACACTGTTTGGGTTTGAAGTTTTAATTCCTTGTCCTCCAAATACCCATTTAAGTATGCTACTGCTACATATTAGTGATTATTTCCTTTTGGAGTACTTGCAGAGACCTCAGATGAGAAGGTCAACTGTAACAGACATGTGCATAGCAGGAGTTACTAAGACCACCAGGTCATTTCACATAGGTCATCAAAAGGCTTTCAAAGCATGCACTGCCTTGGACTGGTTTTGAACCATTGAGTTAGGGTGGAAACATCTCATATCCATTACTAATTCCCTGAGCTAGTTGGCCTCCAACACCAGTGGTCATTATTTTTAAGGAAAAATCAATCAAGTGCAGAAATTCAGCTTTGTGTTCTTTCACTTAAGTTCTCCAGTATTCTGTTCTATGTCAGGGAACCTTTACAAGGTCTGGGAAAAACGTAAAATAATTGGAATACTGCAAAGGGATGAAGCTTGCTTTCCTTTCTAAACTGCAGCAAAAAGAAAACCATAACTTAATTAGCTATAATGTCTGTTAATGTTGCATGTTAATTACAACTTTCTCAGTACTGCTTGAGTTCTCTTGCTCCTTTCCAGATGTGCTGGGCTACTTGGTTTCAAGGGTTTTCCTGGTTATGGGTTTTCATTTTTGCTAAAGTGCAAAAAGTATTGTGCTCAGCAGCTGAGTGTTGAGTATGAAGCAAAAGGTTAGATCCCTTTTGAATCTCATAGGGAGCATTTTTCTCTGAGTTAGAGGAGCCATGAAAACTTCTCAAAAGATGTGGATGCCTAATCATTGTAAAATATAGACTTCTCTGAGACTGACAATCAGGGTATTTCGGCAAAAATTTGCTGGAGAATGGTTAAATAGTTGGGATAAGATTCCTAGGGCTGATAGCTTTTGCTATGTTCAGGAGTACTGTGTTGACTGCTCTTCAGCACAGAATGTTACCATGGGTTTGCAGAAATGTTGGTGGTGACTTAACTTCTGAGGATTATGTATTTGTGACAGTTGCCACCTTTCCAGAGATGAGCAGATATTACTGTGTACATGCATACCTTGAGTCTCCCTGATAGCTACTTTTGTGTTTTCTTCCTAATAAAGATCATGAAGCTGCGACTTCAGGTTACTTCAGTATTTCAGTACATCCTTGAATATGAGGATAGAAAAGGAACTGCAGAAGTGTGTAGAACAATTCTGTGGGAATTTGACTTACTTTCTGAAAGATGTCTGGAAAGCTGTGGATTTCCTTTTTACTCATATGTCTCTAAGTAGATTGGCTTTATTGCAGCACCAGTAAATAATTTAAGACATTTATATTACACAGACTGTGATGCTATCCACTAGGCTAGGGTTTTTTAGGCTAGAATTTTTTTTAATCTGATATTTGTCATAATATTGCTCTACACTTTTTAAATCTTCATTAGATGGATGTCTCATGCCTCACCAATGCTCTTGTAACTTGTGTTGAGCAGAGCACTCAGAGTGTCACCATTTGTAGTGGAAGAGATCAGTATTTCATTGCCATGCTACACAAGTTAGGAAAGTGTCAACTTGTTCCTAGTTCTACTAAAGACTTCAGGAGAAGTCTTTAAGCTCTTTCAGTATCTGAAGCTCTTTACTTGCAAAATGGATGTAGGGTCTTTCTTTCTAGTAAGTTTAGAAAATTTTCTGGAGATGTTAGAAAACTGATATTACTTACTCTTGCAAATCTGGAAATTGCTCTATCATTGCAAAATACAAGTTATTTTTCAAAACCGATATTACTACATATTGACCTTCCAACATTTTGTTTAATGTGATTTTTTCCCCACTTGGTAAACTCTAAGATCAAGTGACAATAATATGATCTCCAGTATCCAATCTTTTTGGTAGCTAGATCTGTCTCATAACAGTTCAAAAGTATTATCTCCCCACTGTCATCCTTTGTCAGCTGTAAATAAATGATGGGGTTGTTCTAATTGTTTCTTTACCTCACTTAAAGCATAAACTTCATTCACCTCTAAAGTAGGATCCCTCACTATCCAACAAATGGTCTCATTTGTTATGACAAATTTTATATTTCTATCCACGCTGCAAATTCACCATTTCCCCCCTCCCTTTTCCCAACCCCCGTGCAATGCATATAGCTCTCACTTCTGTCTCTCTCTATATATGTCAGGTTCACTTCTACAATAGTTGTCATAGCTGTTGTCTCTGGGAGTGCTGGGATAACCTAGTCTGGTTCTGGGATGGTGAGAAAGGTTATTTATTAGCTCTTTTGAGTGAGAGAATGGAACTTGGGGGGACAACCTGAATGTTCCAAAATATGCCACAGACCTTTTCTGCTCACAGTATCGAAAGCCTTGCTTAGGTCGACAAAGGTTACATAAAGACCTTTGTTCTGTTCCCTGCACTTCTCTTGCAGTTGTCTGAGAACAAACTTAATGATCATCTCACTCCATGAGGATCAGCACGGCCAAGTCAGACATGGCAATGCACTTTCTGAGCCCTTTCTAATAACTAATGGTGTGAAACAAGGCTGCGTGCTAGCACCAACCCCTATTCACAATCTTTTTCAGCATGATGCTCCAAAGGGCCACAGCAGACCTCGATGATCAGGACGGTATCTACATCCGATACTGTACTGATGGAAGCCTATTCAACCTAAGGCAACACTAAGACCTTAAATCGTCTTGTCTGGGAGCTGCTCTATGCTGATGATGCCGCCCTTGCTGCACACACAGAAGCAGCTCTGCAGTGTTTAACATCATGCTTTGCAGATGCTGCTGAGCTCTTTGGGCTTGGAAGTCAGCTTAAGGAAGACAGAAGTTCTCTATCACCTGGCACTTCAGGAAGTCTTCCATCATCCCCATATCACCATTGGCAAATCAGAGCTCATATCAGTTCAGCAGTTTAATTACCTAGGTAGCCTTATCTCCTCGGATGGTAAGATTGATGGAGAGATAGACAACAGGTTAGCAAAGGCATATAGTGCCTTTGGAAAGCTTCATAAAAGAGTCTGGCGAAATAAACACCTGAAGAAAAGTACAAAGATCAGAGTTTACAGAGCCATAGTGCTGTCTACTCCCTTGTACGGATCTGAATCATGGGTCATCTACTGCCACCACCTGCGTCTCCTAGAACGCTTCCATCAACGCTGTCTCTGCGCAATCCTAAACATCCACTGGTCAGATTATGTGACCAATACATCTGTTTTAAAACAAGCAGTAGTCACAAGTATTGAGGCCATGTTACTGAACACAGCTGCGATGGGCAGGGCACGTCTCAAGGATGAAGGACCACCGCCTCCCTGAGATCTTGCTTTATGGTGAACTTGCCACTGACTGCTGCAAGAGAGGAGCCCCAAAGAGAAGATACAAGGACTCCCTGAAACAACATCTCAGCCTTGGCCATATTGATCATCATAACTGGTCTACTTTGGCCTCCAATCGGGAGGCCTGGAGACACACTATCTATAAAGCTGCAGATGCTTTTAAGAAAGCACGCAGGATCACCCTTGAGGAGAAAAGACAACGCAGAAAGAATCGTGCCTTGCAGAATACACCATCTAAGGAGTCTTTCTGCTGTGCCTTTTGCAACCGGTCATGCCTATCTCTTGGCCTTTTTAGCCACCAACACGCTTGCAACAAACGTGGGTAGAGCCCTTCCCAAATCTTTGTTTGCGAAGCCTAGCCATAAAGAATGAAGTGAGTGAGAATGCATCAAATTTGTGTTGTGACAATAAAAACGTGTTAGGTTTCTGCTGGCTCTAGCTATGTCTAAATATATCTTAAAAGCTGATGCAAGATTTGTGGGAAGATAAAGACAATATGGTGGAAAACACTAAAAGGCTGCCAGTCCTAAAAGGAAGTTATCTCTGTTTGCAGTGTTCTGTGGTACTCCAATTTACCATGTAACTCTTAATTACTGCAATTACGGAATTGTTTGAAATATGAAGACTTAGCTTAGGGCCTGACCTCTCCATGAGCTTTGTGTAAGTGGATGGATCCTGCTCCTTTGTATGGCTCCCCTGAAATCTACAGGAGTATTAACAGCTCTACAAAAGTTCATTGCCAGTTCAAGACTTCTGTTAGTGGAGCAAGTTCTCAAAGGCCACTGCTGTGCTATGGTGATTTAAAAGCTGTTTTGAATTTGTTACTGTTTTAGAGAATCTTGTGTTTTGTTTTCTAGATGAGGTACAAGTATGTGCTCTTCCCTCTAGTAAAAACCTGGTGGGAGTATTTTCCTTGTTTATATTGCTAAGGGTTTTTTACATCTCTTCTTTGACTTTTAGGTGAGCAGTAGAGAAGCTAAAGTGTAATTAGGTCTCTGACTTGCTAAATTCACTGTGTTGCTGTGCTTTTGGATTTGAAGAGAGGGATACAAACAGTTGTTATCCCACAGTGTCTGTTCTGAAGCTCAGTTAAGCTGAAGACTTTGAATGTTTACTTAGATTCTATTGTGATAAATGAGAAAAATTAAACATCTTCCTCTGTAAGAGAGACTGCTTCTGTAAAGGCTATCTTTGTATGTGGGTTTTTTCTAACTTTCATGGTTTAATGCAGTATGATACCCTTAAGGGACCCACACTTTAGATTTTTGGATAGATGCTGAAATAAAAAGCCAAAATACCTGATGATAGCTGTTCTCTACTCAGGGCAATATGTGAATAAAAGAATAAATGGAGTAGAAGAAAAGGTTCTATGTTCATATAGAGTTACTTTGGCCGCCACATCTGCTTTTCACAAGAAAATCAGTGTATTCTCACCCTTTGCACAGTTTCAGATTTGTCTCGTGACCAGAGTAAGAGTGAGCCACTTATAGCTGTAACTGCTGCAAGAAGGCAGCGGAAAAAGCTCCAGCCTGGTTATAGGAAAGCATGCTGTAGATATGTCAGCTGTCACCAGCTTCCTTTCCTCTGATACTTTACCCCTCTCAGTCCTTGAAAGTCCTTTCCTGAGTATGTGATAAAGTCTGTATTCTCTCAAGAAAATGCAAATGTTGTCAGTAGCCCTAAAAGGGAGATGATCCTGTCTGTTGCCCTGATGGGCTGTTGGGATAAATAGAGGGACTTCCTCTGAAGTCACTGTGGCTTTGCTGATTTACTTGCAAATAATTTGTTGACATATTTCCATAGACAATTTCTACGTTGTGTCTGGAAGTGAGAATGATTAATGTCTCATTTCCTGCTGATAGTTGCTGACTTGACCTCTTCTGTTCTAGTTATGCTAATCCTCTCCCTGCAAGACTAAGCAGTTGTAATAGTTTCCCTTTCCTTTTTTTAAGTTAAAATGATCACCCACAGTAAGGATATTTGTTAGGACTACAGAATGGTTTATCCCTAGTCTTCCCTTTCTTCTAGAAGGTGCTGATTTGTGTTTTCTTGCACTGTTGCCTCTTCCCCATTGATTTATGCCAGCTAAATCCCATTTGCATTGCTGTCATGAAAGGACAGAAGCCATGACTGTTCTCAAAATCACCATTGTCAGCCTCTGTTACTGCATCTTCTAGAATACCGAAACAAATGATGAAATTTCTTCTCATGTTTCCCTTCGCTCAGTAGCATAAGGTCCACTGCTTACTCTGTTCATCTTGCTAAGCTTCAGCACCCAAATAATTATCTAGACTGACTTTCCTGTTCCAACATTCCTCTACTGTCAGTAGTACATTCAGAGGAAGTATTTATCCCAACATGGGATGAATAATACCCAGGAAGTGTGCATATCTTGGTCTTAAACTAAAATCTGGGACAGATCTCTTGTGGGGATGGGGAGAGAAGGGCATGTCTGGTACTTCACAGGATAGGAAAATCTTGGAGCTCTTACTCCAAGAAATGAGTGAAAGATAATGGGATGGATCAGGATGTACAGAACCATTTCAGCCACTTTCCAGTATTGAGGTACTAAAAGGAGGCACTTCATTATATTGGGAAAGGCATTTATAAGGTTTCCTTGCATATAGGAGTTCATATTGTTCTGCATGCAGTCTTGCTTGTGATAAAGACAAATGCAGGAAGAAATCATCAACTGTATATTCTGAAGTTAATGGAATGCTGAACACTTGGGTCTCCTTGATCTGCTCCATGTGAGACAGAAGCATTGATGGCTCTCTGGGCCAAAACATGTTGTGTTCGAACAAAGCATGCAGTGTGAAAAATAGTAGCAGAGAACCTAGTAACAAAGAGCATTTGAACTTCTGATAAGCAGTTCAGCTATGCACCCAAATGTAAACATTTGGCAAAACTGTCTGGCCCACATGTTTCATATTTCAAAAGACTAGTTACAATTTCTAAAAGCTTAAGGGCTTTGATGTTCTCCAGTTCCTTCAAAATGAATTCCTCTTAAATGAATCTGTGAGGAATGGGTTCTATCTTCTAAGGACTTCTGAAACATTTTTTAATTTTTACTTTTGTCTTTACTGAAGCAAAGTATTGGGATGTGTAAAATAAAAAAACCCAAAAATACTCAGAGTATTCAGGTTAAGGCTTACCACAAGTTCCAGAGTTCTTGACTGAAGACAGTTGCCAAACAAAAGAAATTAAAAGTAAAGAGAATCTTAACTGTCCAGGATCATTAGTCTTTGTTCAAATAAAACCACATGTGCAATTTTGCTGAGTGTCATGCATGTGTCAAGTCTTTGTTCTTCATAGGAGAAATTGGAGAAAGGTCTACCCAATGTTCATGAAAAAGTCAACCACAAGAATATTTCATATCAATTATTTACTCCATGAGGAAGCTCTTTAAAACTAGCCAATAATTCCTGACTCTAGTGCTAGGTAATTAGGAGAGGCTTTATATCTAGGAAAGTGTAGGCAGCTTCTGCTCTGTCAGCACAAGGGATCTGCTGTCTCTTACGGAGCAGTCAAACTAAACTTCGGGCTGAACTCTTTTCTCTGCCTGCCAACTCAAACTTCAATGTAGAGCCATGAGAAGGAAATTTTCAGTAGTCTGCTAGTGCTGACACTTCCCTTCAGTGATAAGGGAAATTGGTGTGATTTGGGGCCTGGCATGCTGATGGTTTCCCTGAATCCCCAAGGCTAAAGAGATACAGAAGGAAGTCTTTATGTGGACAGTACTACATTATTGTAGTGAGAGCTGCTCAGTGAATTCAAGGGAAATCTACCATTATCAATATATTACAGTAAAAGGCAGTAAAAATAGGTCACAATCTTATTTTATAACTTATTTAGAAATAATACAGTATCAGACACAAACTCAAACTGCATTTCAAACCTTCAGTGCAAGCAATCTGATAGACTGAGACACAGAAGACTAGGCATGCCTGAAACTTTCACCCTAGCTAAGATGTGACACTTCCTTTGGTAGGAACTACTGGGATCCTCTTGGGCCTAAAGCTCCTCTGCTACAGGCTTACCACTTCTAGTGCTTATCACTCCTTGAAAATAAACAGTTAACAGTAACTACTTCCTCTGTAGCTTGGAAATTATGATAGTTCTTTGTGCAATTATGGTGAAAGTCTCAGGCTTTCCATGGAGAGGAGCTAAAAAGGAATGTACAGAGTGTTGTCCAGGATGAACTAGCAGAGATGCTCTCCTTTTATTTTAAAAGTGCCTGAGGTAATTCAAAGAGTCATGAGGACCTCAAACCAGCAAAAACTACCCTGTTTTGGAATCACATGGTAAAGTGAGAATTGTGGTTCAGGATCAAATAGAGTTTTTAACTTGTACTGGTGCTGAGGCCTATGGAGAGCTTGCTCACAGTAAAAGGAGATAGGAAAGGGGATATAAAAAAAAAGGTCCATTTCTTTCCTAATAGATATAGGTTTTGCTATAGACTTTGTTATATGTAGGAGAAACTCAGAAGAATAGCATAGAGCTGCTCTCATACATCTCATTATGTAAATGTCTTTTTTTGCTTGTGAAGTAAGTATTTGTAAGAAGAACCCCTAATTTCTAGTACCAGCTCATCAGCAGTGTCCTCTAACTGCAGCCTGTACTTGCTTTACAGGCCTGGCTACAGAAAGCAGATTCCAGAAAATTAGTTTAGCATGTCAGTCCAGCATGGACTCCTAGGCTTCGGGGGGAGGAATGAATAGAGGCACAGTTCTTGTGCAGACCACATGGATTCAAGGCTGCACTCTGATTTGCACACACCCTGAGCTCAGGGGAGCTGCACAGGTGCATGTGAAGGCAGAAACAGGCACATGTTTGTTTTAAGAGCAGTGCAGATCTGGACTAAGAAGCCAGATCTGTACCTCTTGGACATACTTTATGTCCAACCAGTAGCTAACTTCGTATCTGAGGCTACATTACAGAATACATTGCTGGTTCAAAGTGGCTTTGTGCTGTTACCAAACAAGGCTCATTTCTTACTCTCCAGATCAAAAATGTATTGTAAAAGGCAATATAACAGAATTAGGGTTGCATTGTTTAAACACTAAGCAGTCAGCAGAAGCAAAAAGAAATATATCTGTACAGCACTAGCCCTAAGCTTAGGCTACTTCCATTACTGTTTTTCTGGTAGGCATGCAGCTTACTACCTCAACTTGCTCTTATGAAATCAGCAGTGGCATTTTTTCTTGTTTGATGGGAGGCAAATGGAGCCTTAAAATAGACTGGTATGAAGCAGTGCCAACTTCTGACTGTAAAACCTCACCAGTGCATCTGGTTTAAATTGCAGCTTGAACTGACCTAAACCCATTTCACAGAATGAAGGATATTTCCAGTGATGGTGTTTACTCTGTATGGCTGGTCACAGAGGCCATGGCTTAGTTTCATGAAGAAGATAATACTTGTAATGTCTGAATGCCTGAGCCCAAAGCATGTGAGCAGGTCTCTCTAGAAGCTGCAGAAATTTTTTTTTTAATTTAAGTAGATATAATTTGGAAGTGTTGAAATACAGTAAGTATGGCTTCCTGGCAGTGACAGCTGCATCTTGAGCCCATCCCTAATCTTGTTTTTCTAACCAGATAGCTTAACAACTTCAACTTGAGCCTAGCAAAAGCTAGCCTGACTGGAAGAATTAAAAGCTGACTGATCATCTTGTTAGCACCCAAGAAAGGTCATAGCTGAACTTCAGGGCTTTCAGTGAATTGAATTGTGCTTATGTAAGTTAACACAACTCGAGACACTGACAGACCTTTTAAGAATTTCAGGTTTTTATCAGTGAGTAGATGGTCTCGACATGAGTTATTTAACATGTTTCTGAGATGTGTTCTGTAAATGGGTTTAAAAAGTATGAGCCACAGATTGTAGATCTCTTGCCCATCACCAGAAGCACTGGTTTAAGTATGCAATCCTACAGATTTGCAGCCCTGTAGCTGAAGCTGAAATAGTTGTGAAAACTGGTCAAGAAGCACAAGAGTAAATAACTCTGTTTGGCTAATGTAGCCAAGGGTCCTGCTTTGCTTCATTCTAAGCTCTATGGGTTTGACAAACTCATAATTTAAGATTCCTGGTTGAATGTTTTTTTTTTCTCTTCTTTGGTTCCATGGTGCTCAGCTTGCATTTGGAGCAGATCTTTTTCTTGTGGGTGGGGGTGGGAAAAAAAATATCGAAGAGTGATAGCTGCTAAGCTTGTGTAGTAGCTCACAGAGGGACTGATGCTGCAAGACTTGGATGTGGGTAATGTAAATGCCTTCAGGTAGTCAGCAAGCATGTATTGGGTTGTGCTGCTGCCTAGAGCAGCCAGCGGTAAGAGCAGGAAGGGACAGAGATAGGAAGGTGGCAGCTGTAATACTTTAAAGTCTTTGAAGGTGAAATTTAATGAAAGAGGTAAAACAAAACCTCCTTTTGATTATCAGCCCAGGGAAAGGGCCCTTGAGGACGAATGTTGAGATGGAAGATATAGCTGTTAATCATAGGTTGAGCATATCAGTTTATAAGCAATAAACTTTTTCTGAAACTGGTTTAAGTTACCGTTTCTTTGTCTTTTTTCTGTGCTCAGTAAAGCTCAGGCCAGGTTGTCAGAAGCCAAGCTTTGTGCCTAGTAAAAATGGCTATGAATGGATTCTCTCTCCTCTCCTTCAGGGACAATCAGAAGGGGGAACTGCTGTGTGTAGTGAGGTTTTTAGCTTTGTGCTCTTACAGTCAACTTTCACATGCAAGTCTGAGTGAATTAAAGTGGGGTTGTTTCCCATGTGGATGGGAGAAACTCTGATGTAGGGTCTTTCTATTAAATGTAAAACTTCTGCTATGAAATCTGGAGCTTCTCTGTGAAACAACTGTAAGAACATTTTTCATGTGGTCCAAACATTTGTTGTGGACTGATATTTTCCTCCTAGCTTTTGGAAACAAACCACTTTTCTTTTTAAATAAGCTAAACTAAACACAAAGAAAACCCCAGGCAACAAAACACCCCCAAAAACTTTCATCAGGTAGTATGCCACAGATGCATAGAATGGAAACTTCTACTCAAACAGTTAATATTGAGTGAAGCTATAAGCTACTGCAAAGGGGGTGTCCTGTAATGGAAAATGTTATGCAGGATGAGCTAGATGTGAAGCTGCCACAGGTAACATAGAACTGTAAATCCATGGGTGGCTTGTTTTTCCCATGTAAGTTGTACAAGCAGCAGTTGTAACTGAAGTTATTTTTGTATGAAATTCCAAGCTAAAAGTAGAATTTACAAGCTACTTTTCAGTTGATGGGGTTTGTTGTTTGTTGAACATATGTGCATTTACAATTTAAGTGAGACCTTCCAAATTTTCTTCTGGGGAAATAATTTGTACTCAGATTCTGCAGAAGGGTGTTTGGTGTGTTTGCTGTGTCTGTGTGGTATTTGTTGGTGTTATTTGTTTGGTGTTTTTTGCTTTTTCCCCAAAGCACTATGTAAAATGTTAGCTTTGGTTCACTGACTTTACTCAATCATTGGATTTACTCTTAAAGCATGATCTCCTCCTTTTTATGATGAAGATGGGAGACACTTAACCTTCAGCTTGAGCTTTTTTTTTTGAGCTAGAAAAAACTTCTTTAGCTCTTGCCTAGGAATCTTAAAAATAAATGGTCCAGCCTTAGGGATCCCTTGACCCTTTCTGCCTTCTCCTCAGCAGCTCTCCACACCACAAGAGTATATATAGGGAGACAGTGGCAGAGGAGCAGCCATTAAGGAAGGAAGAGAGATCCTGGGGTAGAGTTGAAAGGGCTGGGTGTTTTTATTTGCAAGGAAAACCAAACAGGCTCTCAGCTGCCTTGTTTCTCCCCTCTTCTTTCTTTCCTGTGTCCACAATAGAGGATGACATAATTTACCTACAAAGTGTCACAGCGGCTGTGTCTTCAGCACAGTTTCTTTTGGGAGTTTTTAGACCTTTTTTGAAGACTCAAAGGTTCCATTAGTCTTCTAAGTAGGAAATAAAGAAGGCTAGTTATTTTGTAAGGGACAAAGGACCTAAACCTTTAAAGCAATTATTTCCATAGTGCAATACTATCCATAATTGTGGAATGAAAATTAGAGCCAAAGAGATTAAGATCCCAACAATTGGTTTGACATGAAAAAGGGAGAAAACCCAGAAGATTTATGATTGCCTCTTTTGTAGTAGTCCTTGGCAGAATACAAAATCTTCCAAACATCTGGAAGAATTAAGTTAGCAAGAGTGAATAAAAGAGTTTAGACACACAAGAAGTGTTACAACAACAAGCAGAAGATTATTCATAGAAACTGGATGTGCAAAATCCCTTGTGCAATGAACTGGGAAGGAGAGAAGCAAGAAAACAATGACCCAGTTTTGCCAAAATCTTCGAATTATAGGAGTGAGAAGTGCACATATTGCTTAATCAGAGCTTTCCTAGTTTATTACTACCACTGCGCTAGGTGAGTCTGGCTTTCTTCCTCTGCTGCTTCTGAGCATGAGTTCCTTGTGCAGGAATACAGTGACCCTTTAAGGGCCCATAGAACAATGTAAGAAGGGGTAAAAATCTGTAGGATGTATTCATGCCTAGTTGAAAATGTGAATCTTGATTTTTATCTGTTTTTCCTTTTTCTGTACAACTTCCAGTTACAAAAGGAGTTGATTTAAAATTGGACATAACAAACTGATATATCATTGACAAACTGATTTAGGAATGAGCCTTCCCAGTTTACTATATGAAAGAAGAGTTTGGGAGTGAAAAAAGTGGTGTGGTTTTTTTTTTTTTTTTTTTTGGCCAGCCATTTCACAGTGCAGTCTGCATAGTAAAAGCTATGCATTCACTTGGGAGAAAATGGTATAGCCAGGCAGAAACTGCTACCCACCAAAATCTGTTGCTCTTTATTATGGAAACACTTGCTCTTGTCTCTCTTGAACTCGGCTCATCCCAAGTTTGGTACAGCTTGAAATCCCTGTGGGGGTTTTGCACCCCTATTAGTATGCTTCCTCCTTTAGATGGCTAAACTTCTCAGTGCTATATATTTGAGATAATAAAATATGTTGGTCCAGTGGCTGGTTCTTTGATGTAGTGGATAGATGTGAAAGAGCTAACCATGTTGGCAGCATTGAGCAGAAGAAATAACATACATTTTTATTAACAGGATGTGTTTATAACCATTGATAGGATTGGTCCAGGCTCTGCAAACTCAGATGGAAGCTGCATTTGGTTTATATTTTCTCTGCAATCTCAAAGTACATTTGGTTTATCTTTTCTTTGCAGTCTTGAAGTATAGACAGTTGTGGTGTTTTTTTCCTGTTTAAAGAGAAAATTGCTGAGTCTAGAGGCTCTCTGTGAGGCCTGAATGATGCCCTGGAGAAAGTCAAATTCATGGTGAAGTCTCAACTTTTGGTGTGCAACTCCAGCCCCCTCCATGACCTGTGGGGAGTCCTTTTGGGGCCTTCAGTGAATACAAGAAGGTCTGGATGTGACAGAGGAGAAGCAAGTGCAGTGAGGATGAAAAATGGTGGGTGGGACACTGTAAAATGAAAGGTGTTTAGAGAGCTGATATTTGCTTGGGCGGGATACACCTTTTCCTGAAAGCCAAACAAGGTTTCCGTGAGGCTAATGTCTGTATGGGAGACCACCTGAAAAGTCCTATAAATCACAGACACATGTTAAGGTAAGTTTCAAAATGAGTCAGCCTCAAAATCTGCCTTTGTTGTTGATTTAACAGAAGGAGGAGGTGGAGGATGCTGTATCTAGAGAATTAGACTGTGTTCTCAGCAGTTGTCATGTTTGTGTGCATATTATATAAAGAAGGATTTCAAGCTGAAAATAATCTCAGGAGACTCCACACGTGTAGGGTAGGGGAAGACAAAATCCATCTCTCCATTTGCTTAGGAATATTCTACACCTTCAGGAGAGGGAATATAAATGTCTTAAAACAACAAAGAAAGAGTTCAACCAGTCCCTCAGAGTTATAAAATCCTTCACCACTCACTACTGTCCCACTTGATTTACACTGACTAAGGTGGGCCAGCCACACTTGAGCACTATGATAGCCAAATACATAACAGTAAAAAGCTAAAAAAAGTAATAAAAGTTTTACAGAGAGGGTGTGACCAGCATAAACAGTTCACAACATCTGTCTAGCTTGCAGAATAGGTGTCTGGGGTTGAGAAATCAGTGTCTGTGGAGCAAGAAAATAAACATTGTTAAAAAAATAAATCACATGCTGTATTACATAATCTAAATGTGTAATGGTTCTGACCCTGGTGCCCGCCTTTTTGGTTATGTACTGGGTTCTAGCAGCACAAAACAATTTTGCACCAACATTTTGGAGTGTTTCCATTTTGGCAAAGACTGTTGTTTGGAGGAGACAAGCTGGGCTGCCAAGGTACTAGGATGTGGAAGAGACCAGTTCAAGTCTCTAAGTCCCTCCTTCAAGTCTCACTTTTTCTTCCCAGATTTCTCCCACCTAATTAAAACAGGGACTGGACTCCGCTTGTTTACATTGCAAGTCACATGTAGAGATTTACCTCTGATATAACACAGAGGAAACTCTACAACATTAAATGGAAATAAATTAAGCTTCACTGAGTGAAGTGATAATTCACCTCAGAATTCCCCTTTCTGGTTCCACTGAAATATACTAGCAATATACTTACCCCTTCCCTTGAATACTTATTGTAGATGAATTTACTGTTAGTATGTTTGGAGAGCACAAAAGACTTTCTGGAGGGATTAACCCCACTCTGTTATCTATTTCCTTGACTGAACAAAGCCTGCTGGCTGTAGGATCTGCTGCTATTGTCTAGGCAGAAAATATCCACTGGAGGGACTTGGCTTGTGAGCAAGTGGACTTTGGCTAGGTGCGAGGTCTGAAGTGCTTGATACCTCATTAAGGCCTGCAGTCATCTGAGGCACAGTGTTTTCTGTGTCTTCACTTATAGTGCTGTATGTAGAGTAGTATGTGTCTGGTTTGGGCTGCAAAGTTCTCAGGTGTTTAACATGTCTGGAGGAAGCCTGCAATGAGGAGAACTACTATGCACTTCAAGGGTTTAGGTGAAGGCTTTGCACCTCTGTGGAAAGAGGTAGACATAGTGGCTTAGTAGCAATGATGGCAGGAATAAAATATTGTATTTTCATGTACTTTTAACAAGTAGAACTCAGCTGTATTGCCTGACTTGATTTATTCCTATTGTGTACAAGGTCTAAGACACTGTACAACACTATGGTATACAAATAGTTCTCACCAGCTGGTCTTACTAGGCTTCTTCTATTGAATGGGATACATATCTAGCTGCTATGTTGATCTTCAGTGGCTCATTGACCTTTAAACTTGTTGATCCTGGAAGGCAGAGTTACTCAAAAGTTATCACCACTGTTTAGAAATAATTAGGAATGGCTAAAACTGCTGCAGAACAGATAACTATGTGTAAGACACTGCTTATGGCATGTGGCCATAAGCAATTTGTTACTCTGAGACAAAATGCCATCTCCTCCTGAGGCCATGTTCCAGGCCTTCCAGCCCTCTACATACATAAGGGCTGCCTAGAGGTTGGATCTGAGCCTGTAGCAGTGTGGCAGAAAAGGATACTTAAAAATACAGGATGCACTTAAACTGAGTGGAAGCCAAGGAAACAAAATAGCATTGTAAGTCAGAATAGTTATTATTGTGGAATACTGTGGAAAAGGGCAGATTCTTTTTCTGTACTTCTCTTAATGTTCATAGTTTTTCTTTACAAATTATTTGGAGGGAATAAAATACAGCTAAAAGGAGCAGCCCTAGAAAAAAAAAAACCATAAAAATCAATATAACAGTAAATCTGACTATCAGAAAATTCAGAGATAGGATGACTAAACTATCTAAATACTTGGACTAGCTCAACAAATTACATGCTTTTTGCATTTGCACATTCCTGCAGCTGATGTTTCTATCTTGGGGAGAAACAGGAAAAAGAGGCTGAATGGAATTCTTGTGAGGTTGCTATTGTTCATGGAGGACATTTAAAAATATTTCTATAGAATTCACATCAATTTGTGTACAGAAAATGTCAGGAAAACACCATTTTTGGTAAAATCAGAATCAGTGCATAAACTTTTTGAAGAGGTATATATTTAAACTTGACTTTTCTAACATGAGTCTTCTGAGAGTCGAAGCTTCTCTGATGGTACTGCTTTGTAACCGAGGGAAGCACAGCCATCTGGGTTGTCTTTGGTTTGTTTGTATGTCAAAGCACTCTCCTGATAAATTCTGAAAGCTGCCAGATCCTCTCAAATCTTGGGTGGCCTAGGTCTGAAACAATAAGTGGTCCGATTTCCCATACTGGTGCAGTATGTAGCCACCAATGTATTTTTTTCCTGATTGAATTTTGACAGAGATCGTAAAATATTCTCTTCCTTGGAGAAAATGAATCTCTGTCTTTTGTTAATCCTTCTGAGCATATTAAGTCTATGTTCATAAGCCAGAAATTGTACTGCATGATTTTTCTATAATCAATCACAACTAATCTGGAAGATAAGTTGAAAAACCAATAGAGAAATCTG
The DNA here is from genome assembly GCA_013399015.1 of Galbula dea. NCBI lineage: Eukaryota > Metazoa > Chordata > Aves > Piciformes > Galbulidae > Galbula > Galbula dea. The sequence continues at coordinate 515,364 of VWZX01010074.1, forward strand.
TCACTGTACCAAAATTAAGTGAAATACTTTTTTTTTGAGTATTTCTGTGATTCTTCACATACTTGGTGGCTTCCAAAAGAGACCATAGTAGTAAACAGTGAATGAATAATATTTCTGTAGAAGCTAAAATTTCTTCCATTTGAATCTTCCTTTTACAGATTCTGTTTCACTGGAATGTATTTCACAGAAATTAATTTTTGTTTTTTTTATTAAACATTGCTGAAGAAATTGAGAGCATTCATCTCTTTCTGATATTTTACTTTAATACAAAGTTCAGTAGGGAATAGGAAAGAATATCCATTGACATTGTCAAGAGACATACAACTGAAATTTAAGTAGAAATTTATTTCCTTCCAATTAAATGATGAACTCAAGGATAATTCTGAAATGTTGGGATTTCCCATAAATCAGACACTTGTGAGTTTGAGCATCCTAGAAGAATTTTACCCCTTCATAGCGTTTTGCAAATATTAAACACCCAATGTGTCTCTGGGACAGGTAGGGGATAGAACAGTATAGCTTCTTTACATTACTCACATTTCACAATAGATTTTCATAGCTTCAGGCAGGTGCTGAGTATGAGTGCCAGTGGGATTCTGCAGCTGAGTGAAATGCAAACTGAGGAGTAATCCCTGCTGCTGTGGGCTGAGGAGAATGAGCAAATCCTCTCACTGTGATTTTATGAGTTCTTGACATCCACTGGAGGCAAGATGACAAAGGTTTGAAATATGGAGCTGTACATTCTGGTGTGTATAGCTATCCTACTTCCTAGTTATGCAGTCAGCAGCTTAGCTGTTTTATAGGCTAGCTCAAATGGGTCTTGTATCTTGCTGTAGGCTAGTGAATTTATCTGTGATCTGACCAGAAATGGGAAGTGTCACCAATCAGACTGTGTAGGGACTTGAGCAAGCTGTTTTTCTCTGTTTGCATTGCAAGCATCTGTGTAAAGGAAAGCCTTTGTGATTTTGAGGAAGCATTCAATTGTATATAACTGCTCAGAAGCCAAGTTAAATGAGAGTCAGTTTTTTCAATCAAATATGGAATAATTGAAACTTGCTTTGAATTCTGAAAGATGGCAACCAAATGCAGGAACATGTTTCTCACCCATGATCAATTTAAAGTCTCTTTAAAAACTAAGGCCACTTCTTAGAAAACCTATCAACTATGTGGTTTTTTTTTTATTGTTGTGGTATTATAGTGTGCTAAGTTCTGGGAAAAAAATCAAACTTGTGATATTTCTTCTAATGAATCCAAAGAATAGCTATCAGTTAGGAATTCACACATGCATTGTAACACTCAGCTCAGTGTATGGATGCTTACCGTGATGGTTTTTATAGTATCATGTGGCGGATGCTAGCAAGGACATCCTTAAGCCCACAAACATTCAAGTGATGGAAGAACTTTTGTAAAGGCAGGCATAATTCTTTCCATATTTGTGCTTAGAAAGTTCATTGACTGTTTCTTTTTCTTGTTTATGGAAGTTGTCTTTGTGGCTGAAATTAACCATAAGCCCCTGGTGACTTGTTTACATCATCAGTATGCATCTTGCAGTACTGGGAATAGCTCTAAATGGCTTGTGAGAATATTAGAAATGAGAAGAATGTGATAATGGTGCTGCCTTTATAAAGGGTAGCATATGATGATCTAGAGAGTGCCGTGGAAGAATAAGTAATTTTCCTTCTAGGAAAATGTAATGAATACTCAGCCAAATATTCTTAAAGATAACTTTTTAATCTCTGGTATGAAATTTCTGCTTTTTGTGAGCTTTACATCCTGGGGACCCCTATTTTATCAAGCTAACTGCAACGTCTACTTTGAGAGAGATACTCTGAATGTGTACTACAGGGGCATCCCCATGCTATTTTTTTGTGATAAAACAAACCAGGAATGCAGTGCTACATAGCATACAAGATGGTAAATTACATGCTTTATACTCATAGAAATCTGTGACCTGCTTGTGTTACTAGGTTCCCCCCGATGTCCCTAAAGGACATAAGCATTGGTTCCTTCCAGCAGTTATTCAAGGTATCTGGAATCAATTCTTGCATCCACTGTTACCAGTGAAAAAAGACACAGGAGTATTGCAGTTTTCTTTGAGGTTATGTGGCTTATCTGAGGAGATACCATGACTTACAAAAAAAGAATTCCAGAAACCCAGTAGGAGCATTAGTATTGCATTTCCATTCCTTCTGAAACAGAACTGGAGGAGACATAAGTCCTGAAGGACTTCAAATACGAAGTTGGATGGAGTTATTTCTCCAGCATCACGTAGTTTTAATTGTTGTCAGTGTACTGCATACAGCCAGCACTTGGTACTCAATTGTGTGAATTATTCATGAAGGAACAAGAGAAAATTTGTGATTTTTGTCTGTCTGAATAGGAAAGAAGATAGTATGTTTGCACTGAGGATGCAAATATCAGTATGCTGGTTACACTAAACTCCTTGAGTTCAGAGCTTTCCACAGAGGGTGAGCATAGGTCATTCTGGAAAGGAAAGGGACAAAGAGGAATTGGAGCCACTGAAGAGATCAGATGTCTTAAAGAATGTTTGATAAATACTATCATGGGAGAGCCAGAAGGTGACCAGTTTTTTCAGGTAAGTGTGACCCCTGCCTAGAGAATAAAACCTTACTAATTAGCACTTGAAACTTGATCTTTTGGTCAAAAGCAGGCCAAAGTGGATTTGATATAATGTGATCAGAGCAGAAAGCTGCATTGCACATCAGTCTCAATTTTGCCATAAACTGTGGCTGCGTCACTTGTGTAGGAAAGCACAGGGAATTAATCTCTTGGAAGCAAAGGTATTTTGAAGTGCTGAGGAACTGGAGAGAACTGCGAGAAACATATGAGCTGTTACTCTTCTTTTCTATATACATCTGTAGTTACCTCATTGTGTGTTGTGCTGGTGGTTTAGTTTACATAGACAAACAGCATAGCTGTCTGTGGTTCAAAACCCCAACTACCCCCTGATAGTTTCCCCTTGAGACATTGTCATGTTACTTTGTCAATACAAACAATAGAGACATGCTGGGAGTATTGGAGGATAGGAAGTGTAGAATGAAATGTCACTTCAAAATAGATAGCATGGAAGCTTCTGTACTGGTCCTATTTTTAAATTCATATTTGATTATTTTATTTAAATGAAGCTGCTGAAGGAAATTGGCTGTTAGAGAACATTACTCAGAGCTATTTAAGAGGAACCTGGATGTGTCTAGATCTGTAGAGGAGCAAATGTTGTTATGCTGAATAATTAGGAAAAAAATCCACAACTCCTCCCTTTCCTTATGAGAGGGGGCAAACAAATACATTCCACTATTGCACTAAATGCTGTATCTTTCAGAGAAACTTCTGCTGGCATTCATATTTTCCTAGGAGTGTTGGCATGGAGTTCTGCAGGTTCATGAATGATTTTGTGCCTGGGGATCCCACAAGCAGCACGAGTGTCTCCCACAATCTGCTGCTGTGGTGTAAGCAGAGGGACCACCTCATGGGAAATTGAATCCTGACTGAGGTTATTAGATGACATTGCAACAGGAATCGTCATGATTTTAGTAATGCCTTTCAACTTTGGGACAAGATGGCTTGGCAGTATGTGCTGCTAGGTGAGTATTAGGAACTTGGTGTACTCCTGTATTGAGTTCTCAGATTTGGCTTGTGGTATTCCATGAGCCATATCGATAATGTTTCTTCATTTGCTTCCACTTCTGCTTCTAATTTTTTTTTTTGTTTTGAGGCAGATATTGCAATTCCCCTTTTCTCCACTGGGTAAACCCAAGAGTAAGCAGGGGTTTTGGCTTAACAAAAAGTCTGGGACTGCTGGTAACACTTTGTCTGCTGTGCCTCCTCCTCTTTCATATAGATTCCTCACCAGTGGCTTTTCCTAAGGAAATGGCAAAGGCTTGTTCTATCCAGAACGACATGACTGGAAGACTGAGGGAGATATGTACTGTGGTATGTAGCTCCTTCCACAAAACCATCGTGTTGCTTTGGCATGGCCCCAGTCTACTCTAACTGGCTTCTAGCTGTAGCTCTGCCATTGCTTTGCACAAGCTGACAGGATGTGATGCAGGGCACCAGAGATCTCATTTTAAGCAACTTTAGTTTCTGGCACTAATACCATTTGCACAGCATGTCTGTGCTCAGAGCGTAGCACGAAGCTGCAACTGGTTAATTTGTTCTAAGTTGGGCCAGCACAGTTCTGCCCTCTGTGTGTAATAGCAATATGAGTGTGAAAGCAGAGGCTGGGTGCTCGTTTCTTCTATTTTTCACCGTCTTGATCCTCTCAGTGCTGCATCTGCTGAGATACCTAACACTTGTCTTCCAGTCTTTGCCATGCACCCTGTTGCCCGATTTCTGTCTCCTACAGTGTCATACCTTCTTTCTGCCTAACAGTGTCTTCCTAGCCCTCTTCCAGCTCTCCAACTTGCCCTGCTCTCTTGCTGTGAGTGAAGCTACATGCTGGTTAACATCATGTGAGCTGCCTGGCACAGCTGGTCTTTCAGTGGGAGGTCTCCCTTCCTGATAGAGATCAGACCAAGATGGAGAACTTCTGAGTTCCTTTCTTGGCTCTGCTAGACACTGCCTGCATGATGTGTTACAAGTCACTGAGAGCCAAGACTACAACTACATTCGACTGAAGTCTTAAATGGTGAGGGACTTGATTGTGTAGATATGAGCTGAACATCTGAATATCTGTGTGGTTCTAAGTTGCATCTACATGGATCTCTTCTGCCTTTAAAAAGGGAGCAATACTCCTTGCTGTCTGTCATTCTGTTTTTGACCTGTTTGGCACTGTAGTCCATTAGCATACAGAAACGGAGGTAAGGTCCTCTCTATATAATACAGTGTGTCTTAAAGTGTTTTGAGCTTCTTGGGTCTGGAGGAGGTATAAGGGAACATAAGATAATACAGCATGAATATGCTGGAAAGTGGTGACTGTATTCAAGCTCTTCCACTTAGGCATGTGCACTGACGACAGTAACAGTCACTGTTTGAAGCAAATACCAGCAGAATCAGGTATTCCCAACAGCCTACCAACTATCTTTACTTGATTTTTGTTGAGTAAGTACAGCCTTCAGTTGCCTGAGGTGCTTTTTTGTTCCATGGCTTGCCATTCCTAGGGATGTGGCTACAGAGAAGCAGCTGCAAGTGTCAGATTCTGTTACAGCAGCCAGAGCTACACAGAAGAACCTAAGTGAAGATCCAGAACTATTGTTTGCAAACATGGGCATGTGTGGGTCTTAAATGGACTTTGCCCACTAAAATTGTGTTTTTCGTTTGAGCCTAAGTTAATGACTGAGACCTAACCTTTCCTTACTTCCTGAGCCAAACTGTTGAAGCTGAATTGTTTATTAATGTCAGAGCACAAAGGGGTCTGGCTCTCCCATTGCTGTAACAATAGTATGTCAGAGAATATTGATTTGATTAGGCAGATAGTTGGTTTACCCTAGTCTAAGTGAGAGTGAGATGAAAGTCAAGATACATGCCCCACTCTCAAAATGTCTGTACCAGCAGCTGTGCAATTTGTAATTCTGTTGCAAAAGTAGTTGATGGCACCATCTTTTCTGCCTGGAAAACAATATGTAGAGCCAAGTTTAAAAAGGAGGACTATGCCCATCACTTCTGTTTTTCTGCACTGATTTTTCTCAAATTTTCTCAAACCAACACAATTAGAGAATGTGAGAATTTTCTGAGCACTGCTAATTTCACTGCACGTAACTTTTCATTTCTGGCAATGGAAAATGGGTGTTTGGGAAAAGATAAACATCTGCTTTTCATTGCTTGTACTGGGTGAGATAAGTGGGCAAGCCCTTCAGGAAAAGGGGTGTCCCTGAGGCCAGAGTTCCCATACCACATGTTAGTCTGCAGAGAAAACATATACAAATCCTACTTTCCAAAGCAATCCAGAAAATGTTTTTTTCCTCCTCTTAACTAACAAGTAAAGGTGCTGTGAAGTCTCTGTTCTTTGGGGGGCACTGTGTACTTGTAGCTAGGCTATTTTGTAGTGGAAAAGTGAAGGGGTTCTGTTTTCTCTGGAATATGGGCTGCTACATTTTTTGTTTTGCTTTTACTAAGGTGTAGTCACTGTGTCCATGACTAATTCTTTCTTATTGTGGGTAAAACTTATATTTCCAGCAGGTTTTGGGAGCCGCTTTTTGTTTTGATTATTGTTTTTAGTGTATAAATGTGCTTTGTGTATATTTAGCTGGCTAAACCAGAAGAAATAAAATACCACACCTAGAAGAAATGGACAGATGAACCACACAAAAAAGAACTCCAATGGTACTTACTCATATCACAGCAAGTTAGGAGTGGGAAGGGACCTGGAAAGATCATCTAGTCCAACCCCCCTGCCAGAGCAGGATTCCCTAGACCAGGTCACACAGAAGCACATCCAGATGGGTTTTGAATACCCCCATAGAAGGAGACTCCCCAACCTCTCTGGGCAGTCTGTTCCAGTGCTCTGGCACCTGACCTGGGGAAAAAAATTTTCTTGTATTCACATGGAACCTCCTATGTTTCAGCTTACAGCCATTACCCCTTGTCCTGTCACTGGGCTTCACTGAGAACAGCCTGACCCCATCCTCCTGACGCACACCCTTCACATATTTATAAGCATAAATGAGGCCACCCCTTAGTCTTCTCCAAGCTAAAGAGACCCAGCTCCCTCAGCCTTTCCTCATAAGGAAGATGTTCCAGCCCCTTCATCATCTTTGTGGCTCCGTGCTGGTCTCTTTCCAGCAGCTTCCTATCCTTCTTAAACTGAGGGGCCCAGAACTGGACACAATACTCCAGAAGTGACCTCACCAGGGTAGAGTAAAGGGGGAGAAGAACCTCTCTTGACCTACAAACCACACCCTTCTAATACACCCCAGAATCCCATTGGCCCTCCTGGCCACAAGAGCACACTGCTGGCTCATGGTCATCCTTCCATCCACCAGGACCCCAAGATCCCTTTCCCCTTCACTCCTCTCCAACAGCTCAGCCCCCAACCTATAGTCACACATGGGGTTGGTCTTTCCCAGCTGCAAGACTCGACA
>VWZX01010074.1:522784-715326 GCA_013399015.1 Galbula dea
TCACACTATTCCTGATAAAAGCCAGGATGCCATTGGCCTTCTTAGCCACCTGGGCACACTGCTGGCTCATGTTCAGGCAGCTGTCAATCAGCACCTCCAGGTCCTTCTCTGCTGGGGAGCTCTCCAGCCACTCTTTCCCGAGCCGGTTGTCAATGAATATATTGAATAGTACTGGTCCCAGTACTGACCCCTGAGTGACTGCACTAGACACAGGCCTCCAACTAGACTCCATCCCATTGACCACAACTCTCTGACTTCTTCTGTCCTTCAACCAGTTCACAATCCACCTCACTACCCAATCAGCCAGACCACACTTCCTCAGTTTAGTTGCAAGGATGCTGTGGGAGACAGTGTCAAATGCTTTACTGAAATCAAGATAAACCACATCCACTGGCCTACCCTCGTCTATCCACCTGGTTATGCCCTCATAAAAGGCTATCAGGTTGGTCAAGCATGACTTCCCCCTGGTAAACCCATGCTGACTGCTCCCAGTGACCCCCTTATCCTTGATATGCCTAGAGACAGAGTCGAGGATAAAGTGTTCCATCACCTTTGCAGGGATGAAGATGAGGCTGACTGGTCTATAGTTACCCGGCTCCTCCTTCTTGCCCTTTTTGAAGACTCGAGTGACATTTGTTTTCCTCCAATACCCAGTCACCTCTCCTGTTCCCCAGACTTACCAGAGATGATGGAGAGTGGCCTGCTTTTTAATTTCTTTAATCCAAGGTGATGGAATGCTGATTTTGGAAACATTGGACTGATCTCTGCTCTCAGGGTGTTAAGTAAGTGTCTTCCCTATAGCAGGGGGCTCTTTTGTTTCCCCATACCTTTATGTGAACTGAAACTGGTGCCATCTTCTGCTCTGCATTCTTTGTGGACTGATGGGCATGGCATGCTTTTTGATTCCAGCACCTTAAGCAGTATCCATTGTTTTATTTATTGTTTTTGTTGGCACCCAGAAGACTTAAGCCTTTCAGGAAGAGAAGACAATACAGTTCTTGCCACTTATGGGGGATTTGTGGCACTTTGGGTGAGAGGCTTGGTGTCTTGGCTTTCCTTATTGGTCAGTGCAGATTTTCTGATGTGCTAAGCATTCATAATGTGAACAGCCTGTTGGAGAGGTCTCTCTTTTACTGGACATACATGAGTTTTGGAGAGACTGAGGCTGGCATTTGTGTTAAGACAGGCATGTCTAACCAATGGTATCTATATTTGAGTCCTCATTACTGTGTCTAAGCAGCGCTGTTTTTTTATTTCCAGCTGACTGACATTGTACTGCACAGAGTCCTGCATTTGAAGTGGTCCTCATTCCTGTGTTCTCTTTTGTGGTAGCTTTTACACGTTCTTTGACTGCTCTGGTGGCTTTCAAGTCCTATGGATTGTGCTGTTCTAGCCCAAAAGATATTGCCTGAAGCAGCATGTGTAAATTTTTCCTAAGAAGTTACCTCCTTGTCTCTAACATAGAAGAAGCTTGTCTGTGCCTAGGAGGTAATCATAACGATGACCAAATCTGCTCACTGTGTGTGGGCTTCTCCCTCATGCACCTCAAAGCAATCCCCCAGACAGACCTGCCAGCTGGGTGGCTTGCTCACAAATCTCAGCTTACTCACCTTCATGTCAGACGTGCACAGCTGTGAGCACCACCATCTGGGCTGTATCTTCTGTATGTAAGATTAGGCTGATTTCAGATGAGCTGTGGAAACAGTGTAGCCATAGCGTCATTTAGAAATTGTCTGAGGGTATAAGGGGTACCCACACTGTGCTCTCTTTGTTATGAGGAGATATGAGAAAATGTGCAGAGCCAGACCATGTTTTCCACTCTGGCCTGGAACAGAAGGAGATGTGAGCTGGCCTGGGGTGCATGGAATATTTCCTGCCCATTACTTTATTTTACCAATGCAGAAAAAACCCAAAGTCTCCTGGAGAGGGTGCCCCTACATATCATCCTGTGCCTGACTAGGGTACAGAAGGGAGAGAACATAAATTGGTGTCCCATCTCCTTAGCTGCTCTTAGTGCTGACTTTTTTTTGGGTATGCCTCTCATCTGACCCAGTTCCTAGGGTAGGTGTGTCCTTTGGAGGTCAATGAAGGTTTAGTCTTCCTTCCTTCCTGTCCATTCAAGCAGCACAAGTTTCACCTATTATGGTGTATTCAACAGTGCTTTTTGCAAGACCTTGTTAGCCTTGAAAATCTTGTGTAATCCTACAACAGTTTGTCTTCTTTAGTCATGACGTTGTACTTGGATTCTGGAGGGGCTGAAAGTGAATAATGATGCAGTTGTGCCTGGTATTTCAGGGCTGCTTGGAAATACTCAACACAGTTGAATAGTATATAGAGTGAGGAACAGCAGAAGCTTGTTTAATGTTTCTGGGGAAGGGAGTCCTACCTCTCTTCTCAAGATATTGTCTTTTGAGACCTTCTTCAGGTCTCTAAGGGCTTTACAGCTTAGAAACAAGCTTCTACCTCTGTCTTATGCAGCCATGTGACCATTCAGGGACATATTTTGTCATTGGGAGTGGCAAAACTCCCTTCCCTCCGTGTCCTGCTCAGAGGCAAAGAATGACAGACTTTTATTTACAATAAACAGTTGTACTATATAGTTGTGAAGAATGCTGTTAAGGGAACCCAAATGCAACAGGTAAAAGCACTGCAGGTTAGGTCCAAGAGCTGGAGTAAGAGCAGTGTTCAGCTCTAGCCATAGTTGCCAAACTCAATAGGTGGTGACCCTTGCTGCTGACAGGATTATAACCTTGTGTATCTGTGATCCACACCAGCAGAGCAGCATGTCGCACCTTTGTTACTAGTATTGGGGTTGGAAATAAAGACCTTTTTCTTGCCAGCAGGGCTGAGTGACACATCTTCACACTACTGGTGCAGGAGGAGGGGCTGCCTGTTTGGGTCTGTTTCTGTGCTAGAGGATAGAATCGGTTACTCCTAGCACAGACCTTGCCACTGTGGCTCTCTTAAGCAGAGCTTTGGTCTTCGAACCTAAATGTAGAGTATCAGTGCTAGTTGCAGGACAAACACCTTTCTAGAGATTTCTATCTTCATGCTGTGAGCATGGTTTGAGCCACTGTTAGCTGTGGAGACCAAAAAAAAGTAGATTTTGTGGGTTTGAGGCAATGGCCAAATTGGTTTAGTACAGATGGGAAGAATGGCCATCCCCATGGTGTAATTTGATGCTCTACATGCATCTTGCTGTATTGTGGGAAATAGAATTCCTGTGTTTCTGAAACAGTAGCTGAAGATATTTCAGTGACAGTGGTGAGGGACTTGGTGCTACTCAGCAATGGTCACATGCATCGTGTCAAATAAAAAGAATAAAAATAATTTTAGGAAGCTTAGTAATAAAGACTTTATTTTGAAAACCAAAAGATTATCCCTTCCCAAGTACCCCAAAGACTTTTCCAGGCAGGGAGCACAGTTCTGCCATTTCGGCTGCTTTGGGAAGAAGGCACTTGGAGGACTGTAACAGCAATAATCCCAGTTGACCACTTTGGCCATCACGGCAGGCTGAGTCTTGAGGGCTTTACGGTGTCAAAATACAAACTCTTCAGAATGGCTGCATGCAACAACAAGACCTGCCTCCCAGGGGATGATTTATAGCGTATTTTGTAGACCACAGACTTACCTCAGTTTTAGACTGTAAATTTTGTAGGAAAAAATGATAAACTCGAGAGTCACAGTCTTGACAGAGATTTCCAGGTACTTCTAACATGATTCGTTTGAGGGAGAGACTACAAGCTGAGGTCTTCAAGAACTCACCGGCAGCCCAGCACGTACAAGTGCTTTGGCTCTTATCACAGACAGTCCCACCCTTGCCCTGAGTTATTGAACTCAAGGGCTTAGTAATGAGCACTTGAAAGGCCCTTACTTACCATGATAAGGTCTCAATGTTAAAATTATGCTTGGTTTGGGAGTTTAGTTTCTGCATGTACTATCTTTCCCATGTCTTATATATGCAATCATAAATGAGGAGTTGGGTTATTCAGCTCTCAAGAAGGTTTTTAGCTCTGTGCAATGACATGAGTTTCTGATTATTAAAGTAAAAGAAATAAGGTGTAGTTAGAGCAGCAACCTTGGTGATGAGGCAGAAGGCTACCATGATGGCTCTAAATTCCTACAGTCTTGGATCTAGGCACATTATATATGTCTGTTTATAGGTGGTTCTTAGTCATAAGATGCAAAAGGGACATCTACTAGTATTTAACACTACATTTTTCATAGCCCATGTTTCCAGTAATATCTTCAGGAAAACTATATCTGTGCCAGATTTTTTGGCTTCTAAGTTTCAAGTCATCGAATTCAGCAGTTTCTCCAAGTGAAATTCAGCTCAGCAAGAAGAATGTAAACTTTACTTTTCCCCAAAGCAAAATTGTAATGCAAAAGTGACTTGGAACACAGAATTCGGGAGTCTTTGACAAGGGAGCATCAAACTCATGGTAAATCTCAAAAAACCTCAGTTGCTTTAAGCTTTTGGTGGTGTTTATCTCTGTTACTTCCTTTTGAAGTAGGCATATAGATTGCAATGGTCAGTGGCTATGCTGGAATGAGAACCTGAGGGTACTTCTAACACCCAGGTTTTGTTCTAACTGCCAGCATCTCTTAATCTTGCTTACTGCTCAGCTTGAATTCTTCAGTGTTTCACATTCTGAAGATCTTGGGGATGATCCAGTAGGTACTTGTAATTTCTTCCTAAATGTCACTACCTCTCTTCAGTTAGTCATTGATAAATAAGCTATTAATTTCTGTAGTTAATGGAATGACTGAGAACAAGGATTTTGTTCTCCCCTGTCTAGTAAACCCTGCAAAACGGTTATGTGCTGTATGTATTACTCAATATTTAAAACCATTTCAACCACATCGTGGGAAATACCTGGCATTAAAAAGTTTCCAAAGGGTTGTTAAAATAAAAAGTGCTTTCCAGAACCAAACACCACTTTTTACTTCATCTATTGAAGCTGTGAGATTTAAAATGACATGGGAATAATTGTTTCCTTGGTGTACATCTTCATAGATGTGGTTCTGTGAATTCTTTTATGCTGTATAGGTTAGTTTACTGTCTGTGGACTGAGTCCTTCTTACATTACACACACAACTAAATCTGTGTGGCCCTGTGGCCAGAAAAGAAGACCCATTTAGCCCATTCAACTGCAAGGTCGTCTTACACGTTTTCTCCATAACTGGTTTTGTCTATATTATTGTTAAATATGAATCTGCAGAATATCTCCTGTCTGGAATCCTGTCCACTTAGAGCAGTGAGTGGCTTTCCTGCAGCTTTGCTAAGCTGCTGGTATATGTACATGCCAAGATCTGTATACTGCACTGTTTTCCTAGGCGATAATTATAATATTTACTTTCACACTTTCTTAGTTTATGTAGCTCATTTGTTTCTGGCATCAATCTGCATCTGTTCTTTCAGTTTTTTAAAGCAGCCTGCATAATTTGGGAAGTTATAGTGTTCAATCTTTACAGCAAAACAAGATAAAAAATAACCTAAGCTTACTTTTATCTATAATAGTCGAAGACAGTGACAAGTATTGATCATAATATGTAGATGTAGGGCTATCTTCCTAGTGAATGGACCAGTTTTAATGTCTAGATAAGTAGTTGTATAGCTATTAACTAAGCCTGTGTATCTGACTAGTCCAACTTGCTAGGATCATCATCAAAGTTCTGAATGCCTTTAAAAGTTATTTTTCAGAACACAGATATTCTATATGTAACTGCTGTTTACTGTTTGAAATTGAAATGGGCTGCAAAGCCTGCCAACTCATCTTTCAAGTGCCTTTCCCACTGGTGTCTTTCTGCAGAATCAAGCTTGCACAGCAGAGTTTCTGTTCCCTTTTACATGTGGTCCTCATTTAAAACAAAAATACAATGAAGTTTAGCTGTGGCGAAATTATTTGATTTTTTTTTTTAAGTGGTGCAAAAAGTAAATATGTTTACTGTGTCCCTTTCCATTCAGTGTATTTCCTTTTTTAAGCTCCATTTGTGTTCAACAAGACAGCCTCTTTCTCCAAGATTAACATTTCTTATGATTGTTCCTGACAGAGGATTTACTTTCAGAGGCCCTGCTAAGGATAACCAAAAAAGGGCATGTAGCAAGACAGTTTTGGCAGCTTGCACGAATTTTCAGAGCTTTTTAGGTCTTGGTTTTCTGATGAGTGGCTTCCTGAGCATGCTTAGGGAATGACAGGCATCTCTGCAGGCAGGCTGAACCCACCTTGGCTTGTGCGTAGTCATTGGCTGCCTATTAGAATAAATTGAGGACAATGCATACCGCTGCCTGCCAATTGTAAACATAAGGGATATGTATTCACTTAGCATTGACTTTTGGGAGGGGCCAAGGAAAAGCTGCAGTTTTATTGAGTAGGGCTGTGTGTGAGGCTGCTGGTGTGCCTTTCTTGCTGTGCTTCTGCCCAAGCAGCCAGTTATTCATTTCCTTCCTACTAGTTGAAAACTTTTCAGCCAGAGGTAAGGGCTTAAGATCTGTATTTGTTTGGGTGTGAGCTGATCTGACTGCATGTGCGTTACGGCTAGAGATTAAGCAGCATGCAAAATCTAACAAGCTGTGGAAATAGTGCAAAAGTGTTGGGTGCTATTTTTCCTCCCCTGCTCTCCCTGTGCTTCCCCCCCATCCCTACCCTCCCCCCCTCTTTCCAGATGTTTGTGGTGAATTAAAGGAGATCTGCTGTGGGGGTGGGGAGTGCATGCTTGCCCACCCCAGTGGACCCTAATGAGGAGGTGCAAGATCAAGGCTTTGGGTGCAGGGCAGGATCTGTGCTGGTCCTAGTGAGTTTGAGATCCTGTAACAGGCTTGTTAGTGGAGCAATAACCTAGCTGTCTTTTTTAAATTTTTTTGCCTTTTTTTTTTTAAAAAAAAAAAAAGAATTTGCAGTGAAAAAACCTTGAGTGTAGTAGTGGCTGGTGAATTTCTTCTAATTTTGCAACTTAATACCTGGACTTTCAGAGCAGTCTGACTGTAAAGGCAATCTCCCAGTGTAACTGATACAGATACAGTGAAGCTCTGGTTAATGTAAACTGATCTGACAGTTGCCAAAGCAAATGTCTGTCATGGCAGCCTTTCATAGAAGTATTGTTGACAATAGATGGCATCCGTTTTTGTCTTTAGCCTTCAACAGTGCAGCAGCATTTTGCCAGAATGTTGCTTGTGAAGTTGTCTTTCTTGCTAAAACAGGGAGGAAAAAAAAAGGGCTTGGGTGGGACTGGATCTCTTGAAAGTCTGGGTCTGGGTTTGTGTCAGTCAGAGCAGTGCTGGGGAGAGCCAGGGAGCAGGCTCTCCTTCCCATCTCCTTTGACATGCTCGGACAGTTTGAAAGCATTGTGCAAGGATGGCTGCTGATAGCATGACATTCTGCATAGTAGGGAATTTCTCAGAGAAAGAGCTGGGAAAAAGAAGGATGGGGTGTAGTTAGCTGAAGATGGCTAATTGGGAGCAGCAGACAGTCACCAAACTAGTAACCTCTGGCCAGACCTGCAGGAATACAACTGATTTTTCTCATATCATATATTGTTAGGACGAATGGGCAAGACAACTGTTTAAAAATTACTTTCTTGAGTATTTGCTTTCAGAGGAGCATTTCTTTTCAGAGTATGCAGTTTTTACTCAATTTTCTCTAGCTGAGAAGGCTTCTTTTGCTAAAAGATGTACAGGAGAATAATTTGTGAAAAAAACATGTTCCCTACTTGGCAACAGCTCAAAGAAAATAAGGAGGCAGAGTTTCTTCTTTGAGAGCTATGTGTTTGTTATAATTTGTCTATTTTAAGTACCATGCTGTGAATGATTGTACTTGTATGGTTTGCCATTAAAGCACACTGGGACCTTACATCCATTCTTTGTCTTATTAAATGTAGCAGTAGGTCTTGTGTGAGTATGCCTCTGCAGAGAAGTTTAATACCTTTTTCTCTTGCCATGGAGAGACAAGATGGGGTCCTAAAACTGCACACACCAAATGAACGGGATTGCTTTATCATAAATTACAAATGGAGTGATGCCTCAAGGAAGTAAGAGGTTCATTTGCTTAATTAAATTGCCTTTCAGGTAAAGTAGATCTGAACTATTCTTGACATTTGAAGAAAGTACAGGTCTGCTTGCCTTTGGGAGGCTTTCTGATAGGCAGGTCTCAGTCAATAAAACCTGCACATGTTGATGTAATATCTAAATCACGATGGCAGGGGAGAAACACTACATAAAATGCCTGAGAACAAGAGGCTAAACTGAAGTAACATATATTTCCTGAAAACTCCTCTTTGTTGCAGCATTCAATGACAAGAGGATCAATTCCACAGCCTTCATTCACAGGATTAGTCTTGGTGAAATCAACACCATCATTAACAGATGCAGGATCTGGTGTGGGGGGCAGTCCTGTGTACTCTGAATATGCTTTGACAATGAGTGATGTAAGCATATATTAGAATAAGGGATTTTCCACAATTGCTACCTCATACACTCACAGCTTTATTCTGACACTGAGCAGCTTTAGAAAGGGGTAACTTTCCTTATGCTTTTGTTTCTTTAACACTGAGACATGATGCAATGGTGACACTCAAAACTAGGTGATTTGAAAGGGGAGGGAGAGGTTGTAAGTTTCTCTGGCTAACATTACAGGAAAAAGAAGAGTGCTCTAAGATGGTAAGACTTCTTATTCCTCAAAGTCTTGTTCATGGGGCCACATGTGGCATGGAGGCAATCTGGTCAGCATCCATCCAGAACCTCCCCAGGGTTAGGGTGCAGAGATACTGATTCCAGGTGGTGGGGCTAGAAAGACAAAACTAATTTTTTTTTTTTGCTGGCTGCCTGCTGGGAGGTAACTTCTGCTGTATGAAGAGAAAGATGACAGGGAAGGTCTATCAGGAAGTCCTTTTTGTTTCACCTTTCCTGTGTGCATCTGGAGTAGTCCTGCTTTATGGGAATGATCTTTTAATTGCAGAAAAGTGAGCACCTGTAGGTCTTTTTTCCTGCAGGATACATAGCATTTGAATGCCCTCTTTTAAAATACTTTCTCAGTAGTTGCTTACCTGAGAACTATTCTATTGGCTGCCTGATTTATAATTTGTATTAAATCTCAGTGAAATTAACCCCTACCTGCCAAGGGTATAATTTAGTACATTTGCTTTGTGTGAACAGAAGGACAGGAAATTATATATGCATAAGAAAGAGGGTCAAGAAAGTGACATTAGCTGTCCATCTGCAGTGCTTGTCTGGACTCTTCTGGTTACTGGAGAAAGCTCCAAAAAAGGTAACAGGACAGAATAGAAAGCACGATCTGTGAGCCTTTCGTTGCCTTTCTGAAGAGCGTTATGGGGATTTTGCAGGATTGGGCTCCAGGTGTACAAAGCCTGAGGCAGACAGGTCCATGACTGCAAAGTGTGGGAGTTTATCTTCAAAGCAAGTTTTCTTTCTTTAAAATTGTCTTTTCTTAGTAACTACCCTCTGGCAGCTTGTAACGAGAAAGCAGCTTCCTTGCTAGAGCTCTCACCTTCAGAAATGTTTATGTGCAGAGGCCAGTTCACTGGTTTTGTTTTAACTCCTGGGTGGTTTAAAGCCCCATGACCTGGTGAGAAAGAGTTTTGGGGTGTCTATACTGGAAACAAGGCACCTGCCTACATTGTGACACTTACTCTTTTGGCACTAGTGTTTGCTGGGAAGCTGTCGTTGTTGCATGCCTCCACATAATTTGTCAAGAATTGATTCAGGCTGAAATGGAACTGCATTTGAAGATCAGACTAGATCTGACCTTTCTGGATGAAGTGTGGAGGTCGCAGGACAGTTGAACTATGTAATAATTTTTGACTTTCATGGCACTTCTGTACAGTTCAGCTATCCTAGAGGGGAAGGATACTCAATACATTGTAATTTGGGATCCCTCCCACCCCCAGGGGAGCTTGCTCCTACTTTTTTTGAAATGGATTTGATTAACCAAAAACGTTAGGGCATGTAACACTGTTACTTAGCTGCTAGTCCTGGAATGTTAGCTGTATGGTTTACATCCTGCCTAGGAAAGTGATTCTTTTAATGTGTGGTGGTTTTTAGTTTGGGATTGTGCTTAGTGCTGATAAATGGTGGGAGGCTGGCAGCCTGGCTGCCAAGCAGATACCAGCATTAGCAGCATGTTTCCTACAGTGTCCCTTTTCCCAAGCACCACTAGCTGTCCATGTAAGGAATGCAGCCTTCTGGAGTTTCTCACTTGCAAACCTCCTGCTCTCTGCTTTGTCTCTCAGCAATGGTTGTGCAACCAGCTACAGCAGTCCACAGGCTTGCTAGGCTCCTTGGCGGTGAGGCAGATGGGATCTGACCTGGGGCACCCACCCTTCTCCACCTATAGTCAGGAACCACCACTATTAACTGATGCCTCTTTCCCCCTCCCTGCCCCTTGCATCTCCCCCTTGAGAAGGGAAAACTGTTTATGAAGCATAGGGGCACCTCTTGATAAGAAGTTCCAGCCTATAGCAGTGTTTATAGGACTTTGGGTTGAAGCCAGGATGAAATGTTCGCAGGGACTGTCCTGCTGGCTTGTAGCAGGGGCAGGAGCAAATAACTGAGGAAGGAGGAGAAGAAAGAAAGGAAAAAGGCAGCCATATGTTAAACCACTGGAGTAATTTCTCCTTGGAATTTTTTCCTGTGGTCATAAATACCTGGTGAGTCACTTAATGGCTGTATGTCTTTCTGTATCTTCAAATAAAGGCTAATCCATGCCTTTTTGTACTTAGCCTATGTGGCTGCTGGGGCTTAATTCATTAGTGTTTATGAAGAATTTATAATACCAAAATGCCAAGTTTAAGCACTGGCTAAAACCTTATTTTTGACTGATTTCTCAGCAAGAGCATACGCACACCCACACCATCTACTCTTTTTCTTTATTTTGATCACAGTTATATATTATACTAGAAAGTAACTTCCACATTGTGGGTATAAAACCATTGAAACGGTGAATGAGGTGGAGGATGGGCAAGGAACAGTAGTGACTGTGCTGATGTATCTAGAGGGAATTTCTTGGGCGCTTGCATATTTAAATGCACTTACTGAATCTGAGACAGAGCCTTCCTGTGAAATTGCCATGCATGCACCAAAAATGTGGGATGACAGCTTTTGCTTACAGACCCACCATAGTGTCATAGGCTTGGAAGAGAAACTACTAAGCAAACTGCTGAACCTTATCTGCTTGTTCAGTTTCATGTTGACAAGAGCATTTGAAATTGCAACTCCTAGGGCCAGGCCAGGCTGCAGTGGAGAAAATATTAGGGAAAGATTTCAGGCATGTTTCCACACCCTCTTGTGTACAGAATACAAATAAAGAGCATTTCCCTTGAGACTTGCTGTGGAGGGTGTGAAGGAAAGTGGAACTTGACCATTTGCACATTTTCTGGTTTATGTCCTTAAATGGCAAAAAAAATCTTTGGAATTTAGTTCATAGAAGGTTTATAAATAGATTTGTGGTGATAGTGTTGCTGTAAATGTTCTGGGTTTGGATCTGTTCAGAAAAGTAGGCCAAAAAATAAGAAAAGGGGAGATATTGCTAAATGCAAGACAATTTTAGTTTGCATAGATGTGCATGTATGTAGGTGTGTGCACACCCCTCTCCACTTGCACTGACTTCCTTTATCTTCCTTTAAGTATGTGCAGATCTTCAGGGCATAGAAATTGCTGTGCAGGCTTTTAAAAGTTAAACAACTTGGGTTGAGGGACAGCTAGCATCTGTGATTCACCACATTGCTAAGGGAGTCTGAATCTATGACAGTTCTGTAAACAAAGATCCTGAGATCGGTTGGCAGCTTGTTTCATGTCCTTCTCTGAAGCAGCTGGCTCTGGCTCCAGAGAAGATGTGCAGGGCTGGATGAGTCCTCAGCGAGTGCAGGAGCAGCGGTTCCTGTGCTCCTTCAGAAGTCAAGGTTTGGTTCTACAGACTACTGCCAGTTGGATCCCAGTCATCTTCAAAGGGAGCTCTGCCCAAGCGAGGGAGTCTGTGATCAGGCTCTTGTTTGTTTCCTATTTGCAAGGCTTTGATGTTTCCCTTGTCTTTCTAACTGCCACAGGGCATGTTACTACCCTTTTCCCACTCATTCTTTTCTTTGACAGTTAGCTCTCTAATGGTGAAATAGTTCTCCACCCTTCCTCAAGTGTTGTGTTGTTTTTTTTTTCACCAGTGTTCGCTCTGGTAAAATCTCTCTCAACCCAGCAGCAAAAGCAGGACATTTTTCAATTCCTCGCTGCTTCAGAGGACCTAACAGTGCTTGTTTTGGTAGCCCAGATCTTTGCTTGCTAGTACAAGCTGTTGTACTGAGGACAATTTCTGCTCAGTCTTCTAGGATTAGCTGCAGATGGAGCAAAGGCTAAGGACTTTCTTTATGCATCTTCCTAACGCCCTAGTGATAACCTGCTTTCTCTCAGCAATTTCAAAAGCCATTGAGCCAGGGCAGAATTTGGCTGTTCTCTGGCCCAGTTAAAGTTTGTAAGCTTGGAAAAGAAGTCAATGTTTGGAAGTGGGAGTGGATTGGGTTAGCTCTGAGATCCAGGGAATAGTTTGGTCAGCTCATTTACCTGCATAATTTAAACTGCTGGTGCTGCAGGATGCCTTTTAGTCAGCATCCTTCATGGGAGGCTTCAGAGCACTGCACCCCTGGGTCCTCAGAGAGGAGTTTGTGGTTTTGTATGGCATTGGGAACAGCTTAGCCCCATACAGAGCCACACCCCTGCTATGAAAATGAGGAGCTTCATTCAGATGTCTGATAAGCCACAGCTGTTGCTTTGCCACTTCAGACAAAACTTGGATTATAAAGACTGAAGTGCAGCATTTTAATTGCTGTAAATATGAATAAGTGTTTAGGCAATCCAGATGATACTGAGCCAAGCATTTCTGTGGCTAATGCATATTACACTGACAAAAGCAGGCCAGCTGACAATTTCCCAGTAACTTAAAACAGTAATTGTCTGGGTTTTGCTGCATTGGTGAAAATGAGGGAGAACTTTTAACCTGGGCATTTGTTGGCCTGAATCTGATCATGCTTTCAGTAACAGTACAGTGATGTAAACTGTATTGTTAGTTTAAAAAAAATATATTGGGTCTGATCTTGGTTATCTCAATGCAAATCTGTTCCTTGAGTTACTCAGTTCACAGTGGGCTGCTTGCTATCAGAAGTCTGCCCGTTTTGTTTGGCTTTCTACACATCCCCTGAAGGACAACAGCAGCAGGAAAGCAGGTCAGAATCCCAGTAATGAGCATTCACTGGGAAATATTTCATACAAGAGAGGGCACTGCAAACCCAGAAAGCCAGTAAAATTCCACTGCTCGTTTGCTCCCTGGTGATTAAAAGGCCCTGCCATATATGGGAAAGGTCTGAGCTTCATTCACTCCAATCACAATAGTAAATGACTTATTCACTGGACACAGTAGGCAAACTAGGAGCAATGCCTTACAACAGTAAGAAGAAAAAGCAGCAACTTTTGCTTGCAATTGTTTTGCAGTTTTCTCTACTGTGTATTGTTAAAGGCTCTAACTTTTTTCTTTTGTTCCTTTATTTAGATCCCTGTAAACTACAGTCAGTTTGGTTTGCCACTTAACCATCCCCCATAAACCCAGACACACCAGCCTATTTCCTCTCCTTCCTTCTATACAACCCACAAGAAAGACATTTCCTCTACCAGTATATATAAATGTAGCTTCTCTGTCTTCAGTACATCTATTGTGGATTTATATGACTGAAGTCTGGGTTTAGCAGACAAAATGTTATTCTCACCACATATAAAGCTCTAACATTAACAAAAGGAATAACTAAATGCCAGTATTTCAGAGATGCTGATGGGAGTACAGGAGCAAAACAAATAGGAAATGTGTGTGCGTATGAATAGGGATGAGTTTTTCAGGAGGAAGGGAGCCATGTGTTCTGCATGGGAGTTGTAGAAGGGATACACAGTGCTCCACAGACCTTTCAGGGATTTTCCTTCCCTTTCTACAGTGCAACCTTATAGAGATGACTTGAAGATGCAAAGTCATTGGAGCACAGTTGTGTTTACATTCTTGCTTTTCAGGTTATTTTTTTAGGGACCAGTACTCTCTCTGCCATCAAAAACATGGGGATAAAAGAGTCAGTCTACTTGCATTTTTATTTCATGAGGAGAAAGACACTTAAGTGTCTTCAGCAATGGACCTATATATGTTTCTCTGCTTGCTGCACATTTTCTGGAGTTTTTATTGTTTACTTGTGTTAATTTGAATGACACAAATCTTTGTGTCATATTGGTAGACTTAGACATCAGGTCTGGGATCCTTCCTCTGGGTAATTTTGATGAAACCCCACATCATTGTGGCTGGAGGGGACTGACTGATTAGTCTGATCTCCCAGACCACATGCCTCATTGCATACCATCCAGTTACTTATGTTTTGAGGACACAAGCAGACACAGTTAAAATGGACGTTGTAGTCAGCCACAGGAAAGGTTGACTGGATTTGGAGCCAGTCTTCTGCTCCTCCAAAATGTTGTTTTGCTTCCCAGGAAGGATAACATCTCTGTTGCAGAGGTGTGGTTCAGCTATTTTTGTATACATCTGGGTGCCTCTACAATTTTCAGCAAATATAACTGGAAGTATGAATTTTTGTCTGTGTTGAGAAAGCAGAGTTTCTTGTAGATACCTGCCACAGGGTGATAGCAGATGTACCTAACACTTTAGGCTAACTATTAACCAGCAGCTTTGAAGTGGTTTGGTACCAGAAAGTTGTTTTTTTGGCACATAGCACTGCCTCTGTTTCTAGTGTTAAGGAAAAATGACCATTCTGTTTGGTACTCCTTTTATGTCTGCTACCTCTCTTCAATTAGAAGAAGTGAATTTTTGTTCTTTTTCTGAAGGTGAAACTGGCTCCCTTAGCTGCATCTAGAAGGTCAAGATCTTTAAAGTCAAAGAGAGGGAGGATGTAAATTAGGCCTGCCTTGATGTTGCTATATTCATCTCTGGATAGTAGTACCTCTGAAATGTCATTTGACCATTATCATGAAGGTCATACTAGGACACGCCCACTGAGGAACCCTAATGTGTCTAAAAAGCCCTGTCAGATTGTGACAGGTTGGTAATGCAATAGTAACACATGTGAATTCTTCAGTTTTCCAGCCCTTAGAAGGATAAGGGATAGAAAATCTGGAGATAAAAAAACCAGACATCTAATCTCCTTCATATTTCTTCATTTGCTATTTGGATTGTGAGAAACCTTTCATTATATCAGTTTCTTAAATGGCATCTGGAACCTCTGGAAAAAGTCCTTAAATAATAAACATGTTGAATGCAATAAGTATATAATTGCATGGCTGAAAAAATTTTTCTTTGATTTTTTGCCATCTTCAGTCTTTCCTGAGCCCAAAGGAAAGATGTAAAACTACTTTTTCTCTTAAGAGATGAATGCTTTGGAGTAATTCCTCGCCCCCATGCTTTACAAGTGATCTGTGGTCAAGCTTGGTGTTTGTGCAGTCTTATTTTGGCTACCTGTACAGAAGCGTTGCAGAAGTTCATGTTGTTCAGATGTGCTGGTCATGATGGGGAGCTCCCTTTAGGCTGTTGGAGTCTTTAAGTAAAGGCTGTCAAAGTAATAGTTTTACAAGAAAGAATTTTAAATTTAGGTTAATGTTTTTAGAAGGACACTGCTTTAAAGTTTCATTCCATTGTTTATAAAAGACTTCCATAGTCAGTAAAGATGCTTATTGCCTTACCTGTCAAACAAAGAAATTAGTGTAGCATTCTTGGGCCAAATGTTTTAACAACCCAAGCGCTTCTCCAAAATAGGCAGCTTTTATTTTTTCTTCTGTTCACTATCTTCCGTAATACATGTGAGCTCCATTCTTGGAATCAATATATAGCAAACTCAACATGAGTGCAGGGAGTAATGGTGTTCACCTTCTGTATCAGGGTATCTAATAAAGATCATTTCATCTTAGCAAAAAATGAAAGGTATTTACTGTATGTGTAGGAAATATGTTTCATTATAAATTAACAGATTAAAGTGGTGACAGAATATGAATCTGACTTATATGACAAAATACAGTTATATAGCTCTGAAAATCTAGAAGACTAGTGTGATGAACTGGAAAAAACATTATAATCTGAGCACGTTATTTCTGTTTCTCCTGCGTCTCCTGTGACCCTTCAAGGTAATGGAAAGTCACTGATGGAAAGACTGTTGGCATTAGCAGGCATAGAACTGGTCTCATCAATCTTGAATCAGTGCTTACAGGTCACTGAGGCTGAATTTAAATATTTACATTCAAGATTTTCCCCTGATTTAAAATTAAATACCAGAAGCTCTAGGCATAAGGGGAAAAAAAACCCCCCAAACCTCATGCCCTCAAAACCAAGCACAAAACTAAAAATGAAAACCTGGGAAAGACCTGCTAGGTCATCTTGTCCCTTTCCTCTAGGCAGTGCTGGTTGATTCCCTAAAGTATATTTGCAAGTGTTTTGTCCATAAACACCTCTGTTTATTAATAAAATACAATAAGCAGTAGTTTTTTAGTGTGGACTGAGATGGTTTGCTGCGCTTTCTAGTTTTTTAGCAAGAGGAAATAGCTATCATTCTAAAATGTGTTTCTTGGCCCATGGATATTGCTCATGTGAGTTCAAGCAAAAAAGCCCCTAATGAATGGAAACTTGTAGAAGAATTAACGGCAGCCGGGTTTATTATCGAGCACGGCTCTGACGTGATCTCACAAGTTTAATACGAGTGTTACCTCACTGACTTCAGTGGGACTGTTTTTCATTTGCAAGGGAGTAAATGAGGCCAAAATCAGACAGAGACCTAGGGGAGACTCTCTGGGAGAGGGTCTTAGTTTGGGGAATGTGTTTTACATACATATAAAATATACAGGCATATCTGCACAGTGCAGTAAACATGTCAGGCCACCGGGGAGAAAGGGGCCAGATTCTGTGCTGAGTAACACCTGTGTAAATCCAAAATGAACTGTAGGGGTAATGTCCCAGGAAGGGCCAAAATAGTATCTGAGTGCTGGGCTGAGTTTGTTTCTCATTGGATTTCTGATGTTTCCTTGATGATAGCAAATATGGCAGAATAAGAATGTTCTGCAGGGAGCTTCAGGTTTTTTTGCTGTTTAATTTCAGCTATATAAAATTAAGAAGTTGTATTGCCTATTGTGAAGCCAGCTCAAACATACCACATGTGGAGTTATTCTGCCTTGAAACTACCAAAGGAAGTAGTGAAATAAGAACTGTCTATTTCTTGAGGCAAACCTCTCTTGAATTTTGCAATACTTCAGTCTCCTTCAGCTTAACTAAATATTATGGAATTTTAGGAAGGCAGCTGTGCTCTATTGAAAGTGTAGCTTTGGTCTCAAAAAGGGAAAAGATAGTATGCTTGGGTGCTACAGCAACAGTCTGCAACTGAGATGTGCTTTGCTGTTGCTCTGAGTATGAGAAAACACAGTTGAAGACATGACAGGTATTGATTAAGAGTGAAAAAAGGCCAGGGAGAGAAATTGTCATCTTGGTTTGTTGCTGTTCGTGTTTTGGTGGTCCTGCTTGCTGCTGTCCTGTAGAGCAGCACCTGAGGTACAGGCACTCCTGGAACTGGAGTCTGCAGCCTCTTCAGTGTGAGTTTTGAAATGTAGTGTTTAAAAGACAGCTCCCTTGATTTTAGCAGGGTTTCCTGCCCCTGTAAATGCTAGTTTCAGATTTTTTTGCTTTGCTCAGTC
Source organism: Galbula dea (assembly GCA_013399015.1). Taxonomy (NCBI): domain Eukaryota; kingdom Metazoa; phylum Chordata; class Aves; order Piciformes; family Galbulidae; genus Galbula; species Galbula dea. The sequence continues at coordinate 540,495 of VWZX01010074.1, forward strand.
TTTTAAATGGTGTTTACAGGTGTGTGGTGTAAATGTTCATTGTAATGTGGTTTTGTAGTGCGATGCTGTTCACTCCCAGTGACAGAGGGAAAATATTTTAAGACTGTAGAGTTATGTAGTGTTAACTTTCATTTTTGCGTTACTTGAGGTCTTGAAGGAAAGCAGAAAGATGGTAATTAACTTAATCTGTAGGCCAAAATTGAGAGGAGGGAAGGCAATAAAGTATGAGGAATGTTTTAAATGGCTCTATCTGCTTGTTTAAAAGGAAATTCTTAGAGTAATGTTACAGGTCTCTTCTCAGTCGGCTACAGGGTTCTTACTGTTCATTATCCAAGCCAAAGAGAGTTATAGTGTCCACAGAAAGTGCAGCAGAAGCTAATGTCCCTGTGGGTCATATAATGGTGAATTATTCCCATTGGTGATGGAGAAACATAATCTTACAGAATTGGTCTGAGACCACCAATCTGTTTCATGTATCATGCTGTTCTGTCATCAGACAGAAATGACTTCTGCTAGCTGCAAGGCTTTGCTAGGTTTACAGTGGTAAGCATGAAGTAGAGGCCCTATTGCTCGAAAGATTTGTGGTAAGTTTTTTTTTTTTAGTTCTTTCCGGATCTTCCTCCTAAGCAAATTAAGTGCTGCTGAGATTCTCCTCCTTGTTTCTAGCATGCTTCTGTCCTACCCCCCGNACTTACCAAAGTTAACTTGTCCTGTGTATGCTAAATATGCTTGCTATAGGTCCCTTCAGTGAGACAGAAATGGCTGAGGTCATGTGGAAAGTCAGTGAAAGTGGTAGAGGCAGAGACCAGGACTTTTGCCTCTTACAGCAGGATACACAGGCTTAAACTATGGTGTCTTCTCGAGACATAATATTCATAGACCTACTATTTATTTATCTTTTTTCATAGAGTTCCTGGGACTACCATACTGACCACAAAGGAAGGCATCAATAACCAGGGAAATTTGTCTGTGAAGAATGATTAAAACTTAAGAGCAGTGCAAACGCATTTGGAGGTGTGGGGGAAGCCCAATATTGAATACAGATTTATCTACTAAGCATTCTTCTATGTGAATAGGACCTAAATAGATGTTATCTAGTGACTTAGATGTCATGAAATGTGATGCCTTTAAATACATGCTGAATTTCCCCTTTGCAATTTGGTTAAGTATAAGGTTATTATGGAGTGTTACAGTGTTCTGTCCAAAGTAGCCTGGCCACCATGGGTCAGTTTTCTTTTTGATCAGTAAAAGTACAGTGTAAGTGATGCTGAACCAGATTTCTTCTGCTGGATAATTGCTGCTGCAGGGAATGCTACATGCCAGTCTACCTCCATGGAATTGTATTAGTTACCACACTTACTGTGTTGGACTGCTTTTAAGAAATGCTTTTCTCCATAATTTCCTGGAAATATCCTCAGCAAATAGGTAATAGACTTTGTAGGCACTGCATCTGTTATGCTGCTTTCAGAAAGTAGAGATGGCACAAAGTTCTCAAGATGCTAGAACTGGACTTCAGTGCAGGAATGAAAACACTGGGATGGAGACATAGCAGCTCATAGAGATGGTGACATTTTACCATGTTTAAAAGTATCACATCAGTTAAAATCAATGTGTCAGAAATAGACCTGCAATTTTTTGCTGAAACGTGTCCATGACAGGAGTGTAGGAGGCTACATAGAAATAACTGTGTTCCTTGTATGACTTTGATGCAGCTTGCTGCAAAAGGAGCATAAAAGTATTTCTCTGAAATATCAGAAAGAAAAGCTGTATGTACCACATGTGACCCTGCATTTATACAGGTGCAACTGGCTCCAGCTGAAGGGCCATTTTGATGAGAGATGGAATGTCTCATTTAAAATATCATCGACATAAGTTACATTATGACATTTAAATGAGTGGTAGAAAACAAACACACTTGTGTTGGAATTTTTGTGTGGATAAAAGAAGACCTATCCTCCATACCCATATGAATTTTCTGTAAGGGCATAATGTCCCTATTCAGTATTCATAAAGACTGTAGTGGCTACTCAGCTTGGCTGCTTGATGAGGAGAGGCAGCTGCACAATTCCATCCAGCTGAAATCACTGATTTTTTGCAAATGAAAATTTAGACATTTTTTTCTTCACTAAAGAAATACAGTTAGTGGTTTACAATGTTTATATGGATAGCACTAGCTGAATCTTATTCCGGTTCATTGCATGCTCTTTTTATGTGATTTACAATATGCATTATGTAGAAAGTCTGACTGGGATGCCCCATCTTAACTGCAAATTCCCAATACAAATATGAAGCTTTGTCAAGGTCAGTTAAGCGTCTTAGGTGATGTCAGGAAGGGTTTTGTTGTTTTGTTAATGATTTTGCGAGGGATTGGGGTGGAGGAGACTGACTATAGAACTCTGAAGGATTAGATCTCAGACTAGACTGTTGTATTAAATCTAAAGACTTAAGACAAATCACTGCCCAGCATTCACCTTATCAATTCAGTGATCCCTACAAACTCTTTTGGGGAGTCAGCTGTGCTCTCAGCAAATGCCTTTCTAGCATGGCAAGTGCATCAGTTCAAAACTTTTGGGCGTGCCAGCAGTACTGAGAAGGTATCCAGTCTCAAACATATGTATGAAATAGTCATGATGCTCTTCCAGATTGCTGCTTTTACCTGACTGCTTTATTTTGCATGTTTTGCTTCACTTCAGCTTTTTTCATCAGATATTCTAATAATTACAGCAATAGAAATCTTATGGACAATTTAAGTAGCTTTTTGTCATTTTACTGGTTATTGAATTTGAAACCTGAGCAATCTCAGGCCAGCTTTTTACCTCTGATGAAACTTAATTTTTCTTACCACTTGTTATATTACTGAATACATCTCTGGAAGTGATACAAAAGAAGCAATTGATTCCCATTTCCTTTGAGATTAAAACAAGCTATTGTATTCACTAGAGTACTAAAGAATTTACTAGAGAAAAATCCCTGTTGTCCACAGAACATTATCAGAGACAATCCACACAGTGAAAACACCTTATTGGGAAGCTGCACATCAGAAGTCATGGGTACTCTCCTACTTATACTCTGAGACATGGTGTTCCCAACAGCTTTTGGAAGCAATCATTCCTGTTTTGGGGAGTCCCATGGGACATGCACAATACCATCTGAATTGCTCCAGTACAGTGCTTTTAGGAACTTTTAATTGTTATTATTTGGATTGGGAGTTACTGTCCTAGCAGAGCAGTTCTTTGGCGGCTGTGGGGGATTTTGTCAATATCCATTCAATTGTTTCAATATTTCTTCTCCTACTAATAGCTGATGCAGACTACCCAAAAACATGTGCATGGTTTTGACTTTTATCTATCTGAATGTGGTCAGTGGCTTTACAGTTCCTAGTCTGTAGTTGTGCTCATCTCTGGTGACTCGGGGGAATAGGACCTGAGACTTCATTTTGAACACTACTTTGTCATCAAGCATTTTAATTGCTGCTCTGTTGCCAGAAGTACCAGATTTTTTTAGGAACCTCTGGTGTTGGCTCAGAACAATTTAATTGTTTGTGCATAAAGTTATGTGGATTGAAAAATGCTTCATTATAAGGAAGACCAAAGATTACACATTCAGGTAATAGCTGTTTATTTATCACAGCCTTATTGATGTGATGAGGAAAGAAAGGAAGGGGTATAAAGTGCTTTGGGCTAGTGAATAAGAACTATAGATACTGTAGTACATGCTAGCTATGCTGTATCAGTTTTTAAAGTGTGCATATGGTTAGCAGCTTTAAGCATTGGATCATTGGATGCTGTCTTTGATTACAACAGTGCTGAATTTTATCTGCAAAATTGAAACCGCTGATTTTCTAGTACATCACTAAGTGAAACCTAAGCACATGTAATCTGTAAAAACAAATGTAATTACTTTAGCAAATGTATTACAGCTGGCCAGGTTTAATGTTAAGGTACCTGTTTCTTATAGCTGACTAGTGTCAGAAGACAGACGTAAAGGCTTGAGTTGTGCTGTGCAGACAGAACGGAGGGGAAAAATATTGCCTTGCATTCTTCTGTGTAAATTAAAGTGAATTAAACTGAGTTGCAGTTCTGATCTTTGACATGTCTTCCCACTGTTTTCTTCTTTCAAGCATCTTGCTGAGTAGCTTTTTTTAAATTCAAAACCTCTGGCAAAATTGTAGGAGACTGCTTCAAAATTGAACACTTGATAAAATCTTCAAGAACACCTAAGACATCTGAGATCTTTCACTGATCTGTTTTAAAGGTGGGTAGCACACTAGAGTAGGAGATGGGATTGTTGCATTCCATTTCTGGTGTTGCTTTGATTTTGATTTAGCAGACTTTTTGGCCTTGTCGTGTTTAACTACCTATAAAACAAGTATTTCAGACTTCTGTAGTAGCACAGGGGTGAAGGACTGGCTGCAGCAAAACACTTTGTTGTCACTGATTGTTGTGGTGGTAACTATAAGCTCATCAAAAGCTACAAAAGATCTTTATCTGGCCAGGCCACTGGCACAAAGCACTGCTTGCATGGCTGCAGCTCTTTGTTATTCTCCAGATTCACCCTATTAATCTGCTCCAATAGTATGGTTATTTCCTGATCTTGTGGAAATTTCAACGGCTAGAAATCCTGTTTCTCACAGGAATTTTGTGAGTTGAGACTTAATTAGTATCTACAAAGTGTTTGGAAGTCCTTTAGTGAAAGGTACCTGGAAAGTGATAAGTGCATTGTGATATTGCTAACTAAAGTGATGCCCACAAGAACTACTGGCTAGATAAGGCTGTCATTAACTGCTAAGCTTTTTCTGTTCCTGCTCTTTGATCTTGCAGGTTTCTAATTCCTCCATTTCAGCAGCTTTAAATACTCCTTTGCAAAGAATGTGTGTTGCTTAAGTAATGTGGACCAACTGATTTTGAGTCATCAGTCCAAGTAATTGGAGCAAATTATTAGGTTTACAATTTCAGTCTCAGTTTAGAGCACTGGGCTTTTTAGAATTGCTCTCTGGGAGGCTTAACATTTAGAAATTACTGCCTTGAGTAGCTGGTGTAAGTTACAGGGACAAGACTACTACTAAGATGACTAAGTTACTCCATCAGTCAAATTACTCCTGTCCTTAGAAAAACAATGTCAGATTTAAAACAGTCAACAGTATTACAGCCAGGTCCAGCTGAGGTGTGATGGCTACAAGAAGAGAGGGCTTGGAGGGACTTCTTATACATTTTATACCACTAAGCAGCAGCTGTATTTTTAGCTTGAGTACTGCTCTGGGCAGAAGTGTAATCATCCCTCAGCATTATACTGGGAGAGGAGAAGCATCATTCCTGGTGTGTGGTCCACCGAGGCATGGGTGCAGGGTGTTGCAGCTGGTTCATGTCATACCCTTACACATACCCTTACAGTAACTCTGTTCCCTGAAGAGGCTTGTGTAGAAATAACATAAGCAATAACAGTGCTTAGAGGTCTTCTATCTCCAATTCAGGGATGCATAAGTTGCTACCTCTCTTTGTTCCAGTCTCTTGGCTCTAGGACAAAGATGAACTTGGCTTCTGGTGCATTAGACTTGAGGCGTGTATGGCTCATCCCTCTAGGCTACTTTGTGGGCAGTAGAGACTACCCATGGGATCTTGCTGAGAGGTGGCTTCATTCTGCAACTTGCATATTCTGGTCTTTCCAAGAGTTGTTTTCCTCCTGTGAGATGTTACTAGGAGTGTTTTGTGGTACTGGTAGCAATTTTGTATAATTTTGTATCTTGATCTCAGCCTTCCCCAGCAGCAACTGGAAAAGAAAAGCTGCAGTGGAGGCCTAAACTTTGAGCATGTGTGTGTGGTTTCTTTTGTTTGTTTTGCTTTCAGTTGCCTTTTTCTTGTTTTAAGAAGGACAATTGTAGGTTTTGAATGACCTGCAGACATTGTGGGCAGAATTCCTGCTTTGATTCCCAGGGTACTCTGCATTGCATGTGGCCTCTAATGCCAAGTGACTTGTAGCTGAGATTAGTTTTGTTTGCTTGCAAAAGAAAATGAACATATCATGATGGCCAATGCATGGCACATAAGTCAAACTACAGAAACTGAAGATTTTTGTGTTCTTATCTGTCCATGGACAATATTTAGAAAACAATGTCCTCTGAAAACCTTAAGGTATTTTGGCTGCCTTTCAGAAATGGTGGAGTTAAGTCAATAAAATGCTCAGTAGAGATTGTATGTCCCCAATCATATTTTATCTTGACAGTTTATATACTATAGAGAGCCACAGCCATGATTTGAAGCCAAGTTAGGAAAGGAACACTTCTGTTACAGGGCTACATTTGGGAATCTGAGGAGGGGAAGGGAGAGAATAGTTTGTTCTGAGAATGTCAAATGCAGAAAGATTCTCTAAGCTGAGCTTCTGGGTTGTATAAATCATTGCAACTCCACTGGCATCAGTAGGTCTTTATTGATTTACATCTCTTGGGCATTTTGTATTTTTACACAAACTTGAGTGCTCTGGATCCATTAAAGCATGGGTTTTAACAGAAGTTATGGGTAATACCTTGGAGTCTAAATATTAAAGTTTCTAATCTGTATCATTTTCCTTATGAAAAAAAGTATGAATGGGGTAATGTCTAGCCTCTAAGACCTCTGCCTGAACCAAATCCCCACACTATTCTTTTTCCTGCACTGAAGTGGCTTTATTGAAGCTTGCTCTTCAAAGAGCTTGCTTTTGTGCAAGAGTATGACTGGAAATAGGCTTTCTGAGTAGGAGACAGGGAGTTACTACTGACATCAGAACAGATACTTTATCACCCTTTGGGTCTCCCCATCTGAAAGGAACATGGAGAATTCATTCTAACAGCAGGACAGATGAAAATCTGGCTCTTGGTGACACCTGTTGAGTGAAGCTCAATACATCTAGTCACACATGACTATAACTCGGTGTATAGAGACAGAAGAGTGGTGTCTGTATAATAACAAGTTGCCTAATTTCTGTTTTATATCTAGCCTGCAAATTAACTATGTGAAAGCCTGCTCTTTTTCCTTAGTGACAGACTTAGTGTTAAAGTTGTAGTCTGACACTAGATGTTGATGTCTATTGATTATTCATCCCCTGGGAAGATGGAATTCACTTTGCAGGTGCTATAGGAGAATTATATGCACGCAGCACAGAATGCATATAGGCTGCAACAGCTTACTGTCAAGGGTAGGGAAGAGTAACTCTGAAGAGAATGTGGATGGTACCTTTGACTTAATTAGCAGAAAATAGAATGATTTTGGGTTAAAATGATGAAAGAATGACAGAGGGTTTAAACTCACTTCTCAGTCATTCTGTGAGTGTTGATGAGACATAAGAAGGAAGTTTAAGAAGTCTGCTTTTAAGTGAGACTCTGCTCCTGAAAACCTTTGGTGCTTTGGGAAATTTTTGGTATTTTAGATCATGTAAGAAGACACAGTGGACCATCGGCACAGTAGGTGACTGCTTTAACCTGTCCATTCAGAAGCCTGAATTCTAAAAGTCACTGAGGACTCTTAATGTAAGGAGGAGCCACCATGAGAATGCTCATTAGGCTGAGTGTCTTAAAAACAAGTATAATCATAAGTTGTACTACATTATATACTTTTTTCTCTGAACTGATGTGGCTTCATTGAAGTTTGCTCATCAAAGAGCTTGCTTTTGTGCAAGAGTATGACTGGAAAGAATAGGGTTATGTGGAAAAGTTTGTATTAAATTGATCAAATTATATTTACATGTATAGGCTGAATTGATTTCCTTCATAGAAATACCTTGAAAATATGGCTTTGTGTTGGTACTGTTAAAATAGATTTTTTTGACTGATATTTCATTTCATTCAAAAAAAAAAATTGGATGAATGTTTATTTTTTTCCCCTTACATGTTCTGTCCTTGAGGCAGTGAAGAGTGGTTTGGAGCTGATAAGGGCTGTAGTTGAAAATGCAGCTCTTGGCTGCAATGTGGAGGCAGCTGTTCAGAATTAAAAACCTTTGAAGGCCAGTGTTTCAGCTGGCAAATATGGCAAGAGTTTTTTGGTGGCTTTGCAATGTAAAGCCAGTGCTCTGTAGAAATTCATGTATTTTCAATTCTTGCACATTTTCATCTGAAGTTATCTTGTGATTTATATGTTTAGAGGAACTTGGTCTCTTTGGAAATCTGCTGGGGAAAAAGGCTGTAAATTATAAGTGCTGCCTTTGCTGTGAGTTTCCCAATAAGTGACTTTTTTTCTCCCATCCCCTTCTCCACTATGGCCATGCATGTGGGGTTGATAGAAGATTTTACCGTTCCCTAGAAGTCTGTCTTTATCCACTTAGGTTCAGTCAGATAAATTACATTGGGATGGTGGGGGAGTGCAGTCTGCCTATAGTGAGATTGACCACTGTGAACAAACTCCCCTATGCAAGAAGAGAAAACATCTGAATGTATCTAAATTAAATATAACACACATGCATTCATTTTTTGGGGGTGATGGGCATCAACCTCATTTTGGGGTGGTGACATTACTTACAGCAGTTTTTTAACAGGATGCGAAGCATAGCTTTCTCCACCCTCCCTAAATTAATCAAATACTGCATGGTGTGGCTTACCCTCCGTCATGAGGGAAGTACCAGACAACTTGTTCTTCTTGCTTTTAATGTTTATGCAGCGAAGATAAAACTGGACTATGCCAAAGCCATTAGAAAAGGTCTGGGGGATTTTGTCTTGCACAGTATTGTACTGACTCCAGTTAAAGCACTATTAATTCCTCATGGTCCAGGAGCAGCAATTATAAAATGTATCATGTTCAATAAAGTGGAAGCTTTTTTGCTTCAGGGATAGGTCCTAAGTTGAATGAAGAGCTTTCACTAACCAAAAACTTTATTGAATATTCACTGGGTTTTTTAATTCTGATGCCTCTCAATATTAAAAAAACATTACATTGAATTGGGTAGCTAAAAGATTTTATTGAAACACACTATAAAAGTTTGTAATTTGATACTCCTTTGGAATTGTGTTCCCAACTGCTGCTCATCTTTAGAGACGTTGAAATGAATGAGACTACATGGTCTGAAGTTCTAGGGACTGAATGGCAGAGCTTCCACAAGTCACAGATGATACAGAACTGTAAGGTCTGATCCAGCTGATTTCAGAGAAATTACCAAAAGATGTTGCTGTGTGACAGCTTCACAGTGATTTAAGCCATGCAAAGCAATATATTCCAGCAATGTTCAGGAAATGCTTTTCAATTGAGTTCTTAAGATGTGTTTTTCCACTACAACCATTTATAGTCATTCTAAGCATTAGTAGATTATAGCTCAGGATTTAGTTTTGCCTTCAGGGAAGCATAATAAAATCTGCATTGTTTAGCCTCTGCTGTAGCTTTTTAGAAAAAGATGACTTCACCTTCAGATCCATCTATCCAGCATCTTTCATCAGCACTGAATTCACACAGTTTGTCACGTTGCAGTAATCCCTGAAGCATGGATGTTCAATGAGGTTGTCTTTAACATTGTGCTGGGAGAGTGAAACCCTGTACCTATGAAAAAGCAATACAAAGTCAGACAGGTCCTCCAGGGAGAAAAGTTTTATAATGCATATTCTTAGACATGGCTATGGTTACATGGGACATGCCTGGCTTCGTTACGTTTGAAACTACTTAGTGACTTTTGTTTTCTAAGTGTTATTTGGACTAACTCCTAAATGCAGAACATTCCACTGTTGGACAAATTTTACGCTCAGATAAAAATGGATTAATATTGTGAGGCTTTCATTCCTTTGTTTTTTTCATTTTCCTTAATGAGAAATTGCATGATGGCGAGTGGCAGGGAAAAGAAAATCTAACCCAAAAAAGCCACAGTGAATGATGGATACAATTGATACCGATTTTTAAAAGTGAAAATTTTCTGTATGAGCCAGCTGAATGTAGTGCTGTTATTCCTGAAAGTACCACTAAAATCATGAACCAGTTTGGATGAAGTGTGGCATTTTGGGTGAGGAGTTAGGGTTTTTCAGAAGTCACAACCCACCAAAAGCAGGCATTCTTTTTTTTTGCTTTCACTAGTTGAAATCCAGATGCATGTTTTAAAACTCAGCTTACTCTGGACCTGTACTCAAATAAGGAAGGACAGCCTTGGTCCAGATGGACATGCTTAAATCACCATACCATACCTTCATTTCTCTTCTTTTACTTTAGTTTATTCTTCCTTTGAAATCTTGGCCACCCAAGAAAGTTTCTGAATGCTGTGATCTGGAACATTCTCTTAAAACAATACCTGCAAAGTTATTTTACATTACTGATTCTTTGCTATCCTTCCTAGGTTTTTTAGCTTTTAATTTCTTCTGCAATGATTCTTGATTATTGGCAAGTCCAAGACAGTAACAAAAAGAAGCAGTTGGTCTTCTGCTTGGTTGTCCTGTATCCTCTAATTTCTGCCATGGCAGAACATGTTAATGGTAAGGTACCCTGGCACTCAGCATGATCCTTCATATAATGTTTCCTTAAAAATATAATTTCATGGAAGCTTGCTTATAAGAAGTGCTGGAAAAGCTGTGTTGAAATGAAATTAATTTTCTTTCTAGAAGCAGATAGCCTAAACAGAAGCTTTTATCAGCCTTCTTTCTTGTGCTGAAAGATCCCAGCTGTTAGGAAAAAACAAAGGATGTGTGCGAACTTCATACTCATGGACTGGTTGGCCTTTTTTTATGCAGAATGTCAGTAAGCCTACTAATTTATAACAACTATAGTTGTTTTTCTGGTCAAGTAAAAAACTGTTAGGGTCATGTCTAAGGAAATAATGCTCTGTTGGCACAAAACATCACCAGGTGTCACGAGGTAGATTAGAAAACATAAATTTGCAAATCGTTCCAGCCATTTAGCTCTTGAATGTTATTGTAAAAAAGACTAAAGATACTCAAAATACACATTCCATTGGATTCTCTTTCCAAATCTGAAAAAAACAAATAGTCTATCTAAAGCCTCTTTAATGGAAAATGGTTCCCAAGGGAACAGAGCTTCTGGTTCTTTTCCAGTAACTAAAAAGCTAGCATTAAAACAGGAAGTGCATATAAATATCTACTCAGCAAATACACTACACATTTATATGGTTAAAAGTGTAGAGGTTAAGAGTGTCCAGTTGGCACTGGGAATGAGCCAGCTTCTCTAGGCTTACAGTTTCATTATTGTGTTTGAAACCTTAGGGAAAAATATAAGTACTTATCAAATATTTACATTTATCCACTCTCTTGCAAATCACTTGCAAGAATGATATTTTAAAGATTTCCTTGAGCTTACTTGGTGGTTCTAGAAATTCTGTGGTCTGCCCTGTCCCATACCTCAAGTTTTGGAGTTTGCTTAGTTGTTACTTTTTAAATTTCCAAAATAATTCCTTGTAGAAAGATGGAAAAACCAACACACTGGAACAAGGACAGAAGCAAACTCTTTACTATGTCCCCTACTGAAAAAGGTTTTTACAGAGTGGGGATGGTGGGAGAAGGGAGGCTTGGAAACTTTGTACATAAAATCAATGGTGGGATATATTCCAAGGTCAACAAAATAGACTGTGGATCTACTTCTGTAACCTGTAACTCCCATAAACACTCCTTTCTGATATTAAAAGTACTACAGCTCCAGTGGGATTATTCCAGTGTAATGGGTTAGCAGGGGAGGCTTGGCTCTTTCTGACGGTAGCTCTGTTTGGTAACCTTGAAGAAGATGATCCTTCTGGAATTTAGATGTGACTTTGGAAAGTGTGTATCAGACATGCTAGTCTTTCTTAAACAGTTATAACGCACCAGAACTGGGAACCTCAGGAAAAAGTCAGGAGGAAAAGTTAAGGAGAGCTGCTACTGGGAGATACTACAGCTGCTACTACTTATAATTCAGATAAAAAGCACAGATGATACCGGCATTGGGAGAGTGTAGGGGTAGTGAGCGGTGATGAAGGTAAGGCAGATGTGTAGTGCAATCTGTATCACTCAATAAAGTCAGTCTGTTCAGATGAATTGTTGTAATGCAGCCAAAAGCAAAATTGTATATCCAGGAACAAGAAAAACAGAAGAAGAGAATGTCTTATGTATGAACAATATAGAAGACTAATAAAAATCAAATCTTGGTACGTCTTTGGGGAGAAATATTGGCTACTAACAGGCTCTGTGATTCTAGGAGAAAAAATCCTATATAATAGCTGGAATGCAAAGCCAGACAAGTAAATTAGACATATTTTTACACTCAGGGTGATGAACCACAGGAATAATATAGTATGGTTGATTCTCCATCTCTTGGTAGGGTTAACAAAATGTGACATCTGCTTTATGTTGCAATGTTCCACAGTTCGGTTTTTGTTCTTTCAGTTCAGAAGTCCCCCCCAAATATGGTATATAAAAGCTAATTTTGGGGCTACCTGTGTGCTAGGGCCACGAGCCCTGCTAGACAGAATCTTTCTGATCACATCTGAAGTGCAAGTGTATTTTAAGAGGAGTTTTGAGCTTGTTTAATTTAAACCCAAATAGGAATAATTTCTTACAGTGATTATATAAACTGTGCTACAGAGCCTGTCCAAAGGAGTTCTCACAACAGTTGTCCAGAGACATCTGAAAATACAAGAAACACAAAATAGAATGCATGGAAAACAATGAGTTCTTAAAGAACAAACAAGTAAAACGGCTTAGAGGTTCTGTGTTTTGGGGAATTAGAAACTGGGAGCAACTGTCAAGGTATATGCTAGAAGCTTTTCTGAATGGATGCTTTCATGGGAGTTTCTTAGACTGGAATTTATTGTAGATTTAACTTCACAATAATGACTCACAAATTAGAGAACGATAACATGATATAAGTGAGAAGTGCTGTTCTCTTGCATCTCTGGAATGAGAGCCAGCCATTTTAATAACTAATAATGATATAATCTCTAATTATAAAATGCTTTAGTAGACAGTAGATGCCTCCATGACATAATAGAACAAACCCCCATTATTTAATGCTTGCTTTAATCTACAACTTATACAGAATGGAATGAATTCCCTTTGAACTATCTGTTGTATTAATTTTGTGTTTAGAGTTTTAGGAACAAAATATTGCTATCTTGCACTACGTATTTATCACTAGACCAAATTAGTGACTGCTGATTAAAAGTTCTGTAGCACAATGTGAGAACAGTGGAAAACCAAAATCTATTACTTTTACAATTGTAATACATTGTCTAACTTTTCTACAGAAATCAAGGCAGGTGCTTTTTTTAGGAGGCTTTCTGTGTGTGATATGGTCAGAAAATGGGGGTGTGTGTATAAATGAAGGCAAATTCTGCTGTGGCATTTATAATTCCAAGCAACTGGGATGGTTGCAAAGAAAAGCAGCTATTAAGAAGAATCGGCAAAGTTTGAGGTTTTTCAGTATATGTTCATACTCTTGAGGAATAAGAGAAATGGTGGTGGAATTTAGAAAGATACTATTGAATGTGGGAAGAAAGGTGAGGGAAAAATGAAGATAGTATTGGATCTGCAAGTTTGGGAAAGAGGAAGGAGGGCAGAGCTGTCAGGATTGGTAGAGAAGATGGGCAGAAACAAAGAAAGATGGGTGCAGTTTTTGAAGAATTAGTCTGAAATTGTGCTGTGTAAAAGGAAGGAAAGAATGGACAGAAGGTGAGCGTGGGATTGGAATGATAGTCATGGAGCTGATATCAGAAATAATGAGCTCTGCATACTACTGGAGGTAACATATGCTGTAACACAGGTTTTGAAGCCTGCTGTATTTCCATTTAGGTCTGATGTTATTTAGTATGTTGTAGCCTAGTAGTGGAAATTTTGTTAATTGTGGCAGTGTTCCATCTGGTGGAAAAATATTTTTTGTTTAACATGTACACTTTGTATATCTGATGGTAAAAAGTGATTCTGAGTAGGGAAACCTTCCCATATTTTAATGAAGCAAAAGCAAGTAATAACACTTTCCAATTCTGGAAGAAAACCAAACAACACAGTGCAAGATGCTTATTGATATTGGATGTATGTTTTTATATAAATTCCCCACTCTCTACTCCAAACACTTTTGATGGTTATACACACTATCTTTCTACTTACGAGTCTTTTAGTAATGTAAATTTGTCTTGTACTTTCCTGTAAACTCCAGTCAATTTCCAGTGTGTTCTACCTCTATGCTGAGGCAGAAGTGGTGACAATCACATTTTGTAAAGTCCAGGACAGGCTTTGCCTGGTTGAGAGAGTCATTGTTTCAATGTCAGGATTTCCTATTTAGTTATCTGGTTGTAACTTGAGCATGGCACAGTGGGCTTCCATTGCAGTATCACCTCTGGTTCGTGTTTGATGGCATGCTGTGCACAAGAAGTTGGAATAGATAGACTTTTGATGAGAGAAGTTGGATAACATCAGCTTTGTCCTTCTGGATCCTTATTGCTCCTTACTGAGCAGATCCTTGTGTTCAGTGTGCTGTTACTGTGTGCTTGGTGTATGCAGACTGTGTTAAGACTTGTTATCTTCTGTGACAGGTCTGATAGTGGTTCTGGGGTTCTGGTGTTTGTGTAAGCTCAAATGAAATTTGTTAATATCATTCTCTTTACAAAATTTTAGGGTTTTCAGCTTAATGTGGAAAACATTAAAACATATACAGGCTAAAATGTTTTATCTATCTTTGAAACTGGCCTTAGGTCAGTGTTCCACTTAGTTGACCTACTGGATAGAATACATCATGGCAGAGTATCTATCAGTCCTCTGCTCCAACCATGGCTAACTTGTTAAACCTAGACCTAATACAAAGCAACTGAAGGTAGATCTGCCATCACATGAAACTTTAGAAGTAGTAAGTCTAGAAGTAAGTTCTCATAAGTCTTCATCAAAGTGATTCTGGTTAGCTTGAGACAGACAAACCCATGTTTAATGTAGAATTTGTCATCTCTGTATCTTTGAATGTTTTTGCTTCCATTCCCTCCCTATGAATTTGATGAGGCTTGGCTTCTTGATAGGACTCTATGACACATTTTTAAATTGTTCTCTTGTGACTTGAAGCTATATTTTTAAACTAGCTCTTGTATAAGCTTTGCTGTTGCATCTTTCACCACCTTTCCTTGATGTCTCCCTGTAAATGTCAGGCACTTCATCAATTCTATGACTTCATGTACCTTCATGCAGGGCTGATGACCTGGGATGTTCTAGAAGTCTGCATATATCTTGTCAACACCAGTCGTGCTTTGGACTGGGCATGCTCCGAAGTAATGTAGACAGATGTCTGGGAGTGATTTCAACAGAGTCCTTGTTTTGTGCCATCTCCCTGCCTAAACTTGTCTTGTTTGTTTTGTCTATTGTTGGATCTGATGGTGCCAATGTCCTAGGAACAAGGGCCATACTAGCCCCCTATGACTCTTAGGTGGGTAAAATGTTTCCAAAGAAATTTCTGGCTGCTTCAAGGATGATAGCATCTTAACATCTTTGCAAGAGCTGTCACTAAAATTTGCAATGCATTCAGGTTTCTGTTTAGCCACCTTGCTGTAAACGTGCTGTTTGTGAGGATTTTTATCAAGGTGATTCATCTCAAATTCATTGTGTGTCCTCTGTGTGCCTTCAGTAGGCCATTGCACAAGGTTTGTCAGGACAGAGTGACAACTGTGATAAGAGCCATCTGATCAGCATTCTTTGGGTTTGTGGTCACACAGCATTTCATAGAAAGCTTTGATGTCTGTGTGCTCTTTGTGGCTTTAATCAGTTATTAGTTGTACTGTCAGATTTTCCTTATTCTCTTCATGTACTGCCAAGCAACAGGTACAGTTTTGTTGTCATTTTCCAGTTGATTTGACATGTCTGGGTCTGTGTATTGCATTCTAGTATATATTGTACATATATATTTTCCAAGATTTCTAGTGTGGCAGAAGCATTACTGTGATGTGAAATGGTTGGTGATTTGTTGGGCTGGAAGTAGTGAAGAGAGACTGATCATGTGAGGCAGTGTTCTCTATAGATTGTCAGTCAGGTTTGGCAGTATTGTCTAAAGTTGGAGTAGTGGGCAAATACAGACTTGGACTCAGGGACTGACACCGTGGTATATCCCATTTTTAATGAATATTTAACTAGAAAGGGTGAAATGGAGAAAGTAAGTAAAAGATGTGACTTCCATCTGCTATGGTGGTTTTCTTTTCACTTAGGAACTGTAGTTGATGCTGACTGGAATTTAACCTGGATTAGAATTTGGACACTAACGACAGTTCACATGCATGGAAAAAACAAAAGAGAAATTCCTTTGTGATAGCTGATTTTTGCAGAAATGCCTTTTGGTTGAAGTAGTATATGCATTTTACAAAGTTCATGTACCTCTGCAGTTTATTTTAAGAGATCTGAATTTATTTGGTGTAGATTTATTTCAATTATCTAATCAGAAGCAGACACATAACTTCTTAGGCTGTCAAAGGTATTCAGGAATGTATGACAAACTTCAAAGGAATGCATAAGATCTTGCTACACATCTTACCATACATTTTTATAGAAAAGAGTTAATTAAATTTTCTTTCTGTCCAGAAATTACTTTTAGGCTAAATTGAGTATGTGGGGTTGTAAGACTTTTGAGTGTTCCCTCTTTGTTTTAGCTTTGTGGCTGATTAAATAACCAAATGCTTACCTAGATCAAAGCAGTAATAAGCACAGTGGCATCCTTAGGCTAATTATCAGTTGAAAACAATCTTAACTGCTGCATATCTAAGTTTGAAAGCACATACCCAACTGGATGATCAAGCAATGGGGACTACATGTAATACTGTTTACTTGCAATGAAGAAACTTCCAGGGGGAACAAGTGCTAGTGTATGTTTCTGCAGGCACAGGTTTGCTGGGGAGCAAAGGGACCGTACTACCACCCTTGTGAGTACTGCCTGGTGTGGCATGTGGTCCCAGTCTGATAAGACATGAGTTTCCTTGTTACTGTGGTCCCAGTCTGATTAGACATGAGTTTCCTTGTTACAGTACAGCATTTTTCCCTGCCTCCAAATTGGGAATGAAGCATATTTGGTTAATTCCTGTGGAGAGTTATTTATGTTCACTTGCTGGGAGGAAAGAAAAAAGCTCTAGTTATCTGAATTATGCAACATTCAAGTGTGTTTGCAGGGACAATATATTAAGTTATTAGTCTGAACAATTTCGATAAGGACATGTACTTTCCTACAAAAGACAAGGCACAGTGTCTTAATATTAATGCTTGACACAGACTAACCCTATGTGATAAAGTACCCAGATAGCTCAACCAGGGGTGATTTAGAAATGCCTGGGAAGATATATGATGCCATTAGTAAAACATACAGATTTGTGTGACATTAACAGTAAGGCAGCAGAAGTGAAATTGTACTACTAAATCTCCATAAATGTTTTCCTTCCCCTCAGATGTAACAACAAAGATCTCAGAGAAGGTGTTATCTTATGAGTAAAGTACTGTCTGTGATTTTGGGCACCTATCATTCCCTTCAAGTTTTGCAGTGTATCCTCTGACAAATGACTGGGGTTCAGATTGTTGAAATCTACGGCTGATGGCCATAATGACAGTGGCATTCTGGGTGTAATTGAACAACAGAGTTGGGTTGCCCTTTTCTGTCACTTTATATCTCAGTACCCCAAGGGAATGCCTATGTATATCATGGCGGAGAGTTAAGCAGAAAAGATGGCTCCAGAGGACCAGCGCTGGCCAACATCAGTCAGCAAGCAGAGGTCTTCTGAGGTCCACTATTTCTTCAGCTTTTTTCACACCAGTGCCAGGAAACAGATGAATGTTAACACTGCTAGGTGGCTTTGTGTCATGCTTCATCTCCAATGGCTACAGAACCAGGGGGAGAGAGAGGTGCTGCATGCTCTCTGTCTGAGCCCTTTGCTGTTTTATGTTGACTGCTGCTATGAATTACTCATGTTCATCCTATCATGCCCAATCAGGCTCTGTTTAGAATGCACATAGAGTGGGTCAGCAGCAACACGTTCATGGGGCAATCCTGGAGCTCCTGCCAAGAGATTCATTAGAATGCAGAGAGATGGAGTCACTATTATAATTCTCCCATATCCCTGGAGTTTGAAGATGTTCTCTTGGGAACTTCTTGCTGTACAAAGTGAATTCCATTGAGCTACAACTTCTGTTTGAAAAGATGCCTTTTCTACAATGCAGAGAAGTTAATGGTCTAGAATTGCAGTTCTCAATTGCTGATAACCAGTGTGAAAGTCAGCAGTCAGTTTTTGTCTTCAAAGCAGAGAAGTAGGCAAAACTATCATGGTGACTTGATTTTTGGATTTGAGGAATAGCTTAGTTTCCAAGTAAAGAAAGTATGTTTATCTTGAGTAGACAACCATTATTTAGTAAACTGAGCCATAAGTATCTCCTGAAATTATTTTTTCTTCTTCTCTTTGGATCAACTTTATATATATAAATAGAAGTTCTGGTTTTGAGGCAAGGTGGTTTAATTTTGATACAAGGTATTGGTCATTTAGGGAAAGTAGGTGTTATGGTAAAAGTGCAACATATTGAAGAGTGTTGTGGAAGCAGTTAGTAAATGACCTCAGAAATTGGGAGATAAGCTGACCACACTCTTTTAAGAATATTAGTTTACTGAAGGTAAAATAAAATAAAAAATAGTTAAAAATGCTGCTTATAATAAGCGTGAATCTGTCATTCAAATATGGAGTCTTTTTACATTTAGTGAAATGTCATTAATAATACAGTACATGTAAAATCACTTTTCTTCTAAAAGCTCTGAAAGATGCTTACAAAAGTGGATTTTGTCCCAAAACTCACAGAATCACAGAATCATTATGGTTGGAAAGGACCCTCAAGATCATCTAGTCCAACCGATAGCCCTACACTACTCTTACCCCTAAATCATCCCCTGAAGAAACACATCTATCCTCTTCTTAAAAACCTCCAGGGATGGTGACTCCACCACCACCCTGGGCAGCCTATTCCAATACCTAACCATTCTTTCAGTAAAGAAATTCTTCCTAATATCTAATCTAAACCTACCCTGGGTCAGCTTAAGCCCATCCCCTCTAGTCCTGTCACTAGTCACAAGGGAGAAGAGGCCAACACCTGCCTCCCTAGAATGGCCTTTCAAGTAGCTGAAGAGAGCGATAAGGTCTCCCCTCAGCCTCCTCTTCTCCAGGCTAAACAACCCCAGCTCCCTAAGCCTCTCCTCATAAGGCCTGTTTTCCAGACCCCTGACTAGCTTAGTTGCCCTTCTCTGCACCCTCTCTAGTAGCTCAATGTCCTTCCTAAACTGCGGTGCCCAAAACTGCACACAGTATTGAAAGTATCATTCAGATTACACAGACTGAGGCATAGTGAGTCTGAGATTGTCTTAATTTACACATGAAATGGGAAAAGGAAGACTAATAGGTTGTTTACATGACAACGGGGTTGTGTTTTTTCCTGTCAGCTGGAAAACAACCCTAATACATACAACTGCTGCATACAGAAAGGGCACAAAAGTTGACAAATGTCAGAAATGCTGACTTTGTGCATTTCTGATGTATTTCTTATGAGGAGAGTTGACTAGAAACAGCTCCATTGTGCATAATTCTTTATTGTTAATTCATTATTTTTTAGGGGTTGTAAGTTCCATTTTATTGTTCATGGCATAATTTTTTTAATCCTGTAGTCTAAAATGGAACAAAACCTTATTTTTACTATGTGTAAGCATATATTTTACATTTACTTTCAAATCTTGCAATGTAGAGGATCCCTCCGAAGAGCTGCAGCTAGTTGATAGAGCTGGAGCCTGAGGTTCCACAGAGCAGGAAGTCCTTTAGCTTTGTTCAATAGCATGGACAGTCCTGGCTGCTTTACAAAGATGTAAAAGTGTAATTTGTCAGGACTTGTTCTCAGAAGTTGGAGGAGATGTAAAAGTGTAATTTGTCAGGACTTGTTCTCAAAAGTTGGAGGATAAAGGGCCTGATGGAAGATCTTCAGTGAGTTTTGGATCAGATTGTGTAATCATTTGTCCATGAAACATCACAGAATCTAGATTTAAAAGTAGATTTTATTGGAGACCAAACTTTTTATGTAAAAAAACCCCTTCAAAAATATGGTTGGAATAAGTGCTTGTGATTCCTTTAAAATCAAGAAACGAAACTAATCTAACAGTTTATAAGAAGTGAAAGTTATGTAAGAAACAGATGTTGAGTTTTTGGCCCTGTTGAAATCGATGATGCAGCTTCTCCCTTATCCTGTTGTAGTCCATTCTCAGATTTGGCAGTCTCACTGATTTTTGGCTCTTGACTGTGTTTAGCAACAATCTCTGCCCATAATACACCAGCTTCCTGGATGTCTAGTACCAAAGGCTACTTGACATCTGTAAATCCTGTATGAATGGTTTGTGTTTAAATGCAAAGCATCTTCATGTCAAATCCTAGTATACTTGATGCTTCCAATTGATTCCAGTTGAATGCAGTGTCAACCTGTGTAGTGGACAGTAATTCTAATATAGCAACATTTCACACTTACTTGTTTTGACTTGTCATTGTTGGCAGATTTGAGAACTTTGCAGAGAAATTGCAATGGTTTAATCAAATCACCATTCTTCTGTAAAATGGACCAGTTGAACAAAAACCCCGTAAACATCTTGACCTCACCAGAATGAGTATGCAGGCATAATTTAAAGGCCCCAAACAGTCTTGTCAAATTCACAATTAATACTGCCACAGGGAGTCATGGGGTGTAAAACAATAGCCTGGCTTTTGTTATAGCTCAAAAGTCTGCTTGCTCTTTTGTGTTTCTCCTTCCTTAATTTGGAAAGTGGACACTGTCTGTCAAAGAGAAGAGGCCAAAACAAAGGGCAGGGGTTTTTAAAGTTATTTTTGAAATGCCTTGATTCTCGGATGTCTGATTAGGATATTGTAGACCTGGCTATCATTATCCTAGAAATCAAATGCTGTTACAGTATCTTAACACAGGCAGCCAAAATCATTAAAAGCTTTGGTGGGGGGGAAATCCTCTAAACACACTTGGGTTTAAACTGCACAAACAAAGATGACAGTAATTATAAGCTTAACAGAGGATTCATACCTTCTCTCTTACATGTTATTTTTTAATCAAAATGAAAATGTGTCCTTTAAAGAGCTAAAGATAGGGTCTACTCTGTTGTTCTTTCTGTTGTCCTCATGCACACCCTTACACCTTTTCTATGTTGGGAATCTGTTTCTGTGTTTGGTTTGTTTCCTCTTTTATATGTATATACAATAAGCCAAATAATCAAGAGCCGTGTACTAGACTTATCTGGCATTCACACAAGATGGATTGAATTCTGTGGGAGCTTGAGCTGCAAGATGTAGCCCAGTGTAACAAGCTGGGCTGTGCTTCCCCACCACCCAGTGATGAGGATTATTTCCGCTGAGTGGAAGCACCTCGTTTGGTGTAAATTTTGTTAGCATTGTCAGGACCATAACAGAAGAAGCTGTTGTGGGTTCAGGTCTGTCTAATGCTTGCAACATGGATCACCAATGAGTAATGTTGGTGTATTCAAAGCAGGAGACAGCTCATTCACCTTTTTTCTTTTTGCTTGTCCTCAAATGTCAGCCTGGGATTATTCATGATTTGTCACAGATCTGACAACATAGTCCTTTCCTGGGTTTTAAAGCAAAGGTTGTTCTTTGAATACATTGTTCCATAGACTCTCTTTTTCTAAGTATTTCTGCAGTGTTTTGCTTTCTTTCTCAACCCTTGGCATGCAAACATGAAATTGAACAACTGTTATCAGAATTACTTGTTGGAGAGATGACAAAGCAACAATTTATTTGAGATATTGTATCAAACTTTCTTTTAGTCCCAAAACAAGTGTTACAGTCTTTGGGGTTAGAAAATTTCTTGGGCACTGATGGCAGTTTATCTGACTTCAGACTCTGGTAGGCCATCTTTTCCGGACTCAGGTTATCTACCTGCAGAGGATGGATGGTTATTTTCAATAACTTTCAATCCTCTGTTAACTATAAGATGTTAAATAGCTTTCTCATTATTTCTAAACAAATCTTCATGAGATACCTTTCCTCTATAGTGTAAAATGACATTAAGATCAAGCTATCAGGCATTGCTTTTTCTGTGTTGATCTCAAAGTCCTTTTTCATAGGAGCTTGGCATTGTTTTCCCTTTTGTCAGTCTGAGAAACTGAAGCCCAAAAAAGCAAAATGATTCCTGCAACAGCACCAGATTGGGGTTGAAGCCAGCCAAGTGCTTTGTCTACTATGTCATGCTGTGCTTTGAAGGGCACTAATCTCACACTCAATCTAGTATCAAATATGCTACTAAACCCATGGAAATATTTTTCATCCAGGAGATTCACAGGATACAAACCCAGGAAAAATACTTTTTACAATAGTCTGTGATGTCACAGAGCCATAGCAAATGGCAGATCTTCTGAAAAAAATCCATCAAAGGGCAGAATTAGATTAAGTTTTTAAAAGGCATTCAAGTAACTTGTGCTCTGTCACATGACGTTTAAGCATGCACAAGTGAGCCAGACAACTATGTTGTTTTAACCCACGTTCAGCATTCCTATCAGTAAATCTGCACAAAGGGCCCCATGTCCATATCTTGTGTGGTACTATCATTAAATTTCTTTTATTTGCTACTGCCTGGAATTTCATTATAAGCTATTAGTGATGTAATATTAAACCTATGGAATCTTAAACATGTTTTAAAATCTGCAGAGTAAAGTAGATTCCTACCAAATAAAAAATGAAATGCCAACGAAAAATGCTGCATCTTTTTCAAAAGGCTCATTCCATTTCTGTGTGGGAGATCACCAAGGTTATAAGAAGTGGAAGGAAGACATCTAGGACCAGGATTTTACAGTGGCTTCTTCCCAGGATCACCACACCGGAAGCTGCCCGTGGGTTGCGAACTTCTGTACGGTTTTTCTTATAAGCCTCTGTTATCCCTTCACTAGTGCACGTGGACCCCCTGGGCCGCGACATGTTGCCTTCCTCCCTGAACCAGTTCCCTGCCCCTGTCAAATCTCATTGGTTACACTCCCTTCTTCCTGAGTTACCACCCAATTACATTCCTTTTAGTTAAACCCTCCCCGGGGGAGTATAAAAGCCCCGGGAAGTTTGAATAAATCACTTTTCGCCCCTGGACTTCAGAGACTAGTGATTCTTTTCCCCCCTCCAAGGAGGTAAAGTGCTCACAGGAGAACATCATCTCAGAGACACAGCTGGCGGGGAGTCACCAGGATTCAATCCCTGTCATTTGTGTTTCAACTAAAATGTCTCAACTTGCTTCAGTAGGTCTGTTTTCCAGTAAATGTTGTTTCTCTTCTCTTCCCTCCTCTGTTCCCAAGACATTTGCTGGTTCATTTAAATACAAAATGTCTGTTATATGCTGTCCTCTTTTGCAGGAAGAGTGTTGGAGTTGTTTCATGTTGCTGTAGTAGCTTGGCTTTGGATGCTTCCAGGAGTTGCGGGATTCTGAGACAGTATTCTTGACCTTCATATTCTAAGATCTCCCAGTGTTTCATTGAATTGTGAACCATGCCAGTCTGGAACAGAGTGAAATTTTGTCTTTGAGAAGCTTCTTGGCTCTCATAAAGGAGGGTTTGATTTTTTTGCACTGTATCCACTGGGAAAAAGAAAAAAAAAATAGAGTGAAATGGGGAATGATTCTGGGATGTTCTGGATCCTCTGAAATGTTTAGCTGGTACAGAATCATGTTTCTATCAGAAATAGGAGTAAAAATTGAAGGCTGAGGTTTAATAGCAGTGGATTTTCAGCAGCCAAACAAGGAAAGAACACTCTACTTCTGATTTTTAGTCTACAGAAAGGTATCTGCACGTGTTTCTCTGGAAGCACTACAGAATGTGTTCTGTTGGAGTTAGTGTTTAATATTTCAACCTGGCTAAAGGTTGAAAAATGGGATGGGAGGTACTGGCTGGAGTTCAACATGCTTGGATGGTGTCCATGGTTTTGCTGACTGTGGAGAGATGCTGCCCCTTGGGCCTGCCTTGTGTTGTGTAAGGATGTGATAGAGGGCTCACCGTTGGGCAAGGGAGTGTGTTCTGCATGCTCACATACGTGCTTGGCTGCTCAGATCAATCAGGAACTATGATTAGGAAAAATGACTCACTGCTGGCTCCACAATGCATGGGAATGAGCTGAGGGCCAGAGTTATCTCAGCCAGAGTGCGAACATCCATTAATGATCACTCTTCACCATGTTTGCTGCCATATCTGGTTGTCTAGCTGTCCTTCTTGCTCTGAAGCAACAAGTTTTAAGGCTTTGCCATCAATTCACCGCCTTATCTTGGGGTGTGTTTTTATTTCTAGATGTATGGCTTTGACAGTTTTGTGACTCTTATGCCTTTGCATTGCTGACAACCTCCAGCCCCATCCAACTCTTAGTCTGTCTTGAAGCTAAGATGGGTGCATGTTGTCAACACAAAATTTGTTAAACCCAAGTATTTGATGCTCAATGCATTCCTCACATGTAGAACTGTAATTGTCCTACTGATGCCTGTAAGATAACCTTGCTTCCTAAACCTTGTGTTTTTTTATGAACAAAGGATAAATTTCAGCATTGTAGCAAAGTCTCAAACTGAGAAAAATGTTGTTTGGATTGTATTTTATTCCTTACCTCAGCACAGATTGAAACTCCAGAGCATTAATTTAAGAAAATAAGGGTGAAGTGAAAATTTTGTTTTGCAATTTAGACAACCCATGATCAGTTTAAATGTGCAAGAAGCATTCATTGGGTCTGCAAGTGTGTACCAAAGTATGACTCTAGGCAGAGGGGTGGGATTATGGGTGAGGTGTTCAGCGTGGTGTAACTAAGTGCTGTAGATCCTTCAGAGCAGATGACACTTTAAATTCCACTCTTCTTTTGTGTGTTTGATGACAAACTTGTCAAAAACAACTTTGTAGATTTAAACAACAAAACCAAACAAGCCTTCCCTCCCAACAAACCCCTGTCTCTTTAGAGTTTTCTTTGAGCTATAAATTATCTGCTGATATTGGCTTAGGAACTGGCTGGCTGCCCAATGCAGTTGTCCCACAGAAATGCACAGAATCTCTTTCAGTCTCCTATAAAGAAAAAACACGGAACAGAAATGTCAAGGGAAAAAATGTGTAAAATAGGACATACTGTTCTTTAGGGTAAAATATGCATGACTTAAAAGATCCTCAAAAAACTTATTCTTTTCTAAAATGCAAATATTTCTGATGATGATTGATACATGAATTGATAGAAGCAGTAGGATAGATGAATGTGTGTTGGAAGTTTTAATCAAAAATGTCTGATCAGAGATTTTAAAACGGGGTTCTGCCTACACATGCAGCATTCTCTCATGCTTTTTTTATAAACTGACAAGGAAAAAATGAGCTGCATTGTTTTTTTCATTGTTAGATAATTGAATATCACATGCTGAGTTGTCATCAAATTATTATTAATATGAATTGTCAGTAATTCAGCTTCATATCTGAGTTATTAGATGGACTCAAGGTGTACTTTTTGAGCAAAGTTATAGCTAACTGCTTTTTCACATTAGCTGTGAAAAATAGTGTGAAAAAATAAGTTCTGCTGTTTCAAGTAAAAGGAAAAACTGCTTATAAGGCTCTTTTTAATTATGCACCTCCTTTTAAATTTTTAAAGGAGAAATTAAAAGACTTAGTAGGTAAAATAAAAGTGCATAAAAAGCTACCTTTCTCTGGCAGGCAGAATTAATATTTTGCCATTTTAACTATTTCCCTTTAACCACTCCTATGTATATTATATATCTATATCTATATATCTTGTGAAAAATGACACCTTAGCTTCAAAAGTGCCTGAGAAGTATATAAGCTTCAACCTATTACACCTCTGCCACATTTCTGTTTTCAGCCTGGTCAGCTTTAAGAGTTAAGAATTTGCAAATGAGGATGACTACCCTATTGCGTTTCAATTGTGGTTGTGTATATGTATGATTTTGCACTGTGGATTGCTGACTATTAGGACATCAAAGAGGAGCTGCCATCTGTGACGGGTCGTGGTTCTCATGTTGTCTCTTCAGGTGATCATAAGTGGAAGATGGTGTTACCATTTGTCTCCTTTAAAGTGTCTGCAGCCCAGATCCAACTGGGTTGTGATGTCTTTTGATCTCAGGAACTGAATAAAACCAGGCCAAGTAATCCCTGGGAACTTCTGCAGCCAGAGTTTCTGGAAAGCAGGGTAATTCAGCACATATAATGCTTTCCTGTGAATCAGCGCCATGCATGATATGGTTTCAATGAGTTGCTTGGCTGTTGCTCACACTTCCTGTTCTAATAGCCCTGAGCTAGAGCTCCGAAGATGTTCAGAAGTCATAGCTGATTTCTACAGGTATTGAATGTTTGTGCCATAATGGAGGGAGAGGGGATGTTGTCCCCTGCATTTTGGCCAAAGAAAACTTCAAAAGGTATGGCATTTCATGCGTGTGGCAATGAAATAAGGCATTTTGCTTATTTAGGCTACAGAAAGAAGGATCAAGCCTCTCCCAGGAGAATGGAAGTAGGTAGCCATTGGTGCCATTGTTTTTATATGCTACTGCAGGCTCTACTATTTAAGTGTTCCTATGTTTAATACCACAGAAAAGAGGCCCTCTTGCTTCTAAAGAGGCTATGGTGACTCAACCCAATTTCCAATTGGCCTGTAATGTCTTGACACTACTTGCTGATGTGGGAAGGGACCAGGCTGCGTAGGGCTCCCATGTCTGTGAAGTGAGATGTCTACAAAACCCTGCAGCTCTTCTTCCTCAGAGCTCAGGCCTTGTTCTACAGCTCCTGTGCTCACATACCTGAATTGACCTGATATCAAATAAGCAGCACTATAACAGTGAATGAGATTGTGTTTGTTCATGTGGTTGAAATGGCCTAAACCATTAAAATTGTGCTCTAAGCTGATCTGGACAACTTACAGGCACTACAAGTATTAAGGATTAGTTCAGAAAAATTACAAATTCTTTTTTTGTAGTGTATGATTAATTTTTATTTTGAGGAAAGGAAGAGATAGACAATATATACTTGGTTGTTTTGTTTGAGTTACAAAGAAATTATATCCATGTTTACACAAAACTTGCTACAGTATGCAGAAGTAACCTATAGAATCTAGCTTGCTTATTGTGTAATGGTCAAGCTAAACTGAAGGGAAGAAATTTCCCAGACTAGGCTAATGCCTTGTGATCTAAGCTGCAATGACTTTTCTATTTCCATTTTCCTGCAAAGAATTCCACTTTCCTGCAAAGAATAAAATTTCACCTAGGAAAAGAGCAATGGAAAAACATGCTTTAGTTTGATTTTACATGGTCTCCTTCTCTGTTTAGAAGTAGCTACCTCTATCTAGAAAATTATCAAGCTAAGATGGTACTGACAAGTTGAAAAGGACGAGTAAGTTTATATTTCCATAACTCTTTGGGTTTGGTGCCCATACCTCTATTTTCCCTGTGGTATTCAGTTGATCAGTAGTTAAGTAAATAGGATGTTGAGATCACAGAATCACAGAATGTTAGGAGTTGGAAGGGTCCTCGAAAGATCATCTAGTCCAACCCCCCTGCCACGGCAGGTTTCCCTAGACCAGGTCACACAGAAGCGCATCCAGACGGGTTTTGGATACCTCCATAGAAGGAGACTCCACAACCTCTCTGGGCAGATTGTTCCAGTGCTCTGGCACCCACACTGGGGAAAAATTTTTCTTGTATTCCCACAGAACCTCCTATGCTTCAGCTTACTATAAGAAAGTTTAAAGAAATAAGGTAATTCCATTTATATCATGCTTAGACCTTTAGGAAAAGTGTAAGTCTCAGCTTTTCTTAAGGTGTGGCATCCAGAAATTGCTTGAATATGAAATAAATAGATTAGTTTTACACAATTTTTAATTGGTAACATCCCTTGACTTGGGTATTTTGAACAAAAATTTTTACTCTGCTGTGGGTTTTTGTTTTTTTTTTGTTTTTGTTCTGTACTTTGGACTTCAAAATAAAACCAGCCCATGTCATTTGCCAGGTATATGTGAGCATGTATGTTTTGCCTTTGCCTCAACAAATGTGTGCCTAACTTCGAGTAGATGAGTAATCTTGTTTGGTTGGTGAGGAGCATGCTTGAAGTACCTTGTGAATTTGAGCACTTAATGACTTGATGTTAAGATACCACAGAAAACAAGGCTAATTGAAAGTCTTAGAATGGAAATGAGATGTTCTTCTGATTAAGACTAATGTCCACATTCGGTGGTGTTTTATTTGTGAAACTCAGCAGCCACGAAGTTAGAATTTAGTGCTGTTTAACTTTACTATATTGCTTATTTTCCTCATACATAAATGATAGTATGGTTATTTTTATTTGTGGCTATAGTAAGTTATGTAGGATGAACTGTGTAAAAGGCTGAATTCCTGCTTGAAAGAATTGGACACTTCATGTAGTTACATGACTTCTGAATGGCATGTTAGTAATTGGATTTTATTAACTGAAGGTTTGCACATCCAAGGACAAATCTAAATTTTTATTTGGAGTAGAACATTCAACAACTATTGACAAAGTTTTTTATTAAGGCTGAAATAGTCCAGAAGCCTGGACTTCAGCAATGCTTACAGGGAATCTGTATTCCTTCACCAGGTCCTCCTGGATTTGGCAAACCAGAGAAAGTGGATCTCTTCATCACTTGCTGCAATGCAGTCTTATGAAGGTCCAGATTAGAGCTTCCTGTAGTAGCTGCCACCTCAGCTGAAGGCAACTCCAATTCTCCATCTTTGTAGTTCTTGGGCTAACAAGTGTCTTTTGGTTTTGAACAACAGGCTACGAGCTGTTTTTTAGCCCCAATGGAGCACAGTATTGTATGTTGTGGAGACTGACTCCCTCATCATCCCATCATGTGCTGTCTTCATAAGACCTCATTTGGCAGGCAGTACAAAATTAAAACAAACCCCTCAAAATTCTCTAAGATAAGCCCCCAAAGCTGACACTACTGCTTAGAGATTTAGAAGAACCACTGCAGAATTGCAATCTCACTTGCAAAAGCATGACATATTTTTCCTGAGCTTTGTCAAATCTCCTCAAACCACTTCAGTCTAAAGAATACTCTCAAATGTATCTGATGTTTGTGTTGTTTAGGTGGAGAACAAGGAAGGTAAACTGTGTACTTCTCTAATTAAAGGCTGATTGTGAAGTCAGCTCATTTTTGAGAGATATTTCTTCACTTGGTTTAATGGAAGTAAAATTTCTATGGACTTTGTGATATCAGCCTCTTGTCTTGAGTATATCAGCATCTGGAAGCTTTGTCTTTTTACTGCCTCTGTAGATGAAAAGGGATGGGAGCCACCAGAGCCCCTGAGCAGCTTCCCAGTTGGCTTATGTTATTTCAGGTAGGAAATTTAAGTCTGGAGCACCTTCCAGTTCTGAGGCACCACTCAGAAGCAATTTTGAGTTTCATGCATGCTGCCCAAGCTGTTGTCATTAATCCTCACTATTACTCGGATGTGGCTGTTCCTAGCATTTTAACAGTCAAAGTAGCTAAATGCATGGAAAGGCAGACAAACAACCTGTCACCAGGAACTGTGTAAATGCACTTCAGCGTCTGTGTAGAAGTAGCCAAATGGTTTTGTCTTTGGAGGCAGCCAGAAATCCAGGAATTATGCTGGTCTACAGCCAAAACAAATAGGGAATTCCCTCAGATATTTCTTTGTGAAGTGAATCATAGAGGCATAATCAGGTTTGGCTCCGTATTAATCAGTGCAGTTTGGCTATTAAAATTCTTAGCTCTGTGGCTGCTGCTTCTGAGGCTATTCTCGGGATTGCATTACACTGTGATTAGGTTACAGTCATAGAAGAAGATAAGGTGAATTGGAGCAGTTTTCCTTGCAAGTGGAAGCAACACTCTTCCCTTAATGGGACAGTTTGCATGGATGCAGCCTGCCCTTTCTCGCTTTGGCTTTTCTTCTTCCTCATAAAGCTGCTGGAAAGAGAGAAAGAGCTGCAAGTCAGCCTAGTCAGTGGTGCAAAACTACCTAGCAAATGCAACAAGGATTGAGATGTTCTGCTTTCTAGATCATTCTTACTGTTAAGTTCTGCCTTTGTGCCCTCTTCATTCTCATCCATAAACAATTCTCTTTCCAGTGCCTGTGATAACTATTTTATTACTCAGAGAATCCCCTGGGAGCTGAAGCGACAGCATCTTCCAGGCTCAGGGGCATCATAACTGGTGAGATTTGCTATTAATGCTCATATATATATATATATGTTTTTTCCTTGGAGATATTTTTTGTTCAGTTAAGACAATTGCTACCAAGAGCAGTAGTTTAGTGCTAGCTTAGTTTCCTTTGAAACTCAAGGTCTGGTGTGTAAAGAGGCCATTCAAAATGGTTAGCACTCAGCTTAATTTAACACATTGGGAAGATAATTTGTTAGTCCTTGGTTGAACTGTCAGAAAGTGCTTGAGTATTTGGTAGTCTTCCACTTTGATGTTTCCTTTTGTTAGTGTTTTGTGTGCTAACAGTTATGAATAAGTGCATGGTAATCTAGTTCTCTGAAATACTGGAGAAATTCTTCCAGGTTATGGGTCCCATGTTTCCTGGACATTGTCTGATGGGAAAGGAACATTTCTTCCCTTTAGAAGGCCTAACTCTTATGTCTTTGTCATCAAACCTAAATGTGGTCATATTTGCACATGCACCATTGGCTGTACAGACAGGGTACAGACTGAGGTAATTATTTCATCTCAACAGCCATACTGGTCATTCTCCTAGTGAAAGGTTATGAATATGGAGACTATTACATGTTATTAAGATCATAATGTTGCTGAATATTTCCATGACTTCATATTCCCTAGGTGTTCTGCTGTTGGCTTGATAGGGACATGTAAAACAATTCGGCTCGCCAGGTGGGACGAAATTTGCCTTTCAGAAGACTGCTGCTTCAGCACTTGATAGGAGTCTCACTAGCCAATGATAATAATAAATGATCCTAGCCTACACTTGTTTTGTAATTGCTGTTTAGCACAAATTGCTCTGAGTGAACTCCATTCTGACTACGCAGGTGGAGGTTATAATGTCGTGTGTAGCAGATTCATTGACCCAAAAGGCTAAGATGTTTATTTACAACAGTAATGCAATGCAGATTTATGGCAGTGAAGACTAACAAAACCAATTAAAAGGGATTTAAAATTTAAGTGAAGAAGCCAATTTTGATGAGGAGGTGAGGAAGCAGCTTACTGTGAATAGTTACCCTGTTTCCCTGTTTGCACACCTCCCTGAAGTGACTGGTCATTATTAAGGGCTCTGTCTTGAGTGAGGGATATCACAGATCTGATCTTGACTTTTCCCATGAGGTACTATTTTATAAGTGTCCCAGGAAGTCATGGTCATATACATGGAAGAACTGGTGGTCATTGTTTCTGCATTAACTTAGTTGTAGTATTTTCTGGTCTGCCTTTTATCATGACTGGTGTTCATCAGGTAGATCCAAGAGTCCTGAGCAGGGCAGAGTCCTGTGTGCATACTGAGTGTGTGTGGTCTGTTGTTGCTTGCCTGCTTTTCTGGGGTCTGGGTATGACAGCTTGTGTCAGGAGATGAGGGAAAGGAGAGGAAGGGTGAGCTGAGCTAGAAACTTAAATATGACAGTTTGTTGGACAGTATTGGCTCTGGAACATTTTTTATTTGTAGTTCAGAAGTGTAAAGGCAGCAGTTTCCATCTCTTAATTAATAATTAATCCTTACGCAGTGGAAAACGATGCAATTGGTGAGCTGTCCTGACAAAGGCAGCTCAGAGTAAAATTATTTTTTTGGAGGCTATTAACTATGTTGAGTAACAGAGTTGGTTAATTCTGTAAAAATAATGTTTTGGGCAAATTCCCAGCCTCTAAATGTCTGCAGGCAAACTTGTCCATATTTGTGGTATATCTGAGGTCTAGTGTTCCTCCTTTGGGCCATATAT
Organism: Galbula dea; assembly: GCA_013399015.1. Classification (NCBI taxonomy): domain Eukaryota; kingdom Metazoa; phylum Chordata; class Aves; order Piciformes; family Galbulidae; genus Galbula; species Galbula dea. The sequence goes on from VWZX01010074.1 coordinate 572,321, forward strand.
TTTAAGTGAAAATTTTAATGGAAGGAAACATTGTTGCAGATTAACAGCCTTCCCTGAAGTACTTTCCAAAGAAATGTTAAGGCCAAAGGTCTTGTTTTTTTCAGGGCAAAAGATGTGAATCCTCTAATATTTACTCAGTTATAAATAACGATGGGCAAGGCTGTAAGGATGGATTCCTGGGAGAATGTTTGAAAATGTTGTGGTACTTTCAGCTGAAACCAAAATCTGCTGATATTACTGCTAATAAATAGATGAATGTTAGCTAATTCAATTAACAGATTAGGTTGCCTCCCACAGTGAAATTAAGCCTCCTAACATGCAGGTCTTGCAAAGCTCAACATGCAAGTTACGCATTGCCAAAGAGTTAACTTGAAACCCAAGTGATGCATAAGACTTGCTAAAGAGGCTGAAGACCAGAGCTTTCATAATGTCTTGACACTTCCAAACACAGTTACAGCTTTTGAGGTGTGTCTAGAGACTCATTGGACTACCTTGAATCAGAAGGCAGTCCTGGTGCATGCAAGGCTTCTGATTGTTCATATGCATCACTATGAAAATAACACATGTAAAATTTTAAACAAGAAAATGTGCAGCATTAATTCTTAGGAAAAGAGTGCAGTTGCTGGTTTACTTTCTAATTTTCTGTATCAAGAACAATTGTGTGGTTACTAAACTGACTAAAATGTTTTTGGTTGTAAATGCACTAGTTAAGACTTTAAATGGCAAAAAAAAAAATCAAACGCTAATGTGTTTTTCTGTGGATGAATGTTTTTCTGTTAGTACTTATTGGAGGAAAAAAATCTAAATTGGCCTCTAATAGTTAAGTATCCTTTCAAAATCTTGAGGTGTAATGCTTTGTTTTTTTCTACCTATGTAAGACACGTATTTAACCTTTTACAAAGTTGTAGTTAAACTCTGTAGGATTCTTGAAAGCTTAGAGAATCTAAAAGATATCCCTTTGCAACCTGTTGTGTGGTATCCACACCCAGAAAATTACACTTAATACCCAGTCCTTCAAAAAGTCAGAGGGATTAAATGACAGAACTGCTGCCTTTTTTGGTGGTTGTTCTTATCATATATGCTAAAGGCATTCCAACCAAGGGCATGTGGCCGCAGTGGAATTTGATGTACAATCACTTTTAGGGAACAGCCTGTGCCTTGTTAATATAATCCATAAAAGGCTTCCAAACTTCCTGAAACCAGTCTCTTCTCGTTCCAAGTCTGCATATGATCTCATAGGAAATGATCTGGGAGAGGCTGGCTAACCTTTTTGCATAATCAAGGTAACATTGTTCTTTAAATGCCTACAGTGACTCGTTTCACTGATACAAGCTCAGTGCTCCACTTTCCCTCTGTCGCCAAATCCCTGTTATCAGACTTCACATTGATTTCAGTGGGGCTAGGTTGAAGAGTGAGAGGGCTGTAATGTGACTTAGACTGGCCTTGATAATGTCATTCTTTGGCTTTTTCACCCTTTTTTGTCTTAACTATCTAACAAATCTTAAACCATTTGCTGCTCAGTGAAATATGAAAGGTGGAAAGGCAAAGCATATAAAAGGAGTGGGCAAGGTTTATTTTTCCATGGGCTCAAAGGCAGGTAAACAATCTGCGCCTTCCCAAGTTTTTTAAATGACAGTATTAGCAAGACAGTGAGGAAAATACCTGCCCTGCATGTAGATTTGGGATTGCAAGACATCTCAAATATATTAGCAGTAGATACAGAAAGTGTGTTCTTGTGTTGGAGCTCTTTAAAACCTCCACTTTCTGGGATGTTTTCACAGAGTGCCTCATAGAGTGCAGGTTCTTTTATATCCTTGGGATAGCCAGGATTTCCTTAATATATGTAGCCCAAGAAGGGAAACACTCCAATGTGTTTCTGTCTCTGAAAGCCTTGTATGGCAGCTAGTGTTAACCTTCATTGGTAGGGGAGGGAGACCAGAAGTATCTGGGTTTTGTAACTGTGCAGGAGTACAATTATGGTCTAGTTCTTGTGAATAGGTAGTAACTACACAACTGAAATTACAGTGAGCCTAAGCAGAGGGCTCTGTGGCACTCCGCTTACTGCAGAGCTGTTAAGTTTGGCACTTTGCTCTGAGCTCCAGTCAAATGTTTTCTTAACCATATTAGGTTATATGGAAATTGGCCAACCAGCAACAGACTTTTGATGTACTTATTGTTTGTGCTTATATTTTATAGAGTAGACAGCCCCTGCTTTTAAGAACTGTCAGGTTTAACAAAATGAGATAAATAGAACCCTTAAAAATTTTCATTAAAATCTGGTAGCAAAAAAAAAGCATTTCCCAAGACAGAGGAACCCAGAGTTAACATTGTTATACTGCAAGTTTGTGGTTTCTTGTGTTTTTGTCCATAAACAAAATCAAACCACTGTAAATCTGTAAATTGGACCAAAGCAAAAGCCTAGTAGTTAAATATTATGCTGTTATTCAGGTGAAAACCAGAAATGCAGTGCACCTTACTGGCTAAGGCAAAAGCAACACCCCTTCTCTTGGAAGACTTGTTCAAGCCATGGCAGCCCCCAGCAGAGGCAACAGATGAACAAGTGAAGCAGTGACTCTGAACTGTTGCAAAAAGGCTTGCTTGAGTTCAGCAGATGGAGCCTTTTGTGTCCAGATGGACTGTCAACAAGGTCCACTGCTATGCCTGTTCTATTTCTTGGAGAAACAAAGAAACCCTAAATATTGAGTTGTTTAGTTGTCTTGTCATTGCAACTTATCCCAAAGCCAAGTAGAACAGAATTTGGCATTTATTTTTAAGATGATTAGAGGAGAGCAGAGCTGCTGTCAAATGGCTAATTTGGGACATTATTCATCAGTACACACAGGCTGGTTTACTTGTGTCAGGGCATTCCTGGTCAGAGCTGTAACTTATACCTAGGGTAGTGCAAAACCTGAGATACTTGTATTGCTTCATGTTTAAGGGTGTCTGAATCTTCCCCAACTAGTGATAGAATATTCCACTGGGAAAATTTCAAAACTTAATTTCAGCATAAAGTTTCAAAATAATGTTTTTGGGATTTAGCTGATAAATTTGTTTGTTCTTAAAGGAAAAAAGTTGAGAAGCAGTTGTGTTTGTTGACCATATCACCAGATCCACTCCATATTCTAGTAGTTTTTTCTATTAAAATTACTTTTTTTGATCAGTAAATGTTTTCATAATTTTAATTTACTACTATTCACTGTAGATATAAATTCATGTTTAACTGAAATCATTCTTTGCTCTTGCTAATGGTTTTTCTAAATACTTGCAGACAGTTCCTTTCTTAGGATTTAGTCAGTTGATGCATCTTGAGCTCTTTTTATCTTTGTAAGTCAGTCCCTCTCTGCTTGCCTAACATTTTTATGGCTCTCTTGTGATTTTCCTCTGGGTTATTTTCATTCAGGAAATGAGTTCTCCAGAGCTGAATGAAGTATTACAGGTGTGATCACCACAGAACTGTTGGGATGTTACCTTTCTGCCCTCTGAGGTTGCCTTTGTATTTTATTTAATGTTGCTTGAACTCTTTCTGCTACCACATCATGCGCTATTTGATGTGTACTCCTAAGAAATGGAATTAAACAGGGCCAACTTTAAACCCTTCGAGCAGAGCAAATTTTGGTAATAAAGATGCAAAAATGGCTGCAGCAGTGCCCAGGATGCTGCCAGGACACTGGAATTGCCTCACGAGTTCTGACCCTGCTTTTTGGTGATGTGTATGATCTCATACAGGTTGTTTGACTTCTTGACTCTTGTGTCCGTATGTGTTAGAGGATGATGACACTACAGTAGCTGCATTTGATAAGGTTGCTGTGAGGATTGGTTCAAGTTTGTTGTCCAGGCTTGTGGAAGTTGAGGAGGACTGTCATTAAAAGTTCTGTTTGTGTATAATCATTTGTCACCTTTTTTGCTAAAAAGGGAACTAAATTAAATGAAAAGGGTGACCTTTATATTGAGAGCAACCTCTAAAGTTCACTATGGTGATTTTTATTTTGAGACTCCTGCACAAGCAAGTATATAATCAGCTGAAAGTCTTGGAAGTGAGCTTGTCTTTTGTTTAGGTGTCTATATCAGTGCAAAATGAATGCAATATCAAAAAATGTAGCAGCACTGGGAGCAGAGCACTGGAGAGAATAAAATATTTTTTATATGTACTCTGAACTTATGAAATGACACATCGCAGATGCTTCTTCTGAACCCAGGCTGGTAATTTAGTAACTGACAGTCCTGTGGATTTACTGGATTAAAGAAAACTGTGTAATACCCTACTGCATGAAACAGAACTAGAGACAGATTTGTCCAAGCCTCTTCTGCCCATCATCTTTGAGACACAAGTTGAATGAAGTTTTCACTGTAGAAACATCCAGTTAATCTTAATTTGCATGGAGCTGGTGCTTATTGGTAGTATAAATCCAGTGAGGTTTTTTTTTATTGTACTTAAGAACCAGGCTTGCTCACTCATGGCCAGACTTTTTAATCAAGTCCAGTACTGCTTATTTGAGTTGAGAAATTTGCAGTAATGGTCCCTGAGGTTTATAAGTATATCCATGATTTATAGTTTTAGTAAGCTAAGCTTAAATTTGGAAGTGAATACTCTGGACTGAGGATAAACATAGTTGAAAAAAGTTTCCTTAGCAATAGTTGAATTTTTGTGTATGTAGCTGCTGTGTATAGGTGTATATAGAGTTTGGTGATTAAAAGATTACAGAGATTGTGTGAATGTTACTGCTCAGGTGTGAAGGCTTTTGCCACAGACTGGAGCCATGGATGAGGACTGAAAAGTGTGTGAAAGGTTTGAAAAGCGCAAGGAGAATGTGCAAAGACTCGTGGGCTCTTGGCGCAGGAGAGAGGAGGTTCTCGGTGACTATTTGTATTGTGCATTTCTACAATACATCAGACTAAGACAAAACAGACAAATGCTGAATTCATTCAGTGGATGTGGAGAGGGATTAGAGAGAGAAACACTTCTGTTGGTTTTCCATTTTAGGTCCAGTATAGAAAGGAGCTCTGCTGTAGGGCTGTAGTTCAGTTCCTGCAAGAATTTCTATGGAATTTTGGCCCAAGGTGGACTTCCCAAGAAGAGCTACTGCCCAGAAGATATTAAAACTAAAATCTTTTGAGAGTAGTTTGAAAATGTTGGTGCTGTTTCAACTGACTCTGATCCAACTTTAACTATGAGAGGAACATAAGAAGTTCTGATTTGGACTAAGTGCCTCCTCTCTGCCTTCTCCAGCTTACACATAAAATATGCAAACAGAAGAACACCCCAACCAAGAAACCTCTCAAATCGGCACTTATAAAGAATATGAAAAGCTAAAAAGTTGTACAGAATTTGTATCTGACTAGACTAAGGCATAAGTTTCAACCATGAATAGTTATGAGCAGAAGGCAGCATCTCCTTGGTTGTGAGAGGGGAGATTGTGGCAGGGTAGCATGGCATAGAAACTAGCCACCCACATTGCGCTCACTGAAAAGTGTAGCCTGTGTTTTGGCTGGCTTTAAGCAGCCTTAGCAGAAATCTTTCTTGCCCTAATATTGTTGTCAGCACCACAGCTAATTCAGTTGTTATTGACATCTGCATGTAGACCTTTCCTTGGCTTAATCCTACAAGGCTGGGCTAGTGAGTTGAACTGTGTGACCAGTAACAGGTATTCAACAAGACGCCTTGTTTTTCTGTACCTCAGTTTTTCTATTGGGAGTAACTTGAAATGGCAGAAGCAGATTAGTCAACATATGCTTGATCAGGAGGAGTATTTGTATGTCTGTGATGCTATACACCTCTTCATGTGAAAAGTGAGATGTGATTCCTGCCTGAAGTGTTTCCAACTTAAAATACACAAAAATAAGCATGTGCAGAAGGGAGCAGATATATGGACTGACTTGTCTAGGGATCATAGTCTGTTTAGAAGAGGACTGGGTTTGGAGCCTGGTGCCTAGAAAGGTCTTCCAGGGACTGACTCAGAAAATGTCACTTTGGCCTAAATATGAACTCCCCTGATACAGGCAAAAGACAGTTTTGAGTTGAGCTAAGGGGGTCTTGGACCCTCAGAGCTGTTGCCTTTTAAGGCCAGGTGACTTTGTTAAAGGATTCACCTATATGAAATGAATATGCTTGTGACAGCAGGAAGGCTGGATGGGTGGCTAGTGCACAGAGAATTTGGGACTTTCCCAAGCCTAAGCATGAGTCTTGGATGAGCTGGCTATGGTCTGGACCCAAACTTCAAAGTCTTCAATGAACTTCTAAACAACCCAGTAGGAGATTTCTGGATTGGATTTGTTTTCCTAGAGGTGAGCCAGCAGTATGAAGCTGACATCTGGATGTGTTCTGGATACAAACTTCTATTTTATGTGTATAAAAGGGAGCTATTTTGAAGTGCTGACTGGTTGCGACCCACTTCTGGTGTTCTTGTGGCAGAATTATGGTGTTACATTGGATGTTTTGGGTTGGTTATTTTTCTGTATGTCTCCTTCTATATGCCTGTGACATGTAACAGAGTGAGCTAAAGACTTAGTACTATGTTCATTTGTGTTTTGGGAAGAAAAGTCCTCTAGTCCTGTTTTTATCATTTTCCTCTGTTCCAAAATTGTAGTTAATCATCTTGCCAAGAATTTGATTAAGTAGCTTGGATATAAAATAAGATTTTGGTTTATGACTCTTAATAAAACGTGTAGATGTATGTGTGAAGTTAAAGGTAAGAGGATCTCATGCTCCAGAGTGTAAGATGAATGCTGAGGGATTCAGAAAAATAATATATCTCTTATCCTGCTTGTTATTGTATGATTTGATAGGTGAAATGTGGATTTGTTTCATCATCTTTGGAGTATTTCATAGCCACTGTTGGAGGGAGAGTGCTGATATTGATAGAGTAGCAGCTGCAGCTAGTATCAGTGTTATACTTACACTCTGAATAAACATAACAGGTCAGAGCTCTGTAATAATAGGAGAAGGAACTTTATAAACAAATTAAATGTGTGGGGAAGTTCAAGTGAAAATAGTGGTTGGGGGAAGAATTTCAAGGACAGGAAGTAGGTACTATGAAAGTTAAAGCTAGTAACTGTCCATTTTATTTCTTTAAAATCTTTTTAAATTTTCAGGCTCAGTGTATTTTTGCTTTAAGGGAAGAAATTGAATTAATGGACTTTAAATCTGTATGCTTGGCAAAAAAAAAAAAATCTGCATCTTGAGCTCATTATACTTACACAGCTATCACAATCTGGCTTTAGATTGGGGTTTTGTACACTGATTGTTATCTATGGCTAACTATGTCCATAGTCAAAGTATCTTGCATTCTGGTTTTGTTACATATGTCATCGATTTTTGATACCTTTTGGCTATAAGGATATGCTGACTTGCCAGGTGAATCCTTAAGAATCTTTCTCTGCAAGTGCTTCTGTGGAGAAGGCAATGACTGTGCATATCCTCCTTCTTCCTGTGGTCTTTTGATGAGCTCCAGATTACTGCTGTTCTTGTTGAAGACACATATGAGTTATGCTGAAATGGGTAGGCAGTATTACAAAGTATAAAAGGTAGGCTGGAAAAAATGCTGGAGAGAAATCCAGTCCATTCTGTTGGCCCAAACCAGAGGCCAGATAATTTAAGGAGTGTATTCTCTTTCTGAAAGTGTCCCATGCAGAGCTTTGCAGTTTGCCTCAGTTGACCTGTATTGCTGCACAATTATTCTTCTCTTTACACAGTGCCCCCAGGTGTCTTAATTGGTAGGGCAATCACTAATGTCAAGGGAGAAAATCAGCCTGCATTGCTCCATCTTAAACACATTATACCTTATTCTGTCCTCAGTGGATATAAAGAGTTTATCATTCTCTTCTTTCATATATGTGAGAATTACCATATCTGTTAGACTCAGCAAACCTGACTCTTCCAGCTTTTTAATGGCAACTGTTTTCTAGACCTCTGTAAATTTTTGTTGCCATCTTCTGGATGCTCTGCCAGTTGGTCCACATCTTTCCTGAAGTGACATATATGTGCAGGTGGACTCAGGACTCCAGCTAGGAACAGACCTTAAGAAGAGGGAGTGCTGTGTTTCTAATCATAATGTTCCTATGATGTGATTCGCTATCTGCCCTGGGTGTTTTTTGCCTTTTTTGTTTTTAACAACAGAGACTTACTGCCTTGTTTAGTAAATCACTATTTAGCATTTGTGAAAGCAATCACCAAACCACTATTGTGATTTTTGGAGAGATTTAACCTGCAAGTTTAGAATGCTCATACCTGAAAATTGCTCAGTTTTGCATGTTCTGATACTAGTAAAGTGCCTTCAGCTAAGATTTCCAACTTTTTCTTTTTTAAGCTATTAATAGCAAAATATGGGCCAATGAAGAATCTTGATCTTTTTGCTCAATGGCTTGGGCTGCAACATATTCAGCCACATCATGGCTTTCACTGGCTGAAAAATGACATAAGATGAAATATGAAGGCAAGCCCTAGAGCAATGAGGGAAATGGAAATGAATACATGGAATGCTTCAATGAGTTTTTACAAATTATTAGAACAGTGAGTAGAGAAACACTTTAGAAGAGCAGGATGGATCTGGAGCCAAGTTTCTTCTGGAGCCAAGTTTCTTCAGCACTAGTGGGTGTGCTTCAAGTTAGTTTTTAATATCTGATTTTAGAAATCTTGAGAAAGAACAGGTAATGCTATGACAGCAGAGTAAACATATTTTGTTGGAAGTGGAGTGAGTCCTGTGAAAAATGTCATGTTATTAAAGTGAAAGCCATGTTCCTCCACGTAAGATGAACAACTTAAGGCAAGGTGCTTTCTCTTCTAATCTTTTGCTACCCAATGACTGAGACTCTGGAGTCTTTGAAGTGAATTTACTACAGTAGTAACAGAATCATCTACATCTCCTCAAGCTTGGTCTCCTGAAGGTTTCCTAGATGCTCAGATGATTATTAATGAGAAGGAGGGCTGTTATCATGTATATTCCCTACGGAAGTAAATTGAGGGCATCTGCATTGATAGCAGAGATTGTCAGTTCCTAACATCCATTTGCCACAATTCAAATATGCTGAATTCAGAATAATGGCCTTGTAGGGAAGTTCCATAGACATTCTTTGAAGCTACTGAGCCATTCATTCAATTCTAGCCAACTTTTTCTGCTTTGTAAAAGTGATGGAATGAAAGAGTGTTCATAAGTATAACCACGCAGTAGAGAAAAAAGCTTTGGAAGTAACAAGGCTAAGGATATAACAAGTTGGACCTGTTACTGTAAGGAGGCATGAGAGTTTACAGGAGGTCTGTTACTATAATCAAGCAGAGAAAAGGCTCTAATCCTTTGAAGAATACAAGGGTTTTTACATTATTTGCCCAGGTGTGGGTTTGATGGATGGGGTTGGACATCCATGGTGCAACTCTGTGGGCTCTGTGTGGTTCAAGCTGAATCTGGCCAATATTCTCAGAAGAGGTTTACTAAAGGGATAAGCTTTCTTGTGTTAGTGATTGTTTAGCTACAGTATTTACCATTAGAAGTATCAAAATGTACCTCTTAGGGTTGTAACTGATACACTGTAGATTTCCACTGTTGGGAATAAGAAGTAACTGCTGTTTCTAACATTTCCATGCACTGAATGAATATAGACATATGTTTTTAAGCTCATCACCTTGTCTTTCTTTTTGAAACTGTTGAGTTTTTTGTCTGAAACTAGGAATATATTTTCCTAGGGATATATTTTGCACATTACAGTGGTACTTATGTAAACCTCAACTGAGTGCTGGGTATTGTTAATGAAATTCTATTTGTGTGTAAGGCACGCCCACCGGAAACTCTATTTCGAGTTTCCATTTTGTAAGTTTTGAGCCAGACTCTGGCTTAGAATAACTATATTGGTTGCAGTCAGATGTGTAAAGGTACATACTTGTTTTTCTCTTCAGTGTAACAAAAGTGTAAACATTGAGCACTTAGTAATGTAATATCTTACTTGTGTAGACTTATGAAGGAAAATCAATTGTTTCCCTTTTCCCTCCACACCCTTTCCTCTCAGACATTTTAGTGTGTGCATATTTGATCTGATCCAAATCTACCGAACTGAAACACATTTCTTTTTCCCCCCTGACTTGATGGTTTTGGTCATTTCCCCAGGGCTCAGGCATGTTGGTTGTGGCACTTTTCTTTCCTCAGAGCTGCCTTTAAGAGTTTGTCTCTGTTACAAAGGCCACAATGAATATATAAGAAACCTTTGAATAAAACTGTGGAAGCCACACTCCCCCCCTCACCAGTAGGTCATGGTTCAGTGATAAAGTAAAGTATTGTACTTTAGGGCTCCAAGTAATCAATAAGAAACATTCCAGTTGGATGGTGTAATGCAACTGTGGTACAAATTCTCTCTGCTAATTCCTCTTACTAGCAAGCAAACTGACAGGTCAACTTCATACTGGCAAGATTTTTTATGCATTGGTTATTGCTTTTGCTAGCAAAGCAGTCACAGAGCTGGTATGAGAGTGTAATGCTAGTGTAAATTCTAGAAGCTAATAGGACAAAAATGTACTCAGAGATGATCAGATTTACATGTTTGGTGCTTGTGCACATACCTAGTGACTGTGAACTCTGTCTGATTAGTCAGCCAGTTATGAATTCCAATTACCTTCGTTATCCTTAGAATTACGGGTGAACTAGTGCAATTTTGAGCCGGTGTGTGAACAAAGCAAACTGCTCACAGTTACCATTTCGTATGAAGTCCAGTTCCATCTCTGACCTTCAAGCACTGTAAACCCTCATTAAAATCTTGCTGTATGGCATCAAAAGTATATTTTTAATGTTCTTTTATTATATAGCATATGTTTACTCTTGAGATCTGGTTCGGATGACTAAAATACAGATGTAAAAATGGAGAATCATTTTACATATCCTATGGATGATAACAATGAGACCTCAGATATTAGTGTCCCTGTTTTGTAACTTATCTTGAAGTTTCCAGATTTATCTGTCAGATTTCAGTGTTAAAATAAGTGATTGCTTTTGTCATTCTGGAAGTGTTGTCTGTGTTCTGCAATAATGTGCTAGGAAAATGAAGATTTGCTTGGTGATATTTTGGTAGGGTTGACAGTAGACCTCATGTCATGGCTCCTGTAGATGTGCCTGGGCTGCAGCATTTCTGTCTCTAACTGCAAATAAAGTGAAGTTTGTTAAAAACTCCCCACTAGAGAGCACAACTTGATAAACAGGGAGTTGGATTGTATTTTAGAGGACCAATGTTATCGTCTTGCTATTTCAGACCTTGTCCACCTCAGGTAGGAAGGCTTGAATACCTTGAATTAATTCCCTGGGATTTTATCCCATAATGTGTCTCAGTGAGGAGCAGCTTGAAGCAGCTTTCAGCACTTTGTTACTAACTTTTTAATTTCTAGGTGGATTGTACAGTGCTGGTGTGATTCATCTTGAAGTTTGTTGAAGTCAGGCAACCATTTGTTTAGTATGTTGGATGCTGCATATTTCATGGTTGATTTAGCTGGGCTCTTTCTATAAACCATAAAGTTCTAGAAAGAAATTTATGGGTTTCAATGAGTAACTGGTTACATAGGGCAAATGGCACTGTCTCCTACTACTGTAGAAAGGAAGTTTGGGTTTACCACTAATTGCAGATAAAAATTAATATTTGCAAAGGAGACACATGATTTATTTATAAGCATTTTCTGTTTCCATAATGAAATTTCCTTTGGGTTTAAGTACAGTCATTTGGAGTTAAAACCAGAGGTCTGTGGTTCATTAGTTTCTGGTGGTTGTCAGAAGCCATTAATCAATTGCCCCTTTTACCAACATAGGTCCTAATACAGCAAAGCATGTAGGCGCAAACTTAACTGTAAGCATGTGTTTCAAAGCACTTCGCTAAATCAGGGCTTTAATGTGGTTCAAGCTTGCTGCATTTCTTTCCAAGTCTAAGGTTACCCTGAAATGACAGGAATAACTAATGTATCAACTAAGGTGCCATTTAGCTTCCTCACCTGTCTTTCTAAAAAGTCATATGTAAGGGGAAAAAATGGGTCAGTTTTTCCCTCTACTTCCTTTCCCTCAATCCTTTTCAAATCCTACCTCAAATGGAAGCTTCTATACTTGAATAGTAGGGCATGTGAAATGGTAACAAGTCAGGAGCAAGGAGAGTGAAATGAGGATAAAACAGTTCTTACCTGAGTGTTTTGAACTCTCTGATTGCTGTTTTTGTTAAAGCCACTTGACTATGTGGAGGAAAGGTGAAAGCAGCAGAGCTCTGTTGAATCTTGGTACACAGGATCTCCATAAGTCTAGGTAGGGTACTCATGCTTCTTGACCTACAGAGATGAGAGTTTGGGGAACTTGAATTTAATTCTCCCAAACACTTCTACCCTTGTGAAAATTACAGTGAGACTTTCAGCAGTAAGGAAAGTTAAAGACTGAGGGTTATGTTCTCAGTCTCAGTTGTGTCCAATTTGGTGCAAAAAGTATGCAATCCAACTACAGCTGTCCTGCAGAAAAGCTCCCTGGCAGAAGCAACATTCCAATGGCCACAATGCCAGTGCAAGTAGCTCCTGTGTCCACTCTTCCCATTTTTACTCCATTAAGAGAGTTTCTTGTGTTTACCACAGAATGTTAGGATTTGGAAGGGATCTTAAAAGATCATCTAGTCCAACCGCTCTACCACCGCAGGTTTCCCTAGACCAGGTCACACAGAAGTGTGTCCAGACAGGTTTTGAGTATCTCCATAGAAGGAGACTCCTCAACTTCTCTGGGCAGTCTGTTCCAGTGCTCTGGTACCTGAACTGGGAAAACATTTCTACGTGTATTCACACAGAACCTCCTATGCTTCAGCATACAACCATTGCCTCTTGTCCTGTCACTGGGCTTCACTGAGAAGAGCCTGACCCCATCCTTCTGACACACACCCTTCACATACTTAAAAGCATAGGTGAGGTCTCTCCTTATTTCTCCTCTTTTCCAAGCTAAAGAGACCCAGCTCCCTCAGCCTTTCCTCGTAAGGAAGATGCTTCACCTCCTTAATCATCTTGGTGGCTCTGTGCTGGACTCTTTCAAGCAGTTCTCTTTTTTCATACATTGTTCATAATTTAGTAGAGATAAGAGCTGTCAGAAATCAACTTAGTTGCTATTGTAGAGATAACAGTAGTGTAGGTCTATTGGTTGGACTTGATAATCTTGAAGGTCCTTTCCAACTGTGATGATGTTTGTATTTCTATCAAGAGAATTTTTTTGCCAGCAGTATGTTGGATGCCTTGAGAGTAAAGGGAATCAATTTTATGTCCCTTCAGCATTTGTTTGGCATGGGAGAGAGCATAGTCCTTACGTTCCTGTTTTATGGAAGTCAAGGCTCCTCAGCAGCGGTAGACACATATACAAAGACCACTGTAGTAGGGATGCTGCCTGTTGAATCATCAGCACCACTTTTTGACAAACATAGGTTTCTTTTGTATTTCCTCCTCTCAAATGTTGCTTCCACTCAAACATGTTTTGCTTGTGAAATATGACATCATCTCAGCCTGAGGTTGTATGTGGGAAGGAAAATTACTTCATTGATTCATGTTTGGATTTTCTTCCCTTTCTGTATTTGACAGCAACAAGAACACATGATGGAACATTGCACATATTTCCTGTGTATATTACGCAGATGGAAATGACAACTGAGCTTTGCCTTTCAGACTGCAAAAAAGCCTCCATTGCTCATGATAAACGTCAAGTGTGCAATAGGTGGTCAATACATGAAAAATTTTGTATGGTTCTTTTGGTTTTCTGTTGGTATTTTCTCTATCCCAGAGACAAGAAACCAAAACACTTTTTGTTATCTGTATTAATAGTTTTATACCACACTTGTTAGGAGCTCAAGCACTGTTTATGTTGAAAAGCATTCCCAGAGCTCAAAGACAAAATGTGACCAGATGAGAATCAAAGGGCAGCAGTAGAAAAGAAGCACTGAGGTAACCCTTTCCCAATCTCACCCCAAACCCTTTCCCCAAACCACGTGACAGTTACGCAGATAAGTCTCATCTTGAGTTTCTTCTCAGAGCTTTCCCTTTTGCTGGTAAAAGGGCGTCTTTCAAAGGTGTAAACTGTTTCTTGTAGCTTGACTGATAATGGTGGCAGTGACTATAGTAACTCCTTAGCATGTGTTTCCTTTGGGACCCTAAATAGAATTGTCATCCACACCAGCATTGGCATCTTTCTGATAAAGATTGGTTTGCCACTCTGAGTTACTGAGGCAGGTAAAATAAGAGATTTTCTGTGGTGTGTTTTTCACACCTCCTCCCCGCCCTGTCCCCCAATTGGAACATGTTCCTTTGAATGATTTTGGGTTTCAAAAGTCAAAACAAAACTTGTGGATGTTTTAAGATCTGTTTCCTTCATACTTGGGTAGAGTTAAAATTCCTAGTTGCCTTGTGCTTTTTTAATGTGCAAGAGATTTAGGGAGCTTAAGTCCTGATACCTCTGCTCTATAATTTGCTGAGCACTGTGTGTTTGGATATTGCAGATCAGAATCAGAAGCTGTGGAGTCTGCAAAACTGCACAGGGCAAGTTGGTCCTTTAGCCTATATGTGTAGACAGCTTTGAAGTAGCACTGCTACTCAAGACTCCTTCCTCTAGAGAAAGTGGTATATCTGAGGAAAGTGATCTTTAAGCACTTGTCAAAGTGGCCCTGGAAAGTGTGAATTCCATAGTGAATAGCCATCCACTCAGCAACAGAACAGGTGTTATCTTGAATAGTTAAGTAAAATGCCTGTATTTGTTTCTAGGCCATGAAGTTTAACAAATAGAAGGGAAAGGATGGGCAGGGAACAAAAGGAGAAATGGTGGGATGTGTGATTAATACAGATTTAACTGTGCTGTGCCAATGAGGTGTGTGTGTTCTGTGACTTATTTTCTTCTAGAGAAGAGCTCTAAAAAAATGTAATGAACCTCCTTTTAAATATCATACCTGTGGCCTAATTCATATGTGCAGGAGTCTTGTCTTCCCCTTAACTGCAGAAGAAAGCTGAGGATTGCTTATCCAAAGAAGATTACAGGCCAAAGCAGAGACTCTGGAAAAAATCCAGCACAAATAGCTACATTCCAGTGGAAAGAGGAATCAGATGTACAGTGTGTATGATAGTCTAATTTACAGATGCTATTTACCATATGTTAATTGCACGTTGTGTTGTAAGTGATGATGTTGATTAATGCAATAATTAGAGCAGCTCCATGTAAGTTGCCGAGTTGTTAGAAATAATTGTTCTGATAGAAGTATCCTTATCAGGGTACTGTTGAAACTTATTCTATGAAACAAACCTTGTTAATGTGCATTGTTCATAAGCTCAGTTGGTGCAAATTGAAATACACACAACCAGTCTCCACAGAGAAGTTCCTACCTAAGGAACTGACCTGTCATACTTTTATTGCATGGAAGACTGTATGGCTTATATACATGCATGCTGCATTTTTATGTTATATATTTTGCAAGACGTATCAGTGTACAGTCATCATGAAACTACTGCAAATTCAGAATCACAGAGCAGCTGAGGTTGCAGGGGGCCTCTGGAGATTTTGTAGTCCACTCCTCTCTGCTCAAAACAGGGCCAGCTAAAGTAGCTGGCTCATGATTGTGCCTGGTTGGGTTTTGAACATCTCTAGGGATGGAGTGTCCATGACCTCTTTGGACATCACAAGATTCCTGTTGAACCATTTGTTCAGCTTGTTGAGGTCCTTCTGAATAGCAGGACAACTGTCTGGTGTACCACCCACTTCTTCCCATGTTATATTGTTTGCAGACTTGCTGAGGGTGGGCTCTTCCATCATCCAGGTCACTAATGAAGATGTTACAGACTATGGGTCCCGGCGTACACCTCTAGTGACTGGTCTCCCAGTAGGTTTTATAGCACCGACCTCAACCCTCTGGGCCTGACAGTTCTTTCAGTTTTTAATCCCTCTCTTTGTCTATGTGGATGTTACATGCTATGAGACAAGTGTCAGAAGTCTTACTAAACTTGAGATAAAACATCTACTATTCTCCTGATCTCAAAACAACCTAAAAACCCCAACAAAACAAAAGAAACCCAAACTAATTTCTGTCTTAAGAATGACATGTTATGCCACCTTTAAAAGTAAATGAGTGTAACTGAGACTAAAAATCAAGCTATTTAAGCCTGACTCTTTCCAGTCTTTCTTGAAGGCAACAGACATTTCTCAAATATTTTTTTCAAAGATACAAAGTGTGTAGATTCTTACGAAACTTATAAGGCTTGGGCACTTAACAGTTAGTTGTGCCTTCAAGAATCTGTATTCCATGTCTGTCTAGAAACATGCAAGTTGGCCAAGCCAAATATTTGTCTGTGAGAACTGATTTTGGGGCCTTTGAGTGCATGGCAAGGGTGGACTGTGATCTTGAAAAACTTCTTCCAGGACTCTGTGATCAAAGCTGCTTCATTCAGAAGTACTTAAGTACTTTATTGCCAAGTTTATTTTATAAATGGCTGGTAAATGATCACAGGAAGATAAAGTCAAGTTCCTGATGAGAACAATGTATCTTATCAGTGGAAAACAGTGTTAACATATTAGTCACGGTAACTAATAACTATTAACATGCTTTTTTCTTTTTAAGAACATATTCTATCTCATTGTAAACTACATGACTAGAACCCTGATAATTCTTAGTAGTTTTAGTGTTTAATATTACCATTACCTGTGGTTTGCTTTTTATTACATTACCCTGCATCCAGATCACAACTCCTGACATTGTGTAAAGTAGATTGGACTCAATGATCTTAAATCTTTTCCAATCTAAACGATTCTATGAATGGTTAGCCTGGTTTTGATCTCCTTTAAAATGTCTAATTATTTGTTGCAGCTCTCTATAGGCATAGTCAGGGATTGTTCTCTTAGTTACTGGGAGTGAATATTATAATAGATCACAGTACCCCCAGCGGGAATGCTAATATATAAATGGAGCTCAGGTTATGGTCCTGTAGACAAATTTCACTTGTGTGGAGGCTGAAAATCGGGTTTTGTACTGTGCAAAAGTGTGTGACAAACCTCTTATATTGTCTATGTGGTGTTGGGTATTCCAGCATAGAGGAAAGAGTAGGGGAAAAGTGTTGCAAGAAAAGGACTAATACGCTGTTCCCATCCTTCAGATCAATCCAGCAGGCACAATGCTCTGGTTCATTTTTGGTAAAGAGTGGTCCAAGGATTTCTTCTGTTGGGAGACCAGTTGCAGCTATGCTCGTGGTAGTTTGTGGTATTAAGGCTAGAGTAGTTCTTCAGCTATATCTCACTGGTCACATTTTTGAAATTACTTCTGTTGAAGTAGCTGGGCTGGTCACTTTCACATGAGGCATAAAAAGATATCCCAAAGGGAATAGAGTACTAATGAGAATGTTCGGGAAGTGGCAGAAAATGCAGAGGCAGAAATCTCACATTACTTTTATTTTAGCATGTAATCTTATTCTAAAAAAAATGTATTGAAAACACCGCTTGTAGTACATGCTTGTGGGTACAAGAGTACTTGTTGTGTGTTATCACGCTTCCCTTATAGCATGATGCTGCGATTTCACTTTGTACTTAAACTAGTAACTGACTTTATTCTGCAGTCAAGTTGTCACCCAGCACCATGTCATTATATCAAGTTTTTAATCTGTATCAGCAGACATGAGGAAAAAAAGCTCTTTTTACTCTCAAAAAAACCCCTGCAAAACCAAACCACTACCAAAAAAAAAGTAACAAAAACCAAACCACAACCAAAACAAACAACCCCCCCCCCCCCCCAAACTGTACTTCATGTAGTCTGGTGAACAGTATGCATTTTTGAGACTGATTTCTATCCATTCTCTCAAAGTGGAAGGAACTCTGAGTAAGGGAAATTGCCATGTTGAAGGAGACGCTACTTTGATTTATGTAATCTTCAAAGTGTTCAGACTTCCAGTCACACTCTAAGCTTTCAAACTGAAATAACTATGTCCACTCGGGGATTTGTAAGGGCTTAGCTACATCTGTTCAGAATTGTACCTCTCATTGAAATAGTGCAGCTTTCTTTTCTTAGAAGAAGCTGTTTGCATATTAGCCCAAAGGCTGCAGTTGTAAAGGCAAGACTGAACCAGTGAAATTTTATGTGGTGGAATTTCTTTTTGCATTTCTGCTCTAGCAAAATTTTAATTGGATGGTGTGGTTCATAATTACTTGTCTGTGGACATGTTACTGAGGAGATGATGTGTGGGACACCAGGAGGGAGCAAACAATGCTATCGCTGCTATGTATGATCAAACAGCCTCTGTGTTAAGGCAAGTATTTGAAAATGGTGACAAATCAATCCACAGAGAAATCTGCACCTCTGAGAATAGTGATTTTTTAAGTATTTGTCCTAAAACAGGGAGACCTCAGTTTGAAATTGTTTGGTTTGCTCATGAGTCTTAGGCCATGGACACCTCATGGAAGAAGTGCAAATAGATAAAGATGACTTGAGATTTCATGACTGTGTAGATGTACATACCACATACCAATTCTGAATGCACTCAAGTGATATCTTCCTCTTTAAAAGAATGAAGAAAATAGATAAGTGCATACTTTCTAGGCTTTGTGTCCTGATTTCAATAATCCCAGTGTGGCAAGAACCCTTAAGACTGTGGCACATAAGTAGAATTTTTTGATTACAGGCAATCTTTCAGCTTTCTCATGAAAGACTGTCTGACATTTGATTAGGTCTCTCTTGAAGAAAGAATATTGCACAATTTGGGGGCTGACAAATCAGTCTCTACATTAACTATCTAGAGTTTTTAAAATACATATGACCTTCACAGATGTTTGGTCAATTACCAAACCACAGGTGACCCCACTGGCAGTTCCAATAGGGCACTAAAGAGATTGCTACTGTATTGTATGCTTAAAACAAGATAGTTCTTGGGGACTTATCTAAAGCTTCCTCTTTTCTTCCTCCTCCTCCTATTTTTAATGGCTTGGACAGGGTCAGTGATTTGCTTCTAGAACAATCATCAAATCTACTGTCCCACTCTGGCACCCTGTGTGGAAAATGCAAATTAGCCAAGCATTGACTGTGCATCAGTCTGTGCCTAACTGGGCTGATATAGCTACTGCTGTCAACACTCCTACTCTGCCAGGTTTGTAGATCAGTGAAAGTCCTCGTTCTATGAAACTGCTAATCCAACATCACTTGGGACCTAATAATTACTTATTTGGTGCCTCCTTTCCCCTTCAAATTCTTCCTAGAAATTAGTTATTGCTCAAATACCAAAGGGGGAGCATACTATTACTTTTCGCAGTCTTGCTGCCAAATGATTGATTTTGACATTGTCCCACAGAAGGCTAGTTCTGCAGAATGGAGCTAACATTCCAGGCATTGCACTGCAATAGCAATGTCTATGGGAAAAAGTCAAGGAGCACAGTCTGGAGGAATTATGTAGGCCAGTCCAAATTCCAACTGAGGAATCCCTTGTTGATAGTTATTTAGGTTTCTGCTCTCTAGTGGATAGAAGTCAAAATTAGAAAAAAATCTGAGATGATGAGTGGCTGGGAGGGGAACACTCTAATTTTTTTTTGATGAAAGCTGTTTTGTAGATCAAACTTAGAGCTACAATGCTAGCCATCTAACATCTCAAACCCTCTTCTTTCTGCTTTGATTATTTATTTTTAGCCTCCTGCTTCTGGAAATATATGTAGAATGAACCCTGATGCATGAAGTATTTGCTATCATAAGGCTTTTTGTACAGTCATCCTATCTATCCTACCTACTGTGTTGACACTAAATCAACACAGATTCCTTTCTCCATTGATGTGTAGGTCTCTTTTCTAGATGTAGAATAAAGCAGTGCAGATTTGTGTGTCTGGTATCTGTAGAGAAGACAAGCACCACTGAGTATGCCACAAACATAAAAGAATAATGTGGTAATGTCTTGAATGTGAGACCATGCAGCTGCAACAAGCCCCAGCCTTAAACTGGAGAAGCTGCAAAAATTGCTTTGGGCTGCTAGTGTAATGGACCTAGCTCGAGCCTATTGCTAAACTGCTTGCTAACCAGTTTTGAGTTTGGTCTCATTCACTCTCTGCTAACCGTTCTCCCTGTTTTTTCCCATCATCTTTGACACTTCTGTATCACTGTTGCTCTTTGCCTGATTTTAACATTTTCTTTCCTGTTGTTTTAATCTCCCACCTTCGCTTTTATTCCATGCGTTGTGTTTATCTAAAATATAAGGGAAATTTCTTTCTATAGCTGCTCCTTCTGTCAGCTTCTTTCACTCAACCACCAGTGGTAGTTACTTTTAGTCTGCATAAAAGTAGACACAAGTTTTAATAGGTAGGGTGGTCTAATAGGTTTAAATGCATGGCACTGTAGAGATCAGAGTTTCTCTCACTGACTTCTATCAAGACAAGTGAAACTGAACTGGTGCTAACCTCATGTCACTGTCATGATGTAATGGTTATTTCAATTATATAGGGTTCTGCCATTTCAGCTAAAATAGTTGCTCTGTGAACTGGGAGAAGTCATAACTTGACATCCATCAAATGGATAAAGCTAGGCATCATTTCACCTGTGAACTACTTCATTCCCAGATTTTCAACAGGACCAGGAAAGGAAGATGGAGAATATTCAAATGGGAATGTTCTTTGAAGTGTGTTTTTGTATATTATGTGAGAAGAGAAATTAGCAGAGTGGGAGACTATTGCTTATTTTTGTATATTTCTACAACTTAAAGATCAAGGAAATTCTGAACCTGACAAAAGGGTTCTGTTTTAAAATAAGAAATACATCAAATTTGTCTGTCTCCTTGAATTCTATTTAATGAATGAATCTTGATGTGTAAATGATACTTTTCTGTTTATTAGTCTAATGTGACCCTTTATAGAAAGGTTGTTTTGGACAAATGGCATTGAGACATAAAATTAATAAACTCTCCATGAGTGTTGTTAACAATGAGAGCATGAAATAGACAGCATCAACTAGTTTCCCATGAGAAACAAAGAACTATCAAAGGGCTGTAAACAGCATTCCATTTTCTGTTTGCCAGATGAAGATGGGACATGTAGATGGTCATAAATGCTTTCCCCCTTCTATATAACAAAGCTGATAGCATTGCTAAGTAACTTTATTGCAACACTTTGCCACTAGACAGGATCTCTTCTCTTCCATTTGTATTTTTGAGTTTCACTTTGGATTCTCTGTCCTCCTCAGTATTTGTGATTGTATGTGCCTCTGTATTGTTACACTGGCAATAAAACAAATCTACCAGAGCTTTTCCTCTGTTTTTGTTTTTAGATTGAGCTGTTGCAGATCTTAAAAGCTGAAATACTGTGGGAAGGACAGTAGAAACCTCTTCAGTATTCAGAAATAGGAAGTTCCTATTTCGTTAGTCAAATAGTCACTCTCTGGAAAATTAAGAATTTAACTGAGAAGTCTCTGTAACCTTCCTTATTTTCTTATAGCCCTTAGACTCAAGCTACAAGTGACCATCTGAAAGATGAAACTGTCCATCCAATCACATTTAATTCAACTAAATTCTAATCTTACATGGAGATTGGTATAAAGCTCAAGGAGGCTGAAGTGTAGCATGTTTAGGCTCTGCCAATGCCAACCTACTCTTCTGCCTTTCCCTCTTTGCTTATGTTCTGATGCTGAATCCAATTTTGTGTTGCTACAGAAGAGAATTTATGCTCATACAATGTTTCAGCTCTCCTTCGATGCTTATTTACCCAGAAAAGTCAGTGTTATGTACTGTTGGTCACTAAGCTATTGAATTATTTACATTTGGTTGGGATGGGGAATAACATTGAGTTCCAAAGGCTTTTTAATGTGTTGGGTGTGGTTTTTTTAATACAGCTTGGGCAACAGTCACTTGAACTCTCACTAGTTGCAGCAACATTTCTTTGTGAGCCAGTGTCCTTGAGACAAAACAAATACATTGCCTTGCCTAATGTGGTTTTCTTTCCCCTTCCAAAAAATATGCAAAGCATAAGGAAAAATGTTTTGCAACTCAGTATCCTGTTTCTCCTGTACTCAGTGTTGCATTGCAAATAATATGCATTTGTCCTATTTATTTAGCTAACCTTATGTTCTGTGGTCAACCACAAATTTTCTCTGGAGTTAATGGAATATTCAGATACTAGGGGAATCTGGATGTGAGTCAGCAGATACTGACCAGAGCTGGGTGAAAAATTTTTTGTCTGTTTTCACAAATTCAAATCTTTCTGGAAATGCAATGGGATGCATAGGAAGACTTCATAAGGTAGAAAAGCAGGCAGAGATTTTCATTCTAATCCATTGTGTAGGTCTCTCTGCAAGAGTGAAGGCTAAATACTACTCTGTGCAGCTGGGAGGTTGGGTCTTTCTTGTGAAAATGCTTGGACTTGTTCCTATGTGACCTTATCTAAGGTGTCCTGCTTTGGCAGGGGTTTGGACTTGATGATCTTTAGAGGTCCCTTCCAACCCCTAAGATTCTATAATTCTATGACCATCCTGTTCTGTGCTATACTTGTTCAGAACTCTTTTCTTTTTAGAGCTGCTTTGCACTGAATAAATAATTACTATTCTATTCCTTTGTCAAAATTTACATTTTTAGTGTAAACTGGCATGACTCCAGATAGATGCAAGCAAGTCATACTCCAGAACAATTCTTAGCCTGGTAACTTGTGATGGTACCTATCTAAGATGGAGGAGGTATACCCAAGCATTTTTACTTCACCTGAATTCTCTTTTCTCACCAGTGAGCTCAATGCCAATCGTTAGATAGATCTTTCTTTGATTCAGTCAGAACTTATACTTTTACTCAGCTGAAAATTGATATTTCTATAGAAAACATCAATTTCATTGATCTGTTTTGGGGGAGATTTGCCATATCAGCTCCTAGATGTTTTATCAGAACAACTACAACTGCCTCTAGATGTGTATTTCATATGAATTATGGACTAAAATATCATAACATGTAAATAACTAGTAAAGCAGTTGGGGAGAGAGAAAGTAAAAGTTGATTAAGCAAGATAAAGTTTTGAAATGTGGTGTGGAAAGAGTGTAGAGGAATAATTGCAGTAAGGCTGGTCTGTGGTTAAGACCTTGATAGCAGAAAGCTTCTTTGAGGTCAGGCATAAAAAAAAGGCACAGAAGAAATGTGTAAGATAGCTGAATCAGAAACACAGGGGAGAGAGGATGATGAAGTAGTCAGCCTTTAGAAGTAGTTAACCTTTGAATCCTTAGAATACACAAAAAGCCTGAACTGAGTCTTTGGATTCTTTGGTTATTTTCTTCTAGTGACTCCACTCTCCTGTTTGTGAAGTCAGGACTGCAAAGAAAGTGCAAGAACTTTAG
The DNA here is from genome assembly GCA_013399015.1 of Galbula dea. Lineage (NCBI taxonomy): Eukaryota > Metazoa > Chordata > Aves > Piciformes > Galbulidae > Galbula > Galbula dea. Next base: position 595,589 of record VWZX01010074.1, read on the forward strand.
TGGTCTTGGACACAGGCTAGTTCCATAAAAACTAGAACAAACCCCTATCCAGACATGAATAAAAGCTGCTTTAGTATTTGAAAAGAAGCAAGGCTGAACTTGGAAGGATTAATGTGGGTTTGCTGAAACCTTCATTAAAAGGACTGTCCAAAGAGGGCCTCTATCATTTACACATGTGCAGTCTCAGGCAGCGCAGTCATGCATACTTGTATAGCTAGCAAGGAGGTCAGCAGTGAAGATGAAATAATTAACAAAATTAAAATTATAATGTCTATTTTCAATCAAGAAGGCATTAATGTGACAGAATGAACACCATAAAAATAGGTGGCTCTGTGTGGTGCTGCATACTGACCTAAATTTTATGACCATTTTTTTCCCCTGAAAAATCTATAAATACTTTCTGGGGGGAGGAATGGAGCAGAAAAGAGGAGGAAGGTTAAGAGGGGAATGAGAATGAAGTAAACTGAAATTCCTTTTTTTTTTTTTTAATGGAATGCTAACCAATCCCTTGGCAACAAAGCCATGTTTATTTTTAATTAAAAAATAACATAGCTGGGTTGACTTCAGTTTTCCCAGCTGCTATTCTTCCATCACAACAGCTCTCTGGCCTCTTTTCCCTTGCTGATTTCTTTCATCATTTGCACTTAGTTTGTATGTGCTACATGGATCTCATGTAATATTTCCTACCATTGAAAACAAGGCTGACAGTCTAAACAAGTAGCTGGGACTCAGTCATCTAGATTCTCATCTACAGTACCTGATCATGCCCGCCCTTTGCAGAAGGTAATAGGTGTGACCAGGACAACTTTAATGCACACATTCTTTGCTGTTTATATGGCTGCCAAGTGAGGAGAGATTTAAACTGCATATTGAACTTATGAGTTGTAGTTCATTAAAATAAATGGGGTGGCTTTGGCAAAGCTCAGGTATCACAGAGCTCACAGGGTAGTGTTTGAAGGCTGACAAGCAGCTTTGGTGGTTTTTCTTTTGATGATTAATTGCAAACTGCCAGTTTTTGTTTGTACATGAGGTGGAAAGTTAGAAAATAGACATGCTTACCATGCCTTCTCCAGTAAGAACACTTCCTCTGTCTCTGGACCAGCACTGGAAGAAGTCAGGGTGATGATCCATTCTCAGTGTGTTGTGACAAAGCCGATTACTTATATAGAGGAGAAGGTGGTGTCCATACTTAAAAATCAATCTAGTTTCTTAAGTGCAGTAAAATTCAAGTTTTTGTGTGAATTTTTAGAGGCTCTTGAGTATTCAGGAGTATCTGGTACTTTCTGCAGGCATTTGTAAGTTAATTAAAGTAGGGGTAGTAATTCTGTAGCTTTAAAAGTTCATGTACCAGTCAACCATACCAAACTTTGTCAGCAGCAGTGGGAGCTGACAGCAAAAAAGCTACGACTATTCCTAGGCAGAAATGTAGTAGCTAGAATAAAAATAGTGGTTTATTGGGTCACTGGAAATAGACCATGGAAGGCGATGTAGCTATATGTGTTAATCACCAATACTGTGATGTGTGATCTGCAAGCTTTCCACATATAGTATAGACACTTTAAACCCCAGTTATTTGCACTGGTTATTCCTGAATAAGGGGCAGCATTCTGGTGTACTATGATATTTTTTCTCTATAGAAGTTTAGCTCTGCTCATCTTGCCTCAGTTAGAAGCTAGAAAGGCAAGGACAAATGCATATGAATGATTATAATCTGAAGAAATAATGTCATACAAGCAAGGCCCAATAAGGCTTTGAGAGAGATTGGAGATTTCTGGGAAAACTTCTGTGATCACTCCTATTTTATGTGGACCTGCTGGCTCTTCATTTGTTGAATGTTTCTTGAGAAATGCTTAAGGAGGTGAAATGTAAGTAAGATGATATATGCCTGTTTGGGTTAAGGTGGATCTATCAACATCTGTTGTGCTGCTACTGTGAGCCTTATGATGTTTGTTCTGAGTTCTTAAGAAATTATTCAAGGCTTCTCATTAACTTCTGATTTCTGCCTCATAGCATTTGCGAATATTTTTCCTTGATCCAAAATGGCCATGGTGGGTATGAACACATGTTACTTAAGCAAAGATGTATGCTATGTCAAAATGTCATTTGATAGGTGGTAAAGTTTGCTGTCATGATGACATCAGAACAAGAAACTGGGAGGTAGCATATATCAAGAGGTTAGCAATGAGTATGAGGGATAAGGTCAGAAGGATCTGGGGCAAGAAATTGATTTAAGTCTGGTGTAGAAAAAATGTGACAGAGTAAGCAACAAAGAAGCTGGAGGAGTATAGTAGGGGAGGCATGACAGATACAAAAGCAGATACAGTGAGGAAAATATGGGTCAAGAAAGTGAAGATACGCAAATGAGGTGCCTGAAACTTGCTGGGAAGAAATCACTATCTGAATTACTTTGTTATCCTATCTGAGGAAGGTGGTTGAGAGGGATGGAAAGAATAATCTTTATTTGCTTCCATTTCACAGTTTCTGGAAGGTGATTCAGCAAAAGGGTGAGTGCTTCCTGTGTGAACTGGAATGCTGTGGACGTTCCCTTGCATTTGCAGTGGAGCAGCATTGGCTTATTTCGAGTTTCTTGTTTTGGCATATATTTTACCACTTCTAAAAGATCACAGAATCACAGAATATTAGGAGTTGGAAGGGACCTCGAAAGATCATCTAGTCCAACCCCTCTGCCACAGCAGGATTCCCTAGACCAGGTCACACAGAAGCACCTCCAGACGGGTTTTGAATACCTCCATAGAAGGAGACTCCACAACCTCTCTGGGCAGTCTGTTCCAGTGCTCTGTCACCCTCACTGTGAAAAAATTCCTACGTGTATTCACACGGAATGCTTCAGCCATTGCCTCTTGTCCTGTCACTGGGTGTCACTGGTAAGAGCCTGACCCCATCCTCCCTGCTATCCTATTTCCATGTTAAAAAACTATGTAAAGAGAAGCCACAGAATATGTTCAAATGAACCTTCCCCAGTGAGGGAAAGCCTTTATTTGCCCAAAGCTCTTTTCTAAATGGTTTTATTTTTATGTGAGCTGTGAGCTCCAGGATGCATGTAAGTTTTAGTGATGACACTAATCCTCTTGGAATTCTTCTCAGAAACACCATTGATTAAACTTCCCTGAAAAGGGTACAGCTTGCAGAATTTTTTCTGCATCTCCCTCTCCTGATGCCCATGTCAGCAGTATTTGCATTCAGGAGAGGAGAAAATCATAACTTTTGAAAGAGTCAACCTTTTTGTTATTACAGACTTATTTTGGTGCCTTACTCTGCTTGTTTTGAGTAATCTTTATGGATTGTTATAATTTTGATAAAGTTCTAAGCTTTCTGTAGCCCTTTTCTGAAAAGGACAATGAATTTGCAAGGAATTTGTGACTTATTAGCAGTAAATGGTTTCCCTCAGTAACACGTTCTGTAGCAGACATGCTTTTATCCACTGCTGGTGATGTAGGGAAGCTTATGTTCAGTCTCCAGATGACCAAAAAGGCACATGACAGGCTTTTGGTTTTAAATTTTAATTTTTTTTCCAGATTGCAATTTGAAAGGGGAAAACTCTTCTTCAATTGCCTTTTCCTTGCTGTGTGTGTTGCTGCTTTAGTGGGAAGATAGGTTTACATGAGGACAAATGGCTAGTCTTTAACAGACCTGGCCTGTTCCTGCTGCTGCTGATGTCCATGCGAGAATAGCAGATCCTATGTAGAGCGAGGGAAGAACACAACCCTCTGCTTATTCCTGTGGGCAGTAACTGCTGATCAAAGCAGGAAGAGACAAGGAGTCTGGTTTTCTGTTAATGTGAATGCCACTGCTGTGTGGTTAGCAAATGGTTTCTGCTTAGTAGCATGAATGTGGCCAAAGAAGGAAGCAAGTGCTATATATATATATGGCTGAGGATGATGTTTCAGCCCACATTTGCTCAGATGCGCACATAGTTTGCTTATTTTTTAGCCTCTACTTTTGAGAATAACCACACAAATATCTTACAATCTACTACTTCGTATGAACTGCATCTAATCCTCTTTCTGGTTGTGTTTAACCTCAAGAAGCAATTCTGTTTCTTTCCTGTCTCATGCCAAGACGTGCAGAATGAAAGCCTGTGTGAAGGGCAGTCCAGAATTGTATCCAGAAGATGTTCCCTTCTACTGAGGGAGTAGCATTATGCGTAGGAGGAGCGATTGTTCTCCAAAGTATTAGGGTGCTCTGCTGCTGAGGTCAGTGTGATAACTGGCATTTCAAGATGGTGGAGAAAAAATGTGCCATTTTCTGAAACTTTGTAGGTCATATGAGTTACTAGTTAGAAGGATATAAGCAGCTTGGCTGAAGGGAAGATGCAATCTTTTTTCCTTCACAGACTTTCTCTCGTAATGTGTATGGCTGTCTGGCATTATTTTGAAGGCAAATCATGATTATAGTCTCTGATTCAAACTTGTAATTAGGAATGTTCACTGAGCAGCTTGAGACATGGGATGGGGTGTGCTCAGCTTTCCCTCAAGTCCTGCTCTGGAGAACCATTCTGTGTAATGCTATGCCCTTGGCACTGGAATTGGATTGAAAGTGAGGTCCAGTGGACCCACAGGAAGTTGAACTACAGAGGATGGGTGGATTTTGGAGAAGGATTTCTTTCCTCCCTGCTCTTTAGAACACTAATATATTCTACAGCTGGGCTGGAAGAGGCACTGTTGGTGGCATTGCTTTTCCTCTTCCTGACTCTGTCTCCAGACCCTGAACACATCTGGACAATCAGGACTTGCAGCCCTGTATGTAATGTAGCCTGCATGGTTCAATCAGAAAATATGATGGGGTGGGAAATGTTTTCATACAGCTCACATTTTTTCTATGAACCTGTACTTATTGATATCTTTCTGCACCACTGACATCATCTTTAGATGAGACCACAGAAAGGTGAAGCTGTAAAGGTTTGAGTGCTCCATACCATTTGAAAAGTAACTATGACATATATCTGTAGCTGTGTGTGTGACAGGTAAAAGTGTTTCCTTGAAGATCTGTGGTCTGTGCCTTAATGGTCATTCTTCACCTGAGATTAAGATGATATCTTGTCTGTTGAACTCTAAATCCTTTCTTTAATAGCATTAACATATATAATGTAACAATATATTAAGTTCATTGAGAGTAGCTATTAGATCAAATATTTCTAACATATAGCTTCATTCCTCTTATACCTGGATAATAAACTCTTTGGGAATAAGAACTACCTTTTTGTCCCACTGCTTGTAATAGCACCCAGAAAGCTGTGGTTTAGTGATACTATGGCATACTATTGCACTCCTAACACAATCCTAAAAAGAATAGAAAACCTGCTAACTAGGAGATGGCTGTAGACCCTCTGGAAAGTAGAGCTCAGGTGTAGCAAACTCTCAATGTTCAGCAGAGTACATAAAAGTAGCCTGAAGTCAATGGGCTTTGCCTGTGGTTTTTATGTTAAACTCCAACTTAATTGTACTGCTGAATGAATGGTTTTTTTATTTACTTTGAATGCTGATGTTTTGTACTGATAAGCTGCTTATAAATGGTTAGGCAAGCAGTTCACAGGAGACAACACACCTCCTATTTTATAGGTAATCCTAGATAACATTCCTTGGGTACTAAAAAACCTACATGGCAACACTGTCAACATAGAAATCAAATGGAGATCTAGCAGAAATGGCTAAATAAAGATATACTTGGCCTTGACCATATTTTGAAAAGGTGGTTTTCTGTTCTCATTTTCATCATTCAAGGGGAAAATATAATTTGCACAATTAGTAAAATGTATGGGTAAAAATTCCTAGCTGTATCTAGAATGATACCTGAGTTTAACAGCCCTTCTATTGCTGTCACTGTGTCTCTGTGACTATGGGTGGAGTGAGGGATGATGACAAGAAAGATGGGACCAGACTCTTCCAAATGGTCCCCAGTGAAAGGACATGAGGAGAGGGACACAAATTGAAATGCAGAAAATTCCATTAATATGTAAGAAGAACTTTTATTACTCTAAACGATCAACACTGGAACAGATTTTCCAGGGAGGCTATGTAGTCTCCTTTCTTGGAGATATTCAAACACTAACTGGACATATTCCAGTGTAGCTTACTTTAAGCAGGGAATTGGACTAATTTCTAGAGAAGCCTTCCAACCTGAACTGTTCTATGATGCTGTGAAATGATTTGCTATTGTTAAAGACTGGAGCAGGAATCCTTCTTTCATCACAGAATGGATTATGAACTCAGAAGTGAGGAGGTAGATTGGGTTACCTCCCTTGACCAAAAGAATGGTAAGTGTATTCTCGAACCATTCTTTGTTGTGTTCCCACTCTCTCCTGCTGATGTTATTTCATTTTAATAAATGATTAAATACATAATTGGGACTGAAACTTAGGTGTGTTATTTCCAAAACAGCTTAACTGCTCTACTGTGGGATAATTTGGGATTGCTCCATTATATGTGATGCAACGAGGAACACTTCCGATGTGCATACCACACCTAAGTGTGTATTAGGTGAGCAAGTCTTCAGCTGGGAAGTGGCATAGCTGAGTCCTAGTGTGAGTCTGAAGGTTTAATTACTTGCCCAAAGTGGACTATATTTTCACATAACACATAATTATGCTGTGAGACTCTCTGTTATGGGAGTTTGCTGAGTGCTGGCAGCTACTAGAAATAATAATGGAAAACAGCTGCTATGGAGATCAGTAAATACACAGATTCCACCTTGGACTCAGGCATTCTGGAAGTCATGAGCTGTGGAGTGTTAGTAGGAAGCATCATTACATACTTTCCCTGTTTTGATGTTCTACCCTAAACATCTGATATTGGCCACTGCCGGAGACAGGATACAGATCTAGTTGGACCTTTAGTCTGGTGTGATGCCGTTCCCCTTATACTCTTAGCACCAGTACTCATAGGAAAGGATGTAAAAGAACATCTTGGTTCTAGAGTGTTCTTTGGAATATGTAGGATAAACTCCCTGTATGAAGAGATGGGATCTGAACCCTGCCACAGCTCTAGCCATTCAGCTAGAGCTACCCGCGGCATGTAGTTTTGGTAACTGTGCTCCATAACTTTGTTTCCATTCAAAGCTACCAAATTCAATAATGGAGCAGAAGGGAGTGAAACCATGGTTTTCTTTGTGTGCACATACTTTTAATCAAAAAGACACGTTTACATGTCACAGGTCAACTTCTGAATGATCTTGGATGTGATTTGGTTTCTCTATTTTCCATCATCAAGATAGTAACAGCTTCTTTGTTTCTTAAACCACAAAATACTTCTGATACAAACATTTTCTAGAACTTCTGGTAAAGACATTCCTGTTATCAAAATTGCATTTAATGGATACTGACCTGCATTAGCTGAGAATCTAGTACCACTGTAGGCTTGAACGTGCAGTACTGGGTGTGTGTCTAGGTCTGAATTTGTTAATGCCATTCCATGAAATAGAGCAAAATGTGAACCCAATGTTTATGGTCAGGGAAATTCAAAGGACTGAAGAAACAGTAAAAATTTTGCCAATTTTACACCTGAAGATTACAGCCCAAAATGTGTCCAAACCCTAGTGATCTTTCTTGGATTGGAGGGTTTAGATTTATGGAGTCTGTTTTTTGACCCAGACCTGAACTTCCTTCATGTTTATGTTGCCTGGAAACCTCCTGTTTGTTAAATTGTTCTTAGCCCTTCATAGTCATCTCACAACTGTGATTTGATAGAGGTTCTTTTGGGTAGCAAATAGTAAGAGTGTGTATTTCAGTAATTTTACATATTTTACAAATTATGTAGAAAAATGTTTCCTTAAGACAGAGCAAATAGAAGACCAGAAGAGGGCTTTCTAACTGGAGAAAGAAAAGGAAAATCTGTTAGAGGTTGTCTCTATTTTTGTTTGTGGTTTGTTTTTTTTAAAGGATCTTGAAGAGATTGAAAAAGAGCAAATGGTCTGAAGCAGAAAAAGACTTTTAGATCCAGAATTCTCCTAATGCATGATCTGAATGTCATGAAGTTATGCTTGCTGACAATCAAGTGGGGCACAGTAAACAATAGAAATGGTCAGCTTTTTAAGTTAGTGAAAAAGTTTGAATTTAGTGGAATTCAAATCCTGCAAGGACTTGATGGCTATTCATGAAGTGGAGCTCTGTGGAGTGGTAAAGCCCAGTCTCCTGTTGCTGTAAACAGCAGTAACCAGAGAGAGAGGAAATGACTTGAAGATGTTAGTTGCTCTTTCCAGACCTTGATGATTAGGGATGTCCTTTTACATTGCTCTGCTATGTGATATTTGCATAGTAATGTTAAGCATCAAAAGGGGATTGAGATCTCTTCTTAAATTTAATAGTGAAGCTTCTAATGGAATGAATCAAAATCTTGGCTTTGGCCACCCCAGAGTTTTCAATAACATAAATCACTGATAGTTGTTTATGAAACCTAGAGACCAGGCTGTAAAATCGTTTTTGAAATTGCTGAAGAGTCATTTACTTTTAATCAAAAAAAGTCTAAGTTTCTAGTGAATAACCAAAAATTAATACAAGTAGTGCCCCCACATTATGATCTTAAATTACTGAAAGTAAGCTTCAGTGATTTTTGAATAATCCAATTCCTCTGTTGCCTCAAGGATGTTCTGTATGAAGGTCCTTGAGTCTAAAGAGAGTGGGCTATGTGAGGCACTCTGAAGAAAGCTTTATTTTTATTTTTATGCTGGTGGGCCTGTATACTATCAATAGTAGATGAATATGGAGTGAGTTTTCAGGGAAAAATACCCTATTTCAATGAAGCTCATTCTTACTGTGTTTCCTGATACCCATTATGAGTTTCTGCTAGATCACCCACAAATTATTGTACTTTGTATAAGGGTCCAGCTCATTTTTTCTGCATTCTGAATTGACATTTATAGAATTGTTGTCATGCCAGGTCAGAGCAAGGGGCCACCTGGGTTAGTATCTTAGCTCTGACTAAGGCAGTCACTTATAGTAAAGCAAAGAAAGGAAGATAAGTTTGGAATAGGCAGATGAGTTTGGAGTGGCTCTTCCTTTTATGTGCTCTTACAGAGTCTGATAATCTTTGCTTTGGGACTTTCTAAGCTGGGGCTAATATCCAGACCTATCATATCTCATAGCTGCTGAAACTATTCTCCATGATTGTTTTTTTTTGTTTTTTTCTCAAATCTTAGTTCTTATACAACAATGAGCAACATTTACTGCTTAAAAACTGTTCCGTACCTTTCTCANGGTCATAGTCTAGGTAGCCTCTTAGATAGGAACCGTGCTATAGCCTTGATCATTATTAGTGTCTCTTCCTGGGACTCTTCTAGAGAAAACGTAACCAGAACTTCATGCAAACCTTAAAAAAATAGGTACACTATATATTTATATGTGTGAGCTAGATAGAACTTAGATTTTTCTGTAATGATCCTTAACTTGCCTTTTGACAGCTGTTATTTTCAGAGAGCTCCAAGGTGCCCTTACTGTTACTGGCTCCTTCAGAGTTAATCACTGTGTGTACACAGATAGAGGGGCTTTTACACCTTTATTTATGAACACTAAACTTAGTCTGCCAATAGAAATGCATTAATATGAAACTGTTTCCCTAGTTCTTTGTATTGACTTTAGATTTTGTTATAATGAGCAGTTTTGTGTCATTTACAGACTGGCCTCTTACTGTGTGCTTTTGCAGAGAGCTTTTATGAGTATGTTGAATACTACAGGTCTCATCATATATCCTTATGGAGATATGCTGGAAACTTGCTCTCTTATAAAAACTCACCACTGGTCTGATGCTTTGCTTTGACTGTTACTAACCTCAAGAGAATGTTCAAATTAGCCTGTATCAGCTTCACTTCTTAAAAAGATTTTACTGAGTGACCTTGAGAGTCTATGGGAAATCTAAGTTTTTTTTGTTTAACTCCTAATTCATAGAGCTGTTGAGAGTAGGTTTTTCGGTTTCGCAAAATTTTCTGGTTTATTCTATGCTTTAAAAGCCTTCGTAGGGGTGTTGTTAAAGATGACTTTTCTAATTGCTCCATTGCTAAACAATGTTCTTTATTTTCTGTTACTGTACAGTGATCACCTCTGTTTTCTGGAGTCATCATTTTGAATTCATCAGCTTCTGGTTTGTAACAGAAAGGCTAAAACTGTTTTTTCTGCCTTCCTGTGAGTATGATCAAAATAGTTACCTCATATTTTCTTGCCTGTGGTATTCAGAAGGTTTTTCTGTATCAACTTTTTTTTATTGAGCGTTTTATACTGGATTTTACCCTCCACATACACAACCTTCCCCACCCACCCTCCCCGCGTTCTTCCTTGCTCCTTTTGTGGCTGATCAAAATCCTTTTTAAAAATGAGTTGGGCAGCCCTGCAGTCAAGACCCTTGACTCCTATTTCTCAGGGACCGATGTCACCAAACATTTTCTTCAGAACTGATAGTAGATTTAAAGGATTTTATCCTGAATTTTATCTTGAAATTAAATCTTTCAATTTTGCAGTAATCATTTTGTGGGTGTATGGTCTTTCTTTTAACAGCTATACTTATTTCTCTGCTGTTTTTTAGCAAGTTTTTTCCTTGCAATGGGAGTCTTAAATCATATTTACTTTTCTTGAGATCATGCGCTGGTGTTTTACTGTCCTGTTGTGTCTTTTCCTTTTAGAGAAAGCAGGCTCTGAGGAGTCTAAGTAACCATGTTTACTGACTATTTACAATGTGTAAGATTTAGACATTTTTTGCAAACATTGTTCTTTCACTGTCAGAACAAATGAGGGCTCACAAACCATGTAAAGGAAGTGTTTATAATGTGCATAAACTTCAACCTCTCAATATGCGGAAATTCCAGACTGGAGACAACCCAAGGACTGGCTCTAAGTTTAAGCAGTGCCTATGACAGCAGACTGAGGAGGTCAGAATATTGCACTAGGGTCAAGGCAACTCCCTTAGATACCATCATCTTCAGCTAATTCAGGGTACAGCAAGCTGCTTATTCTCTCTGATGTCTGACGATGTTCTCTGTGTGTGTGGACCTCTTCTGTCCCTCTGTTCCATTCCCCCTCTTTTTGGCAAGAGTGTTGTGGAGGAGTAGAGACACATGGCAGCAGGCTGAACACTGGTTGCGTTGACTTTCATCTCTGGCAGCCTTTCCCCCATCAGGAATGCTGGGTCTGGGCCTGTTCCTGTTTTGTTTTCTTTTTTTTTTTTTTTTGTCATTGTCCTTGGGGAAGTGAATTTAACTTTGCCTACACTTTTGAGAAAGCTTGTGTAAGTGCTGACTGGGCTGATAATTGTTGCAGGCTGTTCTGCAACCCTGGTTGCCATTTCAGAGTTCTGCATTACTTACGAGTCTTTGTGGGGGGAGCATTTAAGACTGAAGCCAGATACAATCTAGGATTTCCAGTTTGTTGGGATCATTGATATTCCAAAATTACGATTTCTTTCTGATTCAGAACCAGCCTAAAAGAAACACTTCTTCCCATGAGATCACTTATTTAAGTTCCAATGTGTTTCCTTGGGTAGTGCAATTGTGAAGTACATAAATTCCTTAAAAATTTGACCAATGGAGAGAGAGGCCACACTGTCAAAAAGCAAATGGGATTAGAAATACAGGTGCTCTTCACCTGTGCTTAGGATAGGACATTCAAAGACAGCAGTGACTGCCCTCCAGAGTTCTTCTGACAGCCCGGCCACTGGAGTTGTTTGCAAGACATGTCTGAGCATGCAGATTGTGGTGTTGAAAGAAGACACTTCAGTCCATCAAAACAGACTATGATAGCTTCAGTGTATTTCTAAGATGGTACTGGTGCTTTATTTTGATGTACAAATTGCATACAAAAGTCTGTCCCTCAGGGACTCGTCTACTCCAAGCGTAGAGTGCAGGGCAAGTGTCTGTCTCATGCTGAAGTTCTCATGGTGCTTGCACAGCATTTGTCAAAGTGTTGGAAGAATTCTGTCACAAAGAAGGAAAGGCAAAATCTGGTAATACTTTCCACACTTAACCTCCTCTTCCACTTTGTAAAGCTGGCTGAATGGGAGGATGGTCTTTAGGGGACACCTTGAAGAAGGTCATTAGCTGCCTTTAGAAAATTATTAAAGCAAATGGTGTGGACCACTGCACTAATTTGGAAAGGAAAAAAACAAGCATTATTTCTGTGTACAATACTGGAAACAAGATGCATCTCTTCATCTGAGTATAAAAAGTAGTGATATAATTAAGAATTATCATGACAGTCCTGTAACTATTGGTTCTTGAATAAAGCCAAATCTTTGGAAGATAATCTGAGACATGCTTGTATAAATTACTTTCAAAAATAAACGATACCTTATAAGGTTAAGGTTCAAAGTCAGTGGCAATTGTTTTTTATCTTCCTTGGGAAACGTTCATTTTGTTAAAAGTTAAGATGTTTGCCACTAGGAATTATTGTGCAAGAAAGATTTTGATCAGCTTTTCTCTTAAATATTCAAGACTGAAAGAATTTCTCTAGAGTCTCTGAAGACATTTTTCTGTGGCTTTATTATGATAAATTAAACTGAGATAAGCATAAGATTTTCCTTCTCTCTGCTTTCTTCCACCCTCTCTGCTTCTTGGAGAAAGAGAAGAGCATTTATTCTTGCCTGAGTTTCTGTCTATTTTTGGGGACTTCAGGTGATCTCTGTGTGCAGCTGGGGCACTCCTTGGTAAAAAAATATCGTGAGAGATGAGAACCTGGTGAGTTGTTTATTGTGTTCTATTCCTGAGTGGTGTTAAAGATAAGTCTTTGGAATTTTGTTTAGTTTAATACCAGAGGACCAAGCTTGGGAAGTAATTCACAGTCCCTTGAAAATGTGATGGCTGTCCTGGGCCATGAGTTCAACTGTTCAACTGTTGGCCATTGTTTTCTGGAAAGGTCTTACTGCTTGTAATAAATTTGGAGCTAACAGGCAGTTGAAACAAAACCTGAGCATCATTTAGACACAGAAATTTATGCGAGGGTGTACCAAAACAAGTAAACCTGCAGTGATTCAGCCAACATTTTGGATGAAGAGCATTTTTTTAGTTTCCATACATCATCTAGGAATTGTAAATCAGACACACTGAGTAGCTGAAGAGAAATCTGCTTCTAATAAACCATGCCTTGCCAGACAGAGGTTTAAGAATGTTAAAAAAGAATAATTCTGAACAAGTAAAAGGATCATATGTAGGGGCAGAGTCACTGCTGTGCTCAGAGTCAAGGGAGTGGAGTTGATTATCTGCATCTTCCCAGTAGGTAGAGAGCAGATATAGCTTGCTGGAGAGGATGTGGCAGGAGCATGCTGCGCTTTGGCTCCATTTGCTGGCAAAGCGTCCATCAGAGAGAAGTGCCAAGCCCAGCTTAGGAACAGCAGAAGCTGTATTGTGCTGTCTTCTCCACAACGTTAACCTTCTAAGGCAGGAAATGCGTGCGCTGAGGGAAAGATAGTCTGGGAGCTGGGATTCTTCAGTCTTCATTGACAACTGCTCTTAGCTCCATCACAATGACCTCTCCTGTCACTTTAAACTGCATTACTGGTACTGCTGTTTTGAACTTCCCAGGGACATTGTTGACGCTCTCTTCAGCTACTTGAAAGGTCATTGTAGGGAGGCGGGTGTTGGCCTCTTCTCCCTTGTGACTAGTGACAGGACTAGAGGGAATGGGCTTAAGTTGTGCCAGGATAGGTTTAGATTAGATATTAGGAAGAATTTCTTTACTGAAAGAGTGGTGAGATATTGGAATAGGCTGCCAGGGAGGTGGTGGAGTCACCATTCCTGGAGGTTTTTAAGAAGAGGATAGATGTGTTTCTTCAAGGGATGATTTAGGGATAAGAGTAGTGTAGGGCTATCAATTGGACTAGATGATCTTGAGGGTCCTTTCCAACCATAATGATTCTGTGATTCTGTGACTAGGGGTATGTAAGTTTGCAGAGCAGACCAATCTCTTTTTGATAAACAGGTCCAATTGTTCAGAACCCTGATAACCTTTATACTAAGTAGCATTAAATATAATTTTAAAAAATAGTAATTCTTTACTTCTTAGGATGTTGTGGGATTTTCCTTGCCTACATTTCAGTGATGCATTTATTAAATACTTCTAGATCATCTGGAAGTGGGAAGTAGCTGAAATTTCAAAAGAGTATCTTGTCTTCATCTAATGTTGTAGACTCAGGTGCTGCAGAGAGTAACCTCAGAAGTGCACCAGCACTATTAGATGTTTATCTGAACTGAGCTTGAATTCTCAATCTCTGGAAGCTTCCCTCTGCCTATTTTCCAAGAAGAGCCTGATCTTTGCAGCTTTCTCAAACAAGCACTGAAAGTTTGGAGCTGTTAATTGTTTGGCCTAACTTTCACTTTCATTGAAGTCCCTTTACACAGTAAAGTATTCTACTTTGGGGATCTTAAAATGAAAGTAGATGACATTTAATAGCATAAATAAGAAACAGGTCCCTTTAAAAAAAAAAGTGAAATTGTTCTTCCCTAAATTAAGTACTGACCTTGAAAAAGCCTATAAAGTCTCTGAAGGCAGACAGGAATTTTTGGTTTTTTTAGGAGAACAGATACCCCAAACCGCAAAATATTACCTGAGGCAAGTAAGTTGTGGTGGTTTTCCCCTTTTCTAAGAGAAAAAGCTTTTCTGTTACACTTTGTATCCACTTATTTGTCTTGGAGAACTATTCATTTGTCCCATAACTTAAGAATTGCTGGTGTAATTTTCTTATCTTTCCTTAGGATTTTTAAAAATTTATTTACTAGTTTTAAACATTTTCATATATTCTGGTTATGTAAAGTATGTTAAAGATTCCATTTGTATTTTGAATATTAGGTATTTTTTTAATGTGGGAGGCAATGTTTAAATACGTTTTGAGGAAAAGTGGAGGGGAAGAAAAGCTGTCATCCATCAACTGGTATTAAGTCCAACTTTGAAAGCTTGATACAAACTGAATCTGACTGTTAGTGCAGACATGATACAAATTAGCTGTGACTTTATGATACCAGCTGTTTCTCTGACAGGGTAAAAGGGCACATAACTAGAATAGCATCTTTTGTTGAAAGCAGTGTTTCCCTTTTGTAAATGTGGGAGCCTCAGGCATAAAATCATAGTCCTTAGTTATGTGACGTGCAGTCTGCAACATGTTCATGGAGCTTGGGGGCTTTTACTGGTGTTTTTCAAAGACGGGATTATCACAAGTGTTCTATTTTTGCTAGTTTTATCACTGAAAGACAAATCTGTCATGGTTTTGCCTTGTGTTAAAGCTGAGGATAATCTAAGTGCTATTTTGCTTAGAAGTACAAAGAAAATACTGAACAGCAAAACTAGAGAAAGGTCTGCAAAAAAAGAAATCCTAAATCTCAAAGTAAAATTTAATTTCATTACCTGATTCCCTCTAGTAGTGTCTAAGGGTATTCCTGAAATTTTTATTCCATACAAACTAAGTCTGCATAGTCTTTAACAGCCAAAAAATTAGTGTTAACTGAATATAGTTTATTGAGGCAGCAGACTAATTCTGACGCAGATGCAGAGACACCAGAGCAAGCTCTCGACAAGTCACGTCTTGGGTCTTGACTCATTTCTGGTGCTAGGCAGCTGTGCACAGCTTGCTTTCTACATCCAGTGGCTGAGTGAAGAGGGTGCCAGGAGCATGGCAATGCAAAAGGATGACCTTTCTGTGGAAGCAGCTGAGGGTTCCCTTGTTACCAGAGCTCTTAAAGTCTACTTGCAAACTCAAATGGCTCTGAGCGAAGCCACTTGGGTGACTTTACGTCACTGTACATGTGTCCCCACTGTGTATCTGTATGACCATAACATATTCTCTCATTACCTCAGGCAACATAAAGTTGGCTGTAGCAAATAACTGAACTGAAACAATGTGATTTATTAAGCAATTGAAATAATCTTACTTCTGCCACTTGACTAAGAGCCAGTAAATTTCCACATTTGTTACTATATGTAACAAATTATACAGCATTCAAATCAGTTGGGAAAGGGGAAATATTAAGAAAGGAATTGTTGCTAGTATGTTAGTGTATAACCAGGATTGCTACAAAGAACAACATTTAGGCTAGAATTACTAAGAGAAGCAAAATTTAGACTCAGTATCTTCCAAAGGTTTTTCGATTAATCATTATCAGTGCTGATACTAAACTAAAAAAGAAAGCATCTCTAAAGAAGTACCTTCCAGATCTGGATTTCTTTTTAAGGGCCTATGCAGTAACTGTAGGACAGTGAGCAGTGTGAAGGGCATTGCTCCTTGCAAATTTTAAGTGGTACTGTACAGAGGAAGTGTATAACTTCTAAGATGAAGGTAGGAAACTTCTCTGCAAAGCATAACTTGTGTTTCAGACAGATGGAATTTGGAATGACTTGTTGGTATTTTCACCATGACAGGAATTATGACACGAGTCTACATAGCTTTCTATGTGGATTAGAGAAACCTCTATATGAGATGGCAGAGTAGACAAACTCAAGACCTACTGAAGATGCTGAAAAGATATGTAGACACAGAACTGTAGCAGGCATATGAGTGAAAGAGCAGTGTTAAGAGTGTTGAAAAATGCTAGCTTCTACTTTTAAACTTCTGTGACTAAATGAAAACATAAATGAAAATATTTAATAAATATTTCTAAAGGCAAGTTTATGATGTAATTGCTATTGTGTTTTTCATGCATTGTTACTGATAATGTGAAGTAAAAATTAGAAAATGCCAAGCTCTTATATATAGGTCTTGGCTATTTCTGTTGCAAACATGCAATTTTACTACCAAGTATATTTCTGAAATTATATTACCATGATAGTCTAAGTGACTAGAGAACATTTTCTTTTCATGAGTGTGTAGAGTGGTAAGTCAACAAAAAAAGGTCCATACATGACATCTGAAGTACAAAACCCAATCACAAGAAGTTCTACATTCTAAATTGATTTTTTTAGTGATGTAAAAATTCCCTTGGCTGGCTTTCTTGTTACGTTTATATCCCTGCAAACCTGAAATATCTACTAAGAGAACGTAATGTATCCCTTCCTTTCATTCAGCCAGGCTGAATATGACAGTACGGGCATGGCTATAGGTAAAATCAAAGCAAAAATGTGCAGGAGATGGAGAACATGTTTATAGTGAATGGGTGGTAACCATAAAGAAGTAGCACTGTAGCAAACAAAAGATGTGCTGTCAAATGTATGATAGCTGCAGAAGCCACCATTGCAGATGAATTTAATGCTTATGATGTTAGAACCATCATAGCCTCTTGAAATGTTACAGTCAGAATATCATAAATAGAATAAGAGAAGAGATACTAGCCTTCAAATCCCAGAATTTAATCTTTTTATTCTCTGAAAGTGCATTTTCTTGTAATGAAAATTATGTTTTCCCATATTTTGTTTTTTAAACTGTTGATTTGTACTGTTCTGAGCTTCAGTCAATTTTGCCATATTCCTCTCCAAGATGGTTACATTCAGTAGTGGAATGATGTTGACCTCTTCGGGCATCTGGGATAGAGCAGACAATATGTTGTCCTCGGCTGGGCCAGCTACCTTGTGTCCTCTGAGGGGAGAGGAATTTGTGCAGTGACTAAGTCAAATATTTGGGTACCATTTCAAGAACGCACGTCAGGAACACAAGGCCTGGGACTGCTGAAAGGCTCCATTCATCCACATGGCAGATAGGAGGGTTTTCCTCATGTTGAGTTTCTCTAGGATTTATTGCTTATGATAAGGAAAGATCCTCTCACTGCCTGCTGTTTTGTAGATAGTAATCACACAAAATGACTCGCTGTGTTTCATGCTCTTGCTCCTTTGGCTGATTCACTGCTACCCTCATATTCCTTTGTGTCTTAACTTGATTAACTCATAAAAGTCATCAACCATTTACTTTTTATGGTTATTTAGTGCCACATTCTGACTTGTCTCTTCTTTGGAAGACTCTGGAGGCAAATACTTTATTCTGTGCGAGTAAAAGGAGCAAAATTTGACCTTGAAAGAGTAAACATTAAGGACTTGCTTCTGCCAGAGAGCAGCACTAGTCCTTATATAGTTGTGTTGATGATACGGGTTCTTCCCCCCACCGCCCCCCTTCTTTTCCTTTCTTTCCATCTCTTCCTTTCAATTTTCTTACTTCTTTTACTTCCTTCAACACAGCCCAAAACAAAGATCTATAAGCAATAGTCTTGTTCAAAGCAGGGAAGATGCCTCCGAAACTGACCAGTTTGAAAATCTTGCTTGAGGGACCTGGAATCCCTTTATCTAAATGACTTAATTTTTAAGCAGTATGAATCATGCAGCAACTGCACAAGCTCTAGCTAGAATACATTGTACATCTGTTTGTTCTTTAGGCAGTAAGAAGAGAATATAGAACTGGAGGTCATTTCAGTTACAACTACTTTGGGGAATACTTTGAAAAAAAAATAAAACCAAAACATTCCTTCTAACAAATGTAGTTTAAATGGGTTTGTTTATATGGCGTGGAATTGGAAAGGCCCAAACTAACCAGGGTTTACACAATGTGGCCTTCTTCCAAATTAATCTAAAATATTTTAATCCCTCTGGAGTTTCTTTATCCTCTGCATCTGTGCTAGAGTGGAGACACATTTTTAACATTTCTTTGAGGAAAATTACCTTTCTTTCCCTCCAACTGTACTCAGCAAGGTCAATGGAGCACTGTTACATGCTATTTAAACATCTGAGATTCATCATATATCTGCACAACAGAAAGAATCACCATAAAAGGTCTAATGAATCCCGACTCCTAGCCAAGCAAGGGAGTCCTCTTATGGATAATTGGGTATTAGAAACAAAGAATACATGCAAGATACAGGTTTTTACACTTTAGCTTTGTACAATTAAGAATTAAACTGCCTCTCAAGAAGGAGACAGGGAATATTATTGGTCTCCAGAACAATTTTGGCAAACTCTGAACCAAATTCTGAAGTCATTGCATGGGACAAAGAGGTTGCTGGGTCTGCTTGGGAGTAAAGGGTCCACTTGTCTTGAGGGGAACAGACAGGGCCTGGAAGGGTGCTTCTTGCTCCTGGAAAAGGAGATGCATTGAGTTATGGTCAGGCTCTAGGACTCGCTATCCTAGACTCTGGCTTTGTGCCTATACTTGGTTTTAAGACCTTTTTGGTTTCTAGTTCAGTAGCAATTTTATGGGACTGTACTCATTTTACTACTCAGGAACTCAAATATTGAGGGAGGCCTAAGTGATGTGTTTTTCTGTTTCAATTTTTATAAAATTATTTTCCAGGCATTTTGAAAGCCAGTGCTCCTCATTCATCTGCCTGTAGTTTGAGTCAGTCTGAAATGGCCTCAGGGAGCAGATATAACTCTAATATTTTGGAGGTTTTATCTGAAAAACTGTTATACAGGGCTTTTTTTTTTTTTAATCTGAAATAGTTATGTGACTGTTATATTGTTATAGATGATACCAGGGCAGGTTTAATATCAGAGTTTATTCTAAACTCATTCTTCCATTGAATACTGCTAGGTCACGAAGTTCAGGTAGCTTTAATAAAGTTCAAAAAAGCATTCAAACCCCTGGAAGAAAAATGATACACTGAAGGCCTCTGTTCTGTGAAGGTGTAAGGGTTTATCACATTTATTTTTCTCATTACTGAAGTCCTGCAGGGGCTGCAGAGAAATGAGCTTTTCTGCCAACTTGCTCAAGGCTGATGTTGGTCATGTCCTTAATCCTTGTGTGTTTCACTTTTCCCCACCACAATATGCAGGTAACAACACTGGTCTTGTGCTCAAGGTGTTTCAGGGCATGGGTTGTGGAGCGGCATTCTGGGATAATGATGGTCTGAATGAAATAATGCACTAAGACCAGTCACCCCAAGCTGTCCCTGCTTTTGAATGAAGAGCTATACCCCAAAACCTCTTTTCCTGTCTTTTCATGTTTTCAGAAGTATTTTGGGACTACTGCAAGCTATACAGTAATGGAATACATTCCAAGTGCAGCAGGAGACCACATTGGAGGAAAAACTCATTAAGTGCCAAGGGCATTTTTTTTACTTTTCTTACTGGGACTGGAAAATATTCCCTAAATAATACATCTGGATGTAGAGGAGTAGAGAAGGAAAAGATGAAAACCAATCCTTTAAATTCAGTAGGAGCCTACTTTAATGGCTTGTTTAATCTGCCAGCTGGCACAGTGTTGACTTATTTCTACACATACTTTAAGGAGACCTATGTAGTTCTTGGAACAAAGTTCATATTAAGTTGTAGAAACTTAAATATTAATAAATTGGCAGGACTGCTTTCTGGTACTTAATAGAAATGGAGAAACTGCTTAGTCATCTCCAAATATATTTCTGTCGTCGTCTTAATATAAATACCAAAATGATATGGACTTATAGCAGTAGCAAAGATAGCAAAAATTCAGATCTGTCCCAGATATGTGCTCTCTTTGAAGTATCTGCATATCCTTCAAACTTTGCAATCATATCTATTCCTATAAAAATACTTTATTTTTGACAGTTTTTTTGTCAATTGTGACTCCATTTTGTTTGAAAGGAGTAAGTTATGGCTTTATCTTCCCCAAAACTCTGTGGCCAGCAGAAGTACTGGTGCCATCTTTATGTGGATTTTTATTTGAGGTGTCTTCAAGTGGTACCACTTAATAGGTGTTGTAGGGTATATTGCATGTGTATTTTATATGTTTGCAAGCATTCATGCTTTTGTTTTTCACTTGGCTTAGTGTGAAGGTATATGGGTGCAACTGAGTGCAAGTTTGAAATGCAGTGTTGGCTGTATAGCATAACATTTATTCTTTCTGTTCCTAAAAAGTTAGGCTACATTGAGAAGCATGTATTCTTGTTTTCGATTGCTCTCAGCATTTGAAAAACAAAAGAGAAAAGATTTAACTGCAGACCAACCTGTCTTTTATATTTAGGTAATCCTTTAATAATATTCAAGATGACAGTTGCCAGTATTTACAAGTTTTAAGTTTTATTTGGTCTAGATAAGGACTGAAAAATCTGTCTAGTTTACACATGTTTGTTTATGAATTTTAGATTTGGCTTTTATTTTCTTAGTTCACCATAAGGGTATGGGCTATTTTCAGGATTTTTCTGAGGTATGGATAGTCAAAAAAGTTTGCAAGCGTTTATGATCTTGGACTTTAGTCTGATCCTTCACTGTACATCTTTCCCAATCTTTCCCAGAGTATTTTTTAAAATTTCCTTTCCTACACTTGCCTCTATTCTGTTGCCTTCCTAACACATTTTTTACAAATATTTAATAGGGTATCCTTGCAGAGATTGTCTCTCTAGTTGTACTCTGTTCCTGTAGAGCCACCAGATCTGGTGGTCAGTGAAGCATCAATCACCAGGAGCCTTTAGTGCATATATGCCAGGAGATTAGGGATATTATTTCTTTTTTCTTCAGTTTGAAGAAGGCATAAGATTTGAAGGCTGAATTATATTTTTTTCCAGCTAAAGATAAGGTGACTTAGTTGTGAAAAACATTTTGCTTCCACATTTGTAGGGCACTTGCACACCATTTAGAAGCACTCTTCCTTTCCTTCCCCTTCTACCTTTGTATTTCTGGTTTTGGCCATCACTTTGTACACATACTATCCTGCTCTGTGGTTTGTCTGTGAAAAAAAATGCTTCATGTGCCATGGGTACCCAGAACTTAGACTGTGACCTGACACATATCCTAATGTGTCTCATTCTGAGCTGGGTGGACCTAATGTGGCACAAGGGAGGCTGGAGAAGACCCCATAAGGATTTTGGATCCTTATGGAAGAGGGCTTAGGGAAAAGTAGCAGGTAATGCATGATACAGAGATATTTCTCTCTTTTTTTTCTTTTTTTTTTTTGGAAGGAAAATGAAACATTTCCTTTTCTAGACCACACTGATATTGTTTGAGGCACTGCTTCTAAAAGAATTTAACAGCTGTAAAAATCACTGTCTCGATATAGTGCTCAAGCTTAGCTTTCATTTGTCACATAAGTACAGAGTCAGTACATATGACTGTGTGCCCTCAGTATTAAGTGCAGAGAATACTGTCGGGCCTCTTGGTTAATTGACTCTGAGCCAGGCCCTGTTGGAACTCTTAGTGATGCTGTTACCAGGCAAGGGAGAAGCGGTGTACAGTCACATGCAACGTTACTGGTGTACCAATGCATTGCTGTCACAGTATTTGCTAGCACTAAATGTGCCTGAATGTCTAGATAGCAGTCAGATTGTTGTCAAGGCTGTTTAACAGCTTCTCTCTGGGACTCTCATGACGGAAGCTGGCAATACTGTAAACTTGCTGAATCAGGTTTTGTGCTGACTCATGCACAGTATGCAAGTGTGTCTTATTGCCTATCATTGCTGTTGAAAGTTCTGTTTTGGCAACATTGCTGTGTAAGTGTTTCCTTTCAGCTAATCTCTGCATAAAGTGGGGTCTGTAAGGTAAACTCCAAATATAACAGGTGGTTTGAGGGGCATCTATTTTGTAGCACCCTGTTTGAGTTGTCCTGTCAAAAGGCTTTGCATTTTTAATGCTCTGCTTTACCTCTTTAAAGCTGATGCTGACCTCATGCTTCAATTTTCAACCAAAATGACAGAATTGCTGCTCATTAGAGATAGATTAATATAGCTACTTGGCAGAAAACAATCCGGGTTTCATTTGTAAAAATAACTTTAAAAGTGTGAGCTGGAAAAGCTCTGTAGAAATTCTGCAGCTGGATGTGTTCCTGGTGGAATTCCACAGATTTCCATGCTGCTCCACCATTGAGTGACTGGACTTTCAGCACCAATGTATCTGCTGTTGTAACATGTCTGTGCTAAGTGTACAGGTAGTGGGAGGGAAGCTCAATTAATTAAAAGCAACAGGCAACACCTTGAAAATTTATCGTTCATTTCTTCTGAGAATAGGCTGACTCTAAGCTACTTAGTGCCTGTTATGGTACAACTAGTAAGATCAGCAAACCAAAGAACTTTAGGGTTTTTGTTTGGTAGTATTTTCTTCTTGTTTAAAAATGTAGGTATATAGGCTAAAAGTTGTTATTGTTTACTGTTGGTTCAACAGAGCAAGCAACAGAGATTCCTCAACTCCCTTTAGAGTTTATGATGCTCAGCACCAGCTCCAGTGAGTTGGCTTCTAAGGTTGCATGCTTTAACAGGAAAAGAAAAAGTGTTGAAAATACAAAAATGAAGCCACAGTAAGCTAGCTACATTGTATCTTCTTACTATTTTCTATTACATTTTAATGTCTGACTATGTAGCTTAATATATCATGATTTCTTATTTTGAAATGCGTTCCAGAGAACATGTGGAGTTTGAAATCTGGCTGAGTGAAAGTTGCTGTTGGAACCTTCTCTTAGACTTCTTCAAATATTTTATTGTTTTTAAGCTTTTAAATTCAAAGCTTAGCTTTTCAATTCAAGATGTGAGAGTTCGAGAGAGAGAGCAAATAGAGTGCTAAAATGCTCATAAAACCTACTTGAACACAAATAGTTGCAGGCAGCATATTGTTGAAATACCACTTGTCACCTTGAAGGGCAATGGTGATGGTGTAAGGTAAGACAAGAAGCAAGCACCAGATGAGAGGGACAGAGGCAGAGCAGCAGAAGTCAGGGAGGCAGAGGAAGACACTTCCCATCTCTGATCAGCTCCTTGAGTGGAGGGGGAAACCAGTCTCTCTAGTGGAGAGGCAAGTATGGATAGCTTCAATGGTACTGCTCGCTTCCTTGCCAGTTCTGATGCAGAAGAAATGCTCCTGCACGAAGACAGAGCAATGTCTCCCATGGCTGATACCTGTCCTCTTCCTAGAACAGAGCCTCTGCCTGTTGCCAGAGCTGTGACAGCTGCTTTGAGCCTCTGCGTGTCATGACAGACACCAGACTACCCTGTCCTCTGCCATTCCTGCCTGCATCATTTGGTGGCTGACTCCACTAGGCAAGAGCACATGACGTGCTTTCTGCTGCTGTGGCTTGTCCTGCTTCACATCACCGTCGTGGTACTTCACTGCATGGGCTCGTTGTAGCTTTGCACATTGAGAATCAACAGCATCAGATGATTAGCACTCAATGCATGGCCATCAGCTACTGCAGGCATTTTGGTCTAGAGCTGCACCTCCACTGCACCTAGCTCCAGTTCAAGGTCAGGCTCTACTCCTCTCCCAGATGGTTGCTGTCCTGGCCAACACTTGTGTCTTGATGCAGAGTGCACCAGGCATTCTTGTAGCTGTGCTGTTTCCCTCAGTGAAGAAGCAACCAGCAGGATCCAGGGCATGCAGAGCATATGTCACATCTGCCAGCTTGAGCTAGCATGAGGCTCACTCTTCAGAAGATATGGAGTCAAATGAGAGCGCGTTGACAAGAATTAGTAATTTTTCCTTATGGCAGTTTTGTGTAGGCTAGAAACTGAAGACTTGCTTTTCCGCAGTTGTGATAGCTGTTTCTATGTATGTGATATTCTTTCCCATGCTCTGATTTCTTTTTTCCTAATAGAAATCAGTGGAAGAATTGGCATTGCTATTTTAGAGGGCAAGAGGAAACACATTCTCCTTTTTGATGTGGGTTGGTCATCTGAGCTGGACCTTACCTGTTTCTTAGTGATATTTGTCTGTTCTTTTCCACTATTAAGATACAAGTAGCTCCTGACTGGAAGGTGTTGGTGTGTGCACTAGTTTTCTGCTTTTAGAGATTTCAGTGAGAGCGGAAGCTAGTTAATGGCTGGGCTATTGCCACAAGTTTCAACAGTCAGGACACATGCAGAAGGACTAAATGCATGATGTGAGCATTCTTGTGATTAGATTAACATGGTGAAGCTGAAGGTCTTTGCTGGTAGAAACAGATAAAAGACAAGGGCAACTAATGAATGTTATGCCCTGAGCCTGCTTCCCTGTGAACACAAAGGAAAGGTGAAAATAAGTCAGAGCTCATTTTAGGACTGAGCACTCTTACAAAGTGTTTTGTGGACTACAAAATCCCTTTGATTTCCATGTGCTTTGTTCTTTGAGATGGAAGCCTTATTGTCATTACCAGGAATATCTTCACTTATGATTAAACAGCAGTAAAGGGCAATGCAATTTTCAGTTGTCCTTTGTATCTGCAGCAAAGTCTAAGTATTTCCTCAGTGATAATGGTGTGAGTAAAAATAATCTGCTTCCCATAAGTAGACATTGCATGAGAAGAAGAAATTTTGCCTTTGTGTGAGTGTGCATAAAGGTATGAGAGGATGAACTAGACTATATTGGTGTAACCTGAGATCACACCAGTTTCTGATGTGCAGGGTGAGCTCCCTGATCTTTCATAGCATATATTAGATGAATTTGGCCTGCAAGAGCGGAATCCAGTCCTGATTGAAGTCTCTGGGAAGTCTGCCAGGGATTCCAACAAGACCAAGACTTCAACTCTAGTTTGTATACGAATAATATTTCGGTATCTTCTGATCTTTTGGGGACAACATATTTGAAATTCTTCAGAGGATACTTAAAGGGGAGAGTCAAGGGTCAATCCTTCTAACATGAGAACCAGTGGCTATGCCAGCAGCTTCCAGCTATGTCTTATATCTTCCTTGTCTGCTAATGGAAAATGATAGACAAATGTCACTGAGATGGTGGTGGGACCAGTGTATGCAAATCCAAATATCAAGAGAAACCTCTGCCTAGCCCTTATGTCAATGTGCAGTATGAGAAATATGAGGAAGGAAGTGGGAGGAGTGGAAATGGCATACTTGCACTCATCCTGCCAGAGGTAATAAAGATAAATGGGGACCTTCCATTGCAACTGGCTCTGAGATATGTTCTACAGCTGCATGCTTAGAAGGCTTATTGTAGTGTTAGCATCCCCATGCTAGATGTTTGCTAACACCTCTGTAATGGTGCTGTTTTCTATTACTCCTTCCCTAGAGTTGAATTAGACCATGAATACGAGAAAAGGGACCTTAGCAGATATTTGAAGCTATGGATCTTTTAGTTGCACACCCAAAGGATGAAATCTGTGGCAGGGCAACGTTGTATAAAAGCCTCCACCTCAACACTTTCATGTAGTTCACCCTGCAGCAGCAGGAGCTGACACAGGGCTTGACACCTGCAAGGATATTTGTGGCACTCATTGTGGTAACCTGTGATGTAGCCAGCAGGGATGAAATCTGTTCAGCACCTATTTGAATCAAGGGCCTGGTGGGCCATGGTGTGGTCCTGTGGGCCATCAGTAGTTTGTAGAGTGTACAAATATGTACAAAACCCAATATCGAACCCAACTCCCGCCCTTGATGGTAACTACATCACCACTGATACTGCAACAGGAAGGCCTCAGGGTCACTGAAGTGCAGGAGAAGAAGGAACCAAGAAGGGAGAATTATCTAACAACCTAGCAAGCTAGCAATCGAGAATAATCATCTAGAAAGTTTATATATCAAATATGACGTATATGGGATGGAATACTTTAGTTGGTCAGTTTGGGGTCACCTGTCCTGTCTGCTTCTCCCTGAAGGTGCAGCCTTTACCCTGCACCCCCCCAACGTGAGACACAAGGTTTAGCAGTCACCTTGGTTTGCATACCAATCCCTGGTAGTAAATCTAAACATGAGGCCCTATCACTGCTAGAAGCAGGCAGTGTCTATGAAAACATGCTGTTAGTTTCAGAAAGTGCAGTTTCTCAGAGGAGCTTTAGCTGAAAAGTAAACTCACTGAACAGAATTAGTTCTGTTCTAACCCAAACCAGGACACAGAGCACCAGCTGAAAACCTCTATTCTATGTAATTGCTACATAGTTCTGCTAAGGATGCTACAGAGATTTTAACTGTTACTTTCTTAAGATTTAAAAATGCCCTTTCAATGTATATAAGCTTTTTAACTCCCATGGAAGATGAGATGGAAATTGTACCTTATGCCACAGGCAGAGATTTTAAGAGATGAGTTTTTTACTGACTTGTTGAAACTCTAGGTAGTTGTCTGCCATGGCCTCAGTCAGTGGTTTGGACGAACGCTTGTAAATGGAAGTGAAATGTTCTGAGAACAGAAATTGGGACTTTGAGCAACTTTCTAAGTGTTTTGGGTTTTTTTGTGTGTTTTGTTTTTTTTTTTCTTTCCTGATAAATATGAACTGCACTTGCCTGGTTTGTCATTGATAAATTTTCCCTGGAAGTCTTAGCACAGTCAGATGAAACAAGGCACAGACTAGATTGGAAAAAAGGTGTGAGTTCATGAGACCTAATAGGTTTAGTTTGCCTTGAGTCCCAAATAAGTTATTCTGTTTGGGAAGGAATAAAGCTGCTCGATACGAGCATTTGTGTGTATATGTACAAGAGTTCATCATCTGCAGTCAACATGAATCCTAGGCCAAGTTTACAGCCACAATTGCAGATGTGGCTTTACATGAAAGGAACATTAAAAATGAAATTATGAAGAAAAGAGCCTCTTTAAATGTGAGATTTACAATTGGTAATATGATTGCCAGTGATCTCTAATATCTCAGATTAAAGGAAGAACACACATGAGGTGTGACAAAGGACATATCAATTTGCTGGGCTCCACCTTTTGACTTCAGTGAAGTTCTACCTGTTTCTGAAAGATCTGAGTGGCACTGAATGTCTTTAATGAAGAATCAAGAGTAGCGGGGAGAATAGTTTCTGAATGTTTTCTGACAGATTTTTGTAGAAACCAGGTTTATTTGTTTTGAGTCAAGATAGATTAAGGAACTCTAATTCTCTCAGATATTGCAGTAGAGCTCTGACCCATGCTCTTCTGCGTGGGCAGTCATTCACAGCTTGCAATTAGTCTAGCAATTGCCTATGTGAAGCTTGCCTTGGGCATCCACAATGCTGGAGCACTGAGGAATCCCATATAAAGTAAACAGCATGACTTTCAGGCTTTCTGGGCCTGAAGGTCACCAAGAGGAAATCTGCAATTGTTTCATTGCTTTGAGAGGGAAGCAAGATGGCATGTACTTGCACAGTGCTGTCACAAGCTGTGGCTGGTGTTGAGTCCTGTGTAGTATGCAGCTGTGATATATTAGGGAATATGCTGTCACTTGAAGTTTCTTGTCTCAAGTAGGTTGAAGCTGGTGCAGATACTCAGCGTAACCATCACAGTTCGGGAGCTCATTCAGTGTAATGGAAAGGTGACTGGCAGATCTTGAAAGAAAGTAATTTATGTTTGTTAAAGACCTGAGTAGCATTTTGCATTTTCGCTTGCTTGTTACCAGTTTAACTCTTCTGGCCCTGTGGGTGCTCTATGGTCTCTGAAACCAGTGCTAGGAACAGGGTGAGGATGGTATTAAATCTGAGCCAGAGCAGGAGGTTATTTTGCTCTCTGTACTGGAATTATACAGATATGTGGCTGTGTGTGTATTTCTACTGAGCCAGTTTGTGTGCTTTCAAACAGCATATTCCCATAAATGGTTGTTAAATATTTTTTGATTTTTTTAAATTAATATTTACAATTACTGCGGATTCCTCTGATTTTCCACCTCGATGAAAGCTAAAAGAAAACAAAATTCTAAATTCTCTTACGGGATGAAACATGAAGGTGAGTGGGATTTGCATGCTTGTGTTTTGTACCAGGAGGTGTTAAATGTGGCTGTTCTTGCAGAAAGCACATTTTAGCAAGACAATGAAAACCTCAAATTTTAACAATAAACCATAGTCAAATGAAGATCAAAGCACTATATGAAGTGCAGAGATGAAAGGAGAGAGAAAGACTAGTACTGCTTTTGAAATGAAGAGTGTGTTTGTGGGTAGATGGTATTTTCAGGGCATGTGCTTTGCAATGGTTCTCATTCAAGTAATGTGGCAATGCTGGTAAATGTTGTAGTTAAGTTACTTCACTTGTCTGTCTTCTCTTAGTCTTTCTTAGTATGTATTCAGGAAGACTATAGGGTCACACCTGCCATAATCTAAAGGTTCAGTCTTGAAATCAAAAGAGACAGGGTGTCTGAGAAGCCGTTATGCATGGCTGTGGAAAATCTGAGGTCCTGAGCAAGAATTATCTTTGGTAGTTTCTGAAAGGTTTTTAGGAAAACCCAAACAACAGGGTCAAAGGTCTATGTAATATTTTTCCATAGGTCCTTCTTCTCAGTCTGGTGGTGGAAAACTCCTGAGAATTCACTTCAAATTCTTTCAGTATTATTTCAGTAGTGTAAAGTTTGAAAAGATGCTGAAGGTCTTGTTTTGAGGTAGAAGCAAAAAAGTAAATTTTGTGGTGTACCCTTTCACAGTGTAAAGGTGGTACATATTCCAGTCATTTGCATATGCATGTGGATGTCAGGGGAATGAAAGTGGTTAGACAGTTTCAGATATCTGCTATTTGCTGCAACAAATATATATGTATATTTGATTCTTTAATATTTATTGATGACTTCTGGCTGAATTAAGTAAAAAAATATACCCAGAAATAATTCAAAGAAAAAAAGTTATCAAAACATTTTCCATAATGAAAACCAAAATTTTTACATTTAAAATAAACTCAAAGAACTTTTTTTTGAGGTTGAAAGAAACTTTACTTTTCTGAAACAATTTTATTAGGGACAGTTTTCCTCTTTTCAGAAAAATATAGCATTCTGATCTGACACCAAATTTTTAAACATCTATAACAGGAAAAAAAATTTTTTTTGCTCTCTTGGGAAGGGGTCACATTGATAGACATTTTCACATCTGGCTTTAAAGGCAGGCCTTGGAGTGAAGCTGGGTGGAGCGTTACATTTTGGCTCAAGATGTTTTCACTCACAAACAATTTTCATCTTATGAAAAGAAGCACCAAAATATGCATGCTTCCAAAAATGGTTTGTAGAGAATACTTCAAATAACTGGTGCCTTCATCTATAAACAAAGCAATACTTGAATCTGCTGAGAGGCAAACACACTCTGAGAAACTCTGATTTTATACTCTTTCAGTGGAAATAGGTAACATTTTCAGAGAGATTGAAGTTGTGGTCTAGTAGTTTTTAGAGGTTAAAAGATAGCTGTTTTGGAGAAGACAGTGAACAGAAATGAATCCTTTACTGCTTCTAGTGGATCTTGTAGATGATGACTCATTTTCTTGCACTGATATGATTTTGATAACTAATGCTTATACTGCTGAGATGATCTCCATTTCCTAAGTGCCTGCCTCACTTTTGAAAAAGGGATCTGGCTTGCAAGTCATCTGGTGGCTGGACCTCACTCCTATGAGAGGAGACACTGTACTGTAGTAAACCCTGGACATCCTCCCAGGACATTCATCTGATCTTCCTCGAGCAACAGAAAAGCACCCTGTAGATGGAGAAAGGCTCCTGGGAAGGAAAAGGGAGAGGAAGAATAGAAATAACTTTGAGCAGTTTTTGTTGCTCTCCTCAGCTTTCCTCATGAGGAAGAGAGCTTGAGCTTTTGGACATGAGAGATGGTGCTGAGGCCCATGTAGGAAGGGAAGGGGTTGAGGTATTGGCTCGGACATTTAGAAATGGGATGAGGGAAATGTGGGTGCACAGAGTCTTGAGCTGGCAGGAGGAAAGGAGTGTACCTTAGGAGATGTAGAGAGAGGGATGTACCTGACCGGGTAAGAGGAGATGAAGGTGCAAATAAATCAGATGTCAAAGCATGTCTAATCTGGAGAGGCAGAGTGTGAAAGAAACTTTGGGATTCTCAATTCTAGCACACGAGGTGTCAGACTAACAGTCAGCCCTTTGTACTTCAATTCCCTGACGGTGAGTGTACTCCACAGACCAAATGCTGCTGCTAATGCAGTCTTAGTTCCTGCAGACACAGTTATCTGCCCTCTGTGCACAGAAACCCAGCATGCCGCTTCGAACTTGCTCTCTGTAATGTACCATTCCTCCTTTGATCCTTGTCTTCCAGCCAGGGGGGAACCACATCAGTCCTGCAACTCGTGGGCCCTCTAGCAAAGGAACGGAGGCATGATTGAGTTGCACATGTAGGCTGAGATGAAAACATTTATTGGGGGAGAAAACGGCAGATTTGCTGTTCTGTATTCAAAGTACATGGTGGGTAAGGGTAAAAAACCCACAAGATTTGAAAAGGTGTCTTGTTACAACTTGCTTTTTATATATATCCTCTAATTCTGCATTTAAGAAAAAAAAATAACAAAACAAAACAAAAACCAAAACCTTCCAAAAACCAGCAGCAATCGTAAAGTCACTATTAGATTTGCAAAATTAATATTCCCTTTGAACCTCCACAGAACAACTCCATCCAGCCAAACACGAAGAAAATCACAACAACAACAGCAAAATTTTAAATCCCACAGTCGAGGAACAATTCAGAAAGAAAAACACCCCCAGGAAAAGTAAACTAATAAAATAACCTTCACAAACCCCCTTCCCTTAGAACTGTTTTAGTCCATAAAAGGGAGCAGAAAAAGCCACAGATTCCCTTAAGTCATGAGAGGCTCTATTCTTGCCAGTAATTTTATGAGGAGGGCACTTGGACGCTGCACCGGCAGGCAGGAATATAAAGCCATAAGACAGATCCACATCTGCAAATAGAGCACTTCAAATAATTTACAAATGCACCTTGGTTTTGTATCCCTTAAACTGCAGGCACTTCACAAGCCACCTTTGAAAATTTTAGCTTGCATCCACATGCTGGCTTTCTCTGCGACATAAATGACTGGTCCTGTACTAACAGGCTGGAAAACGTTTTTTTTGGGGGGGGATGTGGGGGGGTGGAAATCCTCAGAGTGCAGTGCCTAGGCTAGGATTGCAGAGGAAGCTGAGGCCTCCAGCCCTGCACAGGAAGCAATCTTAGAGCAGGCCTTAAATGCCAGATTCCAGGCAGAATTTAACTAACCACTGACAGCTCTGTAAACAAAGCAGGGACAAAAAGAGAACAGCTTTCCCTTTTCTGGTAGTCATTTTTGGTTTGGGGGCTGCAGGGGAATTCTGTAATACTCGGCTTGATGGGATATAAACCAAGACTGGAAAGGCTTTGTATATGAAGGACTGTAAAGGGGAAAATATTTCATGGACTAAATCATAAAGAAGAAGGTAGGGCATGGGGAAAATGTGTGGATTAAACTACAAATAAAATTTTGTTACTTTTGGTTCTTTGAGCAGGATTTATACAAAGCTTGGCTCCTCCTGGGTGGTATTTAAAAACTGTGGCTAATTTTCCTCCTCTTTTTCTCTTCTTTTTTCTCTTTCTTTTCTTTTTCTTTTCTTTTTTTTCCTCTTCCCTTTTCACTTTTTTTGAAGGGGGGTGGGGACAGATGAAGAGTAACTTTTGCAAAACTTACAATTGCCTGTGCACTAAAGAAAATAAGAAATCTCATGCATTTTTACTGCTTCCAGCAAAAATTAAAAGTTTAAAGTTAAAATCCTGCAGAATTTTTGCCTTTGTTTGTAGGAAAGATCTGTAACATTACGAATAGCTAGCCTGTGGATTGTAGATGTATAAAGTCCTTACTTAAAGCATGTTGCTTTAATTTGAACTAGAAAACTAAATGCAGGCATGGGCTGTGTTTATCTTACAAGGCATTTCATTAATCTTGTTTATCTCAACAATACTGAGGAAGTTAAATTTTTTGATGGAAAAAGAAAATAGTTACCGCAAAGTTAAGAAAGCAAAACAAAACTAAATGGACTCGGTTAAATGCATGCATTGTGTTTTCTCTCTCATCTAAGTGATCTTCTCCTTTTTAGATTTGGATCTTTCCAGAGCTCTGTACGCTTGAACACCCACCATGGATGACTTTGAACGCCGCAGAGAACTCAGGAGGCAAAAGCGTGAGGAAATGCGCCTTGAAGCAGAGAGGTGAGGTATTGCATAGGGAAAATGGTGCCGGTGGCTTGCCTTTCATTAGCAGTGCCTTTGAGGATTTCTGCTACGGCTAACTGAAGAGTCCTTGCTAACAATACGTGCCATAAAATAGTTTTAGTTAATGTTGTGGGAGAGATTGAAAAGTGTCTAACTCCCTTAGGCTTTTGTAAATGCACTGGCTTCTATTTATTTTGTTATAAGGATAAATCTAACCAGTGAAAGTGGACTGTGGCCATGTGAAAGTATTGCTAGGAAAACTCACGCTCAGACACTATGTGAGTGAGTGCTGAGCAGAAGGGCTTGTGTTTGTCTTTTCAGACGGAGAGCTAAAATTAGAAGATATCAATTGAAAGCTGAAATACTGGAAAATTAAGTATAGCATATCTATGAATTGTATGCTATTACTGTGTAGCTGCTTCTGTATTTGTACTGCCTGCCACTTTTTATTACTTTATAGCCACTTCGTGTGGGCAACAAGGGTCAGCATTTGCTATTGGTTATTATAGACTTACTTTGGTGTAAATGATAACAGAAAATGACGTGGGTGTGATGGTGTCAGTTTATGAATGAAACAGCATGAAAATACTGGGAATGACATTTCATTAACTAACCTCATTTTACACCTGTACAGTTCTGTTTGCTTTAATGGAATTTCCAATGATTTATGCTGGAATAATCAGGGAGAAGTTTTCAGGCTCCTTTTATTTTTGTAATGTCTTCTCTGATATAAAGATTTGATTTAGTTTATTAGCACTGTAGTGATTTTTAAAAAGCACCTAGTTGTGAGCACATTTTGTACTCATTTTTGTATTTAATTTTGAATATGGACTTCACTTTCATTTCTGATCTTTCCACATGCTGACAAAAGCACAGTGTTTTGGCTTCTGAATGCTGTATGAGAAAATATATTTTCAGAGCAGTTTTATAGAAGTCAGGAAAATGCAATACTAAATATAATGTGTATGCCAGCTTTGAGCTTTTTAATAAGGCCCTGCTACATAAGCAGGGTTCTCTAATGGAAGTTGATGACACCCAGCAGGTAAATCCCACATAAACGAGATGCAGTATCTGCCTTTCTTTCCAAAGGGTTACTATGCAGAACTGGATACTCAATTATCTTAAAGGCCTTTTCAATTGAAATGATTCTATGATACTGTGTGAACTCTCATCAGGTTGTAAGATGAATCCATGAGCTCTGGAAAGCAGCAACAGATAAATCAGCAGATAAATCAGATAAATAAACTCGTGTGAAGCATGGCGTCAAAATGGAGATGAGGTAACAGCCTCCCTTAGCAAAATGCAGCTGTCACTTGGTTGGTTACCTCCCCAAGAGAAGTAAATTTGTCATGCACTAAACTGTGCCATTTTTTGTTCCAGGTTTCCCCACAGGCCTCAGGCAAGATGTTTTTGTCAGGCAGTGTGGGAAGGATTACAGAGCCCATGCTAGTGCATGGTGTAGCACATGGTATTTATGTACTTCTGCTAGATTTCTACTTAAAGAAAATCTTCTTAAGGAAAGGCAGAGACTTTAGAGTTTATTGCTAACAGAGGCGTTGGGTGGTCTGTGGCAAATGCTGGAGAGTGTAGTTGAGAGATGTTTTCTACTATAGAAAAATGCCACTTGAACTTCCCTGTGAAGGCATCCAAGTCCTTACAGGAGTGTGCATAGGCTGTGGGGCCATCTGGTCACCAGTGGTGTGGTGTGGCTGGCTCACAGAGGCAGCGCAGCGATAGCCACAGGGAGTTGGGGATAAAGGTCTTTGCCCTTGCCACTGTGGAAGCTGAAATCCAGGACTTCAAGCATATCCCTAAGTCACTGTGCAGCCTGCTGTTTTAAATGCAGGCCCAACTTTGGTCCCTGATCATACAAGGAGAAACCAGAACTGTCTCTGAGCTGACATGTAGGCTGGTGGTCATAACTGCTGCTGTCTCTGCATGATGGGAAAACCAAGTAGTTGGGTCAGAGAGTGATGGCTGCTGACATGGGAAAGAGTCTTCGCCCCACTGCCACCTGTTTTGGGGAAGAGTGTTTGCCATAT
The DNA here is from genome assembly GCA_013399015.1 of Galbula dea. NCBI lineage: Eukaryota > Metazoa > Chordata > Aves > Piciformes > Galbulidae > Galbula > Galbula dea. Next base: position 630,262 of record VWZX01010074.1, read on the forward strand.
CTGGTGTGGTTTGCTGGGATTTTGTGTGTTAACTTTTGTGGAGGGGGTGAGCTTGGTAGCAGCTCAGACAGAGAAGAAGGGCTTGGGCTATGTAGCTCTTTTCTGCTGAATTGCTGCAGAAGCACTCCTTGCCCTTTCCCACACATTTAAAGGCTTTTAGCAATAAATTGCTGTGTGCTGAATCTTGCTGTACTCCCTCTACTGCTGCCAACTTCAAACATTCAAGTATCATGAGTCAGACCCCTTAAAAGTCACAAGACTACTTTAAAAATCTTGAGATCTTAAAAATAATTTAGTCTGGCCTTTTTATTTTTGGTTTGCCTTAACAATAACAGAGCCTGAGTCTCAAGTTCAGATGTGACTCTGGGAGCTGGGACCTCCCAAAACCTGCCCCAGCGGGGCAATATCATCAAGGAGCCGAGTCCATCCTTGTGCATTATGCCACTCACACTCAGGTGAGAGCAGCAGTGTTTGGGCAGTTATTAACAAAAAACTGACACTAGGTTGTTTTTTTGTGAATTCAGACTTTTAGGAATTTGGGATTCACTTTTAAAAATAGAGCTACAACATATTTCTGTACACATCTTAAGCCACAGAAATCTGCTTGCCAGACCTCCCTCTCCCTGAACGCTTTCAGGTAATTTACCAAGTGAATTGTGAGGTCTGAAAGAGTGTCATGGAGGCAGAAAATGCTCCATCAACTCTGCACTGGTATCTGCTGTTCAGGCAGAGGTCATTTCCCACCACCCTTCCCTCAGGGGTCTCTAGTCTTGCTATGGGGAAACCACTGCTGGTTGTAAACACTTCCTCTGGGAGACAGATGATTATATGTAGGCTGTAACATGTTTGCTGGGTCTCCTAGACGCTGTTTAGTCTTCTTTGAGCTGAACAGTAAACCCAGAAGCCCAAGCAGCCATTCTCAAACAGCAGTATTTGTAACTGCTGGTGTATCAGCCAGCTGCAGTCACGCATTTTGCCATTTCCTGGGAAAAAGGCTCATGAAAAGCTTGTTTTCTCAGCCAGATGCCCATGCCCAAAAGAAATTGAGGGGTGAAGATGCTTTGTAGCAGCATGGTCTCATGCACCACATGCTTGAGAGGGAATGACTTGACCTTATTGTATCTTCCTTAGGGGCTAGAGGCCATGTGAGGACTTTTCAGAAACCATGTGCTGTCAGCTTCTGAAGTGTCTGTTGTGATAGCTTCACTGATGTCCCGACACTTATGTTGAATCTATGGACATGCTTAATGCCCTCCTTGAGGGCATGCCAGGCCTTTTGTTTGGTGTAGGGATTGGTTGTTTTGGTTGTTGTTGTTTAGTTTTTTTTATTAGAAAGCTATTGAAAATTATGTTTTGCTGTGCTGTGTAGCCCTGGCATTCTGGATTGATAAACTTAGGACTGATCTTGAGGAGAGGCTGGCTTTGTCTTTAAAGACCAATAGTGCAGCTCACCCCTAGTGTGAGCTTTGGTTACTATTTCATGCTGTGGCAGTTCAAATATAGATTGGTACCAGCTCAGAAAGCTAGTGTGTTTTTTTGCATTTTAATACCTTATCATTTCAAGGTATTCCACATGTCCTGGATTCCCCACACAGGCTCTCTGCAGCCACCCAGAAATTTTGTCTATCCAGAATTTTTTGATTACTTGTATTTGTCTAGGACCTCTGGAGGCCTATCACCGTGTTTGGAGTTGCAGTGCAAATCTGTTGAGGGGGCATGTAGCCAACAGCAGACATATAGGGCTTTGTCCAGATTTCTCCTAGGCTGTCAGATTTATTGCACGCATTTAGGCTGGCAAGGGCCCAACAGTCTTGTACCTCATGGGGGCAAACAAGGTTTTCTAGGCATAGGCTGGAAAACACAGGACAAATTATGAAAGTGTTAACTGTGCCAGTCTGCTAGCCTATTGCATGTGGTTCATACTGATCAGGTGTGAGATCAGGGAAAATAGGACACTACCAGGTATCTGTTTGATGGGATGCCAAGGCTTTCTCCTGCTCCTCAGAGGCAGAGGGAGTCCTGCACCTGGGGCTGTGGTTGTACAAAGCCCTGATGGCCAAGTCCAGAGCTGACTGAAGTCAGTGGGAAGTTTTCCACCCGTTTCAATGGACTTTGGCTTAAGCTCTACATGCGTTATTCCAGCCAGATTATTTATGAGATGGTCTCGGTGGCAACCATAGAGGAGCTGGACAAACGTTTTGCCTTCTCAGCCTCAGGGTACATACTGTGCTGAAGTGTCAGGGCTGTCACAGCAATGGGTTGCACTTAACTGACTGGAAAAAATCCCATATGTAATTGAGGCACAGGGCTTTGACTACTTTAAACAAGGGGAAAAAAACAAATGCCACCTGCTGCTTTGTGCCTTTTCCTAGGCAGTAAAAGATGTTCTCTTGAAAAAAAAAACATTGCGTTTTGTCATTTTGATGTTGTAACTGACACTGGAAGAATTTAGCCTGGGGCTGGGTAGAATGTGTTGTGTGTCTGGAGGGGTGGTGCTTTGTGAATATCTTGCTTTGGTCTGTCACAGCTACATGTAGCTGCAGTGAAAAATTGAGATGAAGTACTTCTTGAAGCGACAATAGACCTTCCTTGGCTACAGTGTAATTGAGAGCGAAAACTGCCCCCCTGAAGTTCCTAAAGAATAGCTCTCATGTTAATCTTTTTAGCACTTAAGCCACAATTTTATGACTGGCTGACTTGATATTGCCCCAGCTATGTATTTTCACCTCTCCCTGGTTTTGTGGCTCTTAAAAAAACCCCCATATACTAAGAAGCTGATCCAATTTGCTTCACTGTATCATCACTACTGAAGAAGTCATATGCAGACTGGTCTCCATTTAGCTGAAGCTTCACTTTGAATCTGAACCACATCTTTGCACTTTGTAATGCTGTCCTATAAGGGACTGCAGGTCATTTCATAGGTAAGGAGGTATAGTGGTCGTCATGTTGGAAAAATACAGCAAAGAGAAGTGGCTATGCAGCATCAAATCTTGAGTTGCTAAAAGACTCTCTACAACCATGACAGTACTTTGTAGACTTTGTAGGATCTCCTGACAAGGGACCCCAGCTGTCCTGACTAAAGGGCTTATCTCCTTGAAGACCAGCTGGACTTTACTTAACATATCTTAAGAAGATATGGGGGTACAGAAAAACTCTACCTTTAAGATTTATCGTTCCTGATAGCATCAATTACTAAAGGTAGTAGGTGAAGATTTTTTTTCTTTAAAAAAAAAACAACAACCAAACACAAAAAAACCCCTAAGGCCCCCCAAAACCCAAACAAACATCCAACAGCTCAACCACAAACTATGTGGTTTCACAAAGCAATGTGGTTCACATTCATGGATGTACATTGGGGAACGTTCATAGAAATAACCCTTCTTGTAGGCCAGGGATGGCAGCTGACTATAGCAGGCTGGCAGCCTCTTAGAGTGGTAACTTGCTCAACGTAACTTCAGTTAAAGGAGAACACATGATTAATTCCAAAACTTATCCTGGTACAATTGAAAAAAGTCAAATGAATTTCAGTTTAGACCTGTGAAGGTAAGTACAGAACCAGCAAGTCATTTAATGTGCCTTTTATGGTTCTAGTGCTCCCATTGAGGCTGGTGTAGCTCAGGTAAATGTGCAAAGGGCTGATTCACCAAGTTAAGAAGGTAAAACCAGCAGGATCAAACAGGGTACATTTTTGCAGGACTTGAGAAGAATTATGTTGCTTATCTTCTGGATGTGTAAGACAGGATACACTTGTTGCCAGTGTCTTAATGCTTCTAGAGAGTAAGGAAAGGTCATCGTTGTCAGCCACAAAAAGTAGACCAACCTCCTTTCTCCTGTCCAGGGCTGTGAGGGTAAGGCAATGTTCATGTTAGATCAACACCAAATGATCACAAATAGCTTTTGAATTTTTCTCATTCCTGCAGTAGTTATCTCTGGTATAAAATGTCCATTAGCAGCAAATGTTAAACAGTGTTGAGAGCTGTGCTGGTTTTGCCTGGAATAGAGTTAATTTTCTTTGTAGTAGCTAGTATGAGGCTACGTTTTGGTTTGTGCTAAAAACAGTGTGGATAATACAGGGATGTTTTATGTTCTTGCTGAGCAGTGCTTACATAGTGTCAAGACATTTTCTGCTTCTCACAGGGCTCTGCCAGTTAGTTGGCTAGGAGTGCACAAGAGGTTGGGAGGGAACACAGCCAGAACAGCTGGCCTCAGCTGACCAAAGGGATATTCCATACTATATGATGTCATGCTTAGCAATAAAATGCTGGGATAATAAGAAGGAAGTTGGGGCACACCTTTGGAGTGATGGTGTTTGTCTTCCCAAGTAGTCATTAGATGTGATGGAGCCCTGCTTTCCTGGAGATAACTGAACACCTTTCTGCCAATGGGAAGGGAAGTGTTTTGCGCTGCTTGCATGCATGGTTTTTGCTTTTCCTGTTAAACTGTCTTTATCTCAGCACACAAGTTTTCTCACTTTTACCCTGCCAATTCTCTTCGCCATCCCACTGACAGGGTGTGAGTGAGCAGTTGTGTGGCGTTTAGTTATCACTTGGGGTTAAGCTATGGTAAGGAATTTAGGAATCAACACAGATGGTTCCTTTTTAATTATCTGTTATTTCTTGAAACCCTAGGGGTTGCCCATGTCCTGTTCCTAAATGTCTGGTTACGTTTTTATTAAGAGTTTTCAGAGACTTCAGTTCAGGTGTGTGTAATATAATGAAGAATATGATCTTCATACAAGTTTCAAGGACTGCTTGTTTAAACATAAGAGAAGTTGGCTCCATATGTCTAAAACATAATTTCCTAATATTCATGATTTATTTCAGAACTGTACTTCAAAAAATGTTCAGCCTCTCTCATGAGGCTACTGCCCTTGTCTGGTTCAAACATCTTTTGCTGCTAAACCAACAGTTAACAGTGGTTTTACCTCTCCATGAACTTCTTATATGCTAAAGTTCCAAATGCTTTAAGGGTCTTTGCTTGTCTTTCTGTAGAATACTCACCTTCTGGTAGAGCTGAGACATGATGATAACTGCCTATAGGCAAATTGGCATTATGCAGTCAATTAAGCTAGGGTAGTCTGCAATACTCTTGCAGTTTTGTGTATCTGTCACTGTACCTTCAGTGTAGATTATAACTACCATCAGAATTTCCTCATACAAGAAGCTTGAAATGCAAAAAGCCACATTAACTGAACAATTTCTTCAAGTTTCTTTCCTCTGACATTTGCTGAAAACATGACTTTTTCCTTTAAGGTGGATCATGGCACATTTTCAGTGTGGATGTTGTTTAAAACAGAAAGTACTGCTCTAGCAAGAGGTTGAGTGCTTGTGCTGAGACCATAAGAGAGGTGTTTAAAACTGTTACATTTCTGCTTAGTACTTCCCTTTTCCACCAGCATGAGACAACATCTTGCCTACTGATGTTTAAACTGATTCACTTGAACAAGCATTCCCCTCTTTGTGAGACCTCTTTCTATGATTTAAACCTGATGTATGCCATGGTAAATTAAGTCAATTAAGTGCACATGGTGGAAAATGACCAAATTACCATGACTTAACTTGCTGCTTATTAGCCAAGCCTCTTGCAAGGGAGGTATCTGTTGTTTAACAGGATGGAAGGGTATGTCTGTTGATGTTTGGACTGGGAGGTTTACACAGATTAAATGCCCTTGGTCTCAAACCAGGTTTGAGGTAAACTTCTGCAACTTCTGTGTACAGACAAGGTCTTAGTGACTGTGGTGAGGTGCATTGGTACCAGACTTCTGGATGTGAGGAATCTCTGTGATCTGTTTTCCATGCAAATCCTTCCTCTTCTTACAGCTACTTTTGTCTGCTCTTAACATGGTTCTGTGAAGAGTCGGGTAGCACAGGTGATGGTACACAGGGAAGCTCAGACACTGACCCGCCTCCAGTCCCTTGATGTTACATATTGTATGAGGTTAGGTACGGAGCATGGGAAGGATGGTATTAGATATAATATGCCTCCACCAACTGCTACTGACCAAAAGTCAAGAAACAGAGCTCACGTACTTGTGCAAGCCACTGTGGAGTCAGTGAAAAGCTGCAGCTGTTTCTGGTAGCTGAGTTCCTGCAATAGCTCGGATTGCTTCGAAGGAATAGCCTACAAAGATGAATAGAGACCAGAAAGAAAAATCTGAGCAACATCACTTTTACAGTGAGAAAAGCACTGTAGGAGTGACTGAGAACATATACACTTGTTTATAAGACATACAGTTTCTTACTACAGGAGGGGTTCCTATGTGTAATAGCTTAATTTTCAGAAATGTTTTTTTTTACTCTGTATGTGTGAGCAAATTTCTGACTTCAGCAAGCAGACAATGCTTACAGAAGCAAGCTGGTTTTGTTTATTTATAAATAATTGCCATATAAACATGGCATATTGCCATATAAATAATATAAAATTGCTAGCCCTCTAGTGAAAAGGAGAAAGATACTCTGTATCAATTGTGGGTATTTCTGGAAGACATTGTAAAAATACAGTGGTGAGAAAGATAACAGAGGTGAGGTTGCCCCCAGAGCAGAATGTTTCTTTAGTATAAAGAATTAAACTTTTTCCATCTGTGTTTTTAAACAGAGAAAATGAAATTGATCTTTTGGTGAAAAAAAAAGAAACTTCATAATCTTTTTTGTGGCCTTCATGTGAATTCAAAATTCTTTCAGGAAAAAATAGCTCCCAGATTTTCACATAAATGTTTATAGTTAGAAAGTCAACAACCACAGAAGACTCTTTCCACTCCTCCCAGTTAGTGCTTATCAGCATTAGTGACCAGAGCATGGTGGAGTCTGGAGAGGAAAGCCCTTCTGATTATCCATATACAGATGATTTTTGTCCTTACGACCCTTTGATGATTATAGCATTGCATTCATATGACACATCATGCTATCCCTCAAGGTGAAATTTTCAGTATCCAGTCTGATTTTCTACCTTTTTCCCCATACAGAATACTTTTATGACAGGATTGAAAGGGGGGGAAAAAAAAAGTATATCAGGTATTTCCACAGGCATAGCATGTCTGTAGTTTCTTTAGGATAGGTGTCTTTTATTAGCTTGCAACTGCTAAGCTAAACAGTCCTCAAACACTTTTAAAGTTCATTTTCAACACATACAAAATGATGAGCTTTTCCTGGGCCCTGATGGTCAGAACATTCCTGAGATTCTCTAGCAGCTATTACTTCAGTGTCTTAATAAGGCAGTGCTATAGCTGGGAACGACAGAGAGATGGCTTTTCTAAACACTAGCTATACATGTATTCCTTTTATGGTCCAGCTTGCACAGTGGGGTATTCCTCTGAAGGTCAGCAACAGGGAAAACAGAAGTGCTTCCCACTGCAGCTTACTTTTTGAGTGCAGGCATCATGTGTCTGGTACCACATGCTCAGGAGAAGGAAATAGTTGGGTAGGGAAATGTAGAAAGAGGGGGGAGGGAAGGAGAGCATGAAGGGCTGTGTATTTTGCGTTTATGCTCTTGCTGTTCTCACTGTGGTTTCAGGATGTGATTCTGAATACCATGTACAGAATACATGTGCCTGTGCTGGGCTGATATTTTGTGAAAAATGCCCCTAATAAACTTCTCACTAGGGCTTCAGTGTTCAAGTCATCCCACAGGGATACCAAGAGCAAATTTTCACATCATGGCCATAAATTTGGCTTCTCATTCTCCCAACAAAATGGGATAGAATAGTAATGACCTTTTCAAACCAGTGAGTTATGATGGCTGGAGGGGGTTGTCTGTGCTAGAATGCCAGAAGATGAATTTGTTTAAGGAAAAGGTTTAATCCTCCTCCCCTGTTCTCTCTTGAACAAGCCTAGTGAGTCTTTATTCTCATTAGCATGTAATCATCTCTTTATACTAAAGGGTTCTATTAGTTCATTCAGGGCTATTGTCTTATTTCTCACTAAAATTTTTCATGCAATGGATGAGTTATTTCAAGATTCTAAAGAGAAGGAATATATTAGTGGTTAACATTATATGAGAAAACTGTCTACTAAGTAATGAAAATCTCATCGTGTTGTCAGGCCTGAATATATGTACAGGATATACATAAATTGAATGAAGAATATATATCTTCAAGGCAAACCAGAAGAGTTTAGGCACATTCAAGGGGTTTGTAATCTAATTTTTCATTTACTGATTATTGTCAGATGGAGTAATACAGCACCTAATAAACCATGAAGACAATGGAAGTTTTCAACTGTGTCACCAACTCTGACACTGTTTGAGAAAAGAGAAGTGCTTGAAGGTGGTGTTTTGGTGACTCACATTTTAAGTGTTTAACTTTTGTCATATGTTTCCCTGTTGCTTCACTGGCTTCATCCAATTTCACCTATCATGCTCACATCATACTTACAATGAGATCCTGATGTACTAACTTTGATATCATTATAAGTCTTGCATGCTTGTGGTTATGCTGGCTTTATAGGGAATGTGACTTCTCAGTTTGTTGGCTATAATATCTTGCTTTGAAGAGATAAAGGTATAAATACACAGAAGTGGCGCAAAGATCACAAGACATGCAGTTTGGCTGATGAAAGCTTTTAAACTCTTGTCAATGCTTGCTGATAACAGAATAATCTGAAATAGAAAATTTTAATAAATATATTTTAAAGTAAGATAGACCTAGGAGGAAAGGGTTGACCCCCAGTTAAACTCAGAGGACCCATTTAACAGGCTATGTCATACCTTCACAGCTGTTCCATCTTATGTTGCATTCAGAGTTTTAAGGCTTGCTTTCACTCATTTCAGTTTGACTCCTATTTTCATTGGTTGTGTGCACATTTAGAAATTACTCTGGATTGAAGGGATAACTGAAAGCAGAGATCATTTGTCCTGTACTTATTATACTGCTGGAAGAAAATATTGGTAAGATATCTTAGTGACTAGGAATGACTTTTCCGTCACCAACCCATCTTCCTTTATTTATTGGTTGTTCTTCCTTCGACATGGGCTGTACCCTGTCATCAGTTGTGAAGCCAAGCTCTTTATGGAAGTCAATAGGGAGTCCTGCGCAAAGGGAAATGACATAATAGTGCCCTTTAGTCTTACCTACAGAGAAGCAGACTTGGGAAACATGCACATTGTCCTAATTACCAAGCCCTGCATTTACAGCATGTGTTCATCTGCATCCGGCAGCTACCCATCAGATTGGAAACTGGGCCATTTGTATTCAAGACAATTGTTTTTAATAAAAATATTCTGGATGTTGTCTTTATTTGGATTGCATGTGCTAAATGTTGAGGTCTTTGCTGCTTTGAGGTAAAGAATGTGCCATTTTTACAGGCAACAGGGAGCGTTCTTAGTTAAAATGTCTCCTTGTCCCCCTGGAGTGCATGGTTTTGTAGGTTACTCAAGCAGTAACTGCATTTTGCTAGATGTATGTCTCTATAGCTTCTTAAACGGTTTTGATACGAAAGATGCTTCTGTAAAGTGTAAGCTATTATCATGTGAACTGTCAGCTTTTACAGGGAATGGTTTACATGTTTGTGATCCACTTCTATTGTGCCTTCGAGTTGTCCTTCTGCAGGAGAGGGCAAACAGAGTTGCAGAGGGGTTTAAAATGAAGACTTTTGAAAGGGGATAATCTTTTTTGTTAGACTGCTTGAAATGTAGCTGTAAGTGGTCTCTTTTGTTGGGAATAGTAATGGCATTTTAACTATTTTTACTCTTTCCTTTAGCATTGTAGTGCCTCTCTTAATACAGACTATCTGAGATCTTGTAAATTATTTACTAAATGTGTATATCCCTGCATCATCCTTGTAACTTGGTAGCACTGATAGGGATTGAACAAGGACTAAGTGGAACAGCCAAAAACCTATCAGATGGGATGTATGAATTTTTTTTCCTTGCCTTTTTTTATTAGTTCTTTTCCAACATGCAGCTGCAGAATTTGGAGAATGATGTAGAAATGACCCAACCTCACAGTTTTTAATGCCATTGTTTTTGTACAGGCTATTTTTAGAAGGAAAAGCCATGAAAAGCAGCTTTGATGGTAGGCTTCAAGAATCCTCCTCTGTAAGTTTAAAAGTTTTTAGATTGGAGGTTGGCCCACCTGACTACATTTAATAACAACTCCATGTGTATTTTATTGTGTGGAAAACTGAATGCAGAGCCTTTATCTCTGCTATTCACTGTTGATTCTTGGATGTTGATATGGAGATTTTGCAGTGTTTATGTTTATGATTTCCCCTGTCAAGGGAGGATGATTAGGTTGACAGTCTGATGATACTGGACTTGTTAGCTGTTGAGTGGCTGGCACTGGGATGGTATGAGCATTTGCATACTCTATAGGGTTTTTGTGGAGAAGTGCTGTTCTTAATTCAATAAACACTTCCAGAAGCTGGAGAGGAGTAGCAACAGCTCTGTGTAGCCCTTTTCCACTGGATTGTGTGATTTCACCTGGTATAGCCTTTGTTTAAGAGTACACTGAAGAGTCTTTCAAATGCCTGTGCAAGCTTTAGTTACATCTTGAATGGTCAGCAGATAGAGCACTTTAATATGTTGCTGACTATCTGTGTGAGAGAAGGACATGGAAGACATCTGGAGACTTTTTCTGGCCAAAACTAACAAACATGATGCTGATTTTTTTTGGCAAGCAGTCAGAAAATAGGGCAGGAGTAATACCAGACTCTTTGACTGATGGTACTTTTCTGCCATTTGTGAGCTAGATTCACCATCTGGGATAGCAGCAATGGCAACATCAAATTATTATTTTCCCCTATTTTTATCTTCCTCTTTTTTCTTCAACCGGAACCACGTCCCTGTTTCCTGTAAATATGCCTTTGTCATCACGGGTTTAGGCTGTCATAACACATTTTACCTCAAGCTCCATCTTTAATCACTTAGTGGCAGACCTAGGAATAGAAGCCATGTCTCAACCACAGGACCACATTATCTCTCTAAGGCAGAGAACAGCTGTGAGCTTTCTTCCAGCTTGTTCTGCAGTTTGCTTCCAAACTGTATTTTGAGCACCCCATGCATTAGGGCAAATACAATTTCACCTTTTAATAAAGAATGATGAGAGTCTCAAAAGACACAGAACTGCCTGCAATCTTGTTTATGAAGAGGGAGGGAATGTGGCAGGTAAGCCTGTATATTTAGTGAAAATTGTTAACAGATAATAAATTAAGACTTTTAGGAAAAAAAATTGCTTATGTAACTCGACTCCATTTGCTAGACTTCCTCCTCCTTAGCTCCACTCCCCATTATTTATCAATTAAATATGCTAGGAGTAGTGAACTGCTCACCACAGAATTGGGAAGGGGGTGGGATAATAGTTATTCTTCTGTTCCAAAAGCCATAATACTGGATACCAGAAGGAATGAGAGTCAGATGTAGATGATGCTGTTGAGTTGCCATTGGTAGAACAGAATGTACTGTATGATCCAGCTATGGTCGTTGCTGTGTCTAAAACCATCTACTATGACTGCAATGTGGATGTCAGTCTGTAACACTTGTGTGGTTTACAAGCTCCTCATTACGTCGCTAAACAGTGTGCAATAGATTAAACCACCATTAAAATTCCATGTCTCAAACCAGCTTATTTTGCTGTGCTAACTTTCCTTTGCTTCCACAGAGAGTTGCACGCAAGTGAAGAGAAACTTACTATTCAGTCAAAGGTTGCTGTTTGATATTCCTTCTATGGGCAAAATTCTTATTGTTTTCATTCTTACAGACAAATAGATGAAATGCTTGTATGCTTCTTTTTCATGCAAACCTGTATTGGTAGAAACTTTTGGTGGTGGGGCGCTAGAAAAGAGTGATGAAAACTGGGAAAGTTTATCCCAAACATTTTGTTTTACAAGTGAAACAGGAGAAGAGTGAGGAGGGAAAGTTGTGCATTTCCTGCAAAGACAGCAATAAACAGCTCTGGTTTTGTCCAGGTGGAGAACACTCTCAGAAGCAGTAAATTGTTCCATTAAGAAGTAAGGGTAGAGGTCTTGCATCCTAGTACTGAGCTGTGAACCATATGTCCTGAGAGGGGTGGGGAACAGAGTAAAATGCTATTTCTGGTGGAGGGCACAGGGGTCGATGTTATCACAGTGAAACATGGGCTGCTGTAATGTGGACTGCTTTGCTACTTGGCTTTCCTGCTTTGCACTAGCTGAATTGAGCTTAGCAACTCCTTGCTGCTAGGTTTGCTTAACTTCAAATTAGTGTGTTTCAGAACCATCTGAAGTCACAAATTAGAAATTGGTACCAAAGATTTAAACTGAATGTAAACTTGAGCTGTTACTCTTTTCCTCAACAGAAACTCAGTCCAAATCATTACTTTAAAATGGTTTAAATTCAGATCTTAACTGGAATAGAAGGAAACGAACTGAAGCCAAACCAAAACTGAGCTGAAAAATATACATTAATTGAAGTTTACAATGAGAACTGTAGTGCAAAGTCCCTTACACATACACAGTGAAAAGAAAAGCCTCTGCTCCAAAATTCTTGCAGTCTTAATTAACACAGGATGTGCAAAGCTGATTGACAGAAGTGGCAGAACATACTGTCTAGCAACTACAGATAACACAAACTGTGGTCATAGCTCAGATAATTAACTAGGGAGTCATTAGCAAATGTGATCCAGGCATAGTGACTTTATTGAAAGATAAGCTTTCTAGGGCGGTCTGAAAAGGGACAAAACAGAATCTCTCTCACCTACTTTTGCACCCCAGGATGCAAAGGCTTACCAGAGACCAGGGGATAAAAAGGAAGGATGTAGTTCCTTGGGGGAGTTAGTGGGCTGTTGATCAACCTGATAGCCTCATCTGATGGGGCACATACACTTTTTCATCTGCAGGTAGTGGAGGCACAGGCCCCTTCCCCTATTCATATCACAGGTGTACCCTGTTCTAAAAAAAAGATACCAGCAGTACCTGCAATCTGATATCATGAGGTATCTCAGCAAAGCCTCCCATGGATTTCAAAACTATACTCACACAAATTACTTTTTTTTATTTATTTTCCCCTAATTCAAAGCTGAATGCAACCAAATCATTAAGAATATATGTTGACAAGTGCTAGTAGTGGTCAGCCCCCTCTTTCTTTCAGCATTTACATGTAATTCCTATCCTTCCCATTCTCTTTTGAATGTCAAAACCACTCAGGACTCTGAGAATGGGTACAAAGCCCTTCATGTGAGCCAGTGACTGCATACTTTTACATGGCCATCTCCACCTTTCCCAAGGTGTGTGGTGCTCTGTGTTCTGTTTTCTTCTAAATTAAATGTTCTACATATTTTTCAGCCCCCACTCCCAAAGACTAACACTGTTTTTCTATTTTTGAAGCTTTCTGTTAGATTATGACAAAGAATAAATTTTTGAAGTGTCTCCTCTAAGATGAATTGGTGGCAAACCCTGCCACATGACTGCCCTAGGTGGTTTCCCAGTGGCACATGATCATACCCGCGATGCCTAGCTCATGTGAGGGCCCTGGTATGTTCCCTTCTTGGGTTTTCCCAGGGTATCCTGGCTTATGTGGGAGCCCCAAGGGAGCTATTATGGCACTGAGCTTCACACTCTTTATTTCAGCTCAGCTCCTTGCCCTGCAGGTGCTCAGGTGTTGGCCTTTATGAGAATGGGTATTTGTTTTGTGATAAATGTCCTGAGGCTTTTTGTTCTTTCTTCCCTTTAGTCCTTAATGCTCAATTGTCAGCATCCAGGAAAGCTGTGCTTAGACTGCATTGGAAACAGGTACCAAAATGGCTTTCTGATGCAAGAGTGGTTTATTTTATATTTTAATAGTCCTTTAAACAGGTCCTGCCTTCATATACAGCTCCTTTGTTGGAATAAAAATCTTTGTTGTAGGCTACCAGACAGCTATAAATAACCATTGTGAGTATTTATGCTGAGAATAATCTCAGGAGAAGGTATTTTTAACTTTGTACATTGTTTAGAATAGGAAATTCTTTTAATGCCCACATTTTCCATTCCCAGTGCCATTAGCTTTTCCCCACCCCCTCTTATGATGTGTGTCTTGGTCTTTCTTTCTTCCTCTCATTTCCTTTAAGGTTCAAGGTTACAGCCAATCTGCTCTAGAGGCAGGCTTGAGTTTATTTATTTATTTATTAAATAAAATGCTAACTTTGGCCTTTGTGACTGTGTGGGAATTCAGTTGATTTCATGGGGCTATCAGAATGTAAACGAGATATCTCCCCAGGCTGTCACTGCAAACTGGGTAATGAATGAGCACTTTATTTCTCTTGCACATGGAACTAATGCACTTGTTAGACTAACAGTGGCCAAACTATTTTATACTCCCACAGAAAGTGTTCCCTTTTTTTGGCAAGTTTGTGAAGGCTGCTACCTATACCAATAACCAAGGTAATGCTGGACAGAAAAAAAAAAAAAGAAAAATTATATTTAACCATACTTGTAACTGAAAAATCTCCCCAGCAAAGCCTGTTTTCATATAAGCACATAATTGTAATCTACAAAATAGGTAAATATTGTGTTAACTTGAGAGAAAGTGTTGTGTAGACTGTGGGCCAGATTCAAAGCAAGTATAAGCTGACATAATTCAAGGTGCAGCCTTTGAGAGAAGTTTAGTGTCCTGTGAACTATGGTGCAATCTAGTCAGGCTTTTTTTTCCCCTTAAAGATTGTTTTTAATCTTAAAGGAGATTGACACATGCAAAACCTCAGAATAAATTGGACTAGAGTAGCTTGTAAACAGGAGAAGCCTTAGATCATCGGTATGAGGTTTTATCTAATTGACAGCTAAAACTAGGTGAGATATGTCCTGTCTGAAGGTCAGATTTTAAAAGGTATTTCAGTACCTTGTGTGATTGTCTTTTGAAATCTCTGTTGATCTCTTTTCACTCTTGAAAACATCACCTATGCTCCCTGTCACTGTCAGCAGACCCAGAGCATCTTTTTAGCCTCTATGAGAGGGGATGATATTTGTGGAGGTTGAAAGATGGATGTTTCAAGCCTCACTTTCTCTGTAGAGCTGTAACCCACCCACTCTGTTTGTAAAACAATGCTGTTCACTTCATGGGAATTGGTTTTGATTTTGACTGTTAAGTTGGCTATTATATTCATGTTTGCCACATAAATATGGAGGTAGATGTGTACCCATACTCTGCAGTTCTGAAACATTGTTCTACCTGAGGCCAGGGCTGGTGGCCACACACAGAAGAAATTGAGAGGACAGGAAAACTCATGTAAACCCTTTTCAGTGCAGACTGCACCTTAATTTTACCTGCCAAGTGAGCAGTGTAATGTTCACAAAGATCAAGGCTTAGCTTCCCATCTGTAATGTTGTTTGTCTGAGATCACAAGTTGTAAAAGTTACAATTAAACAGAAAATTTGACCTTCAGGGCTATGTAAATGTTAAGGAAACACACTTGCTGCTCAGTGACCAGAGAGAGACTGAGTGCTTAGATACGCCTCACTGGAGAAACTGTGGTATGTGTCAAGGAGAATGTAAAGGGGCTGGGGTCTTCTGCCCAAAGGCAGTTATGACCTGCTTCAGGCAGATTTTTGTAGTCTTGGAAGATCTTTGCTGAAAACCATCAACCATCCATGTAGGGAAGAGTCCAGGGAATCATGATAATGAGTACACAGTAAGCTCAATTATGCTGATGATATCCCTGCTCTGGGTGGGCAAAACCCAGGGGGACAGCAGAAACTAAGTGGATGCAAGACTCAGATTCATACTTTATCCCAGAGTCAGCAATGTCTATGCCATTTCAGTAGGGAGGTCAGAAACCTTTGGAGGTCAGCAAGAAGAAAGGTGATGGATTGCAGCCATGGTGACATCCCAGCTCCCAAGTCAAAGGTGGCAGAGTGTGTCATGAATGGAAGCTTTCTGCATATGCCATAGCTCTGACTGAGAGGCAGCTTTCCTGAGTTAGCTTGCAAGGGTGCCAGGTGTAATGTGTCCATTAAAACCTGGTGACAGACCACCACGTTTCTCACATTCTTCGTTTATGTGACTTAGTCAAATGATTTCTTTTGCAGTTTCCTTGCCTTTCTTATCTGATGAAACGTGGGGCATTATTCACTCTTAGTATTTTTCTCCTTTTTCTGGTGTCTACAGTGTGACTAGATCGAATTTCCTCCTTCTGTCATGAACATTAGTAGCTGAACTTAGTTTTTTACATGAATTTTTTTTCAACAATAAAATCTCTCCCAGACAGCAGTTACATAATATTCAAGGTAACAGTAAACATAACAAAATCCAGCTCACTTAATAGGGCTGTGCTCATAGAAATGAAAATGGTTCAGCAGGATTTTTTGCAGAATTTTGCTATTGCACTCTTAATTTGTGAGACTTGATCTGTGAAAGATGACACAATTTTTAGCCCTTTGTATTGAGCTGTTTCCTGTCTTAAAATTTTCAGTTGAGACAGAAGTAAAAGGCATGTGGGATGGTCTCTCAGAGCATTAGGGACAACATTATGACTGCAGAATTTCTTTGATACTTCTTTTTTACACATATGCTTAAGGGGTTTTGAATCTGCAGTGGCATGAAATTAAAAATTAACCTGTTTGCAGGGGCAAAGGGTCTCCTCAGAGATGTTTTGTGCTTTCATTCTTTGTGTTTTCTCTTTTTCCTCTTCCCTGCCTTCTCAGCACCACAGTCTTCCATCTCTAGTTCCCAATCATCCTCCAAGGAGTTATTCATGTCAGAGGAAAAGATTTAATGTGCCTTTGGTGGCTTCACTGTGGATAGAGGGTGGGTGATCCAGTGGAAAGGTGACAAGCTGTAAAATTCATGGCTTTTTCTTCATTTATATTTTTTCAATGTCTGATATTCTTTGTCCTCTGTCCAGGACAGTTGGGAATGTATTTTGCCTTTGAAAATTTTGAGGCTATATGTGATTATTTTCAGAGAATGCCAAGACAGCAAATTTGGTGCAGTTTCACTGAAGAACAACTTGTTGCTCTAGTAATTTCTTCTTCAAATGAGGCATGGTCCTCTGGACTTGAAAATACAACTCAGCCCTCAGTATTGAAAAGTACATAGTAAAGAAAGAGCCCTGTCCACACACTTGCTGCTTGGGGGATCCCTCCTATGAATTGCACACAGGATGCGACTTCCTGGAGATGCTGTCGTCAGTGAAGCTGCACAAAGATTGAATTTTGCTTGATCTTTGTCAGGGACAGTCTCACATACCTCCTTGCTAAAAGTGCCATCAGGAGACACATAGAAGCTTGCAACATATAGCTGCTGCTTGATTAAACTTCTGGTTTGTAGCCTTAAAGAGCAATTGGGGCTGGTAATAGTTGATATAACGCTTGTCGGTAAGAATTTGTCATACAGATGTTCTTCTGTATACAGTCTATATGGGGAAGAGAAAGGAGAAGTCCTTTATTTGGTTAGTGTTATTACTTTAGGATAAGCTGAAATTGCTTGTGTAGTTATCCCTGCAATGCTTTGTGTTCCTGCTGCAATCGTAGCAGTAGTCCCTTCTGCACAGTCTAGAAGTCTTCTACCACTGTTGCTGATCTTTTATGAGCCTTTTACTCCTGTAAAAATACCAGCATTTTAATAGCAGAAATAGATGGTTGCATCTTTGGTGAGCACAGTGTATTGTGAAATGTCAATATCCTTACCTCAACCTCATTTTCCCTGGGTAAGGATGCCCTCAAAATTTATGTGATGGCTTCCAATCCATCTGTCGTTTACAACACTAAGACCTGCACACTTGTTGTCAACAGGATTAAAGGCAGTTTTGAAGAGGTTTGCTGTGTTGGGGACTGTATAATTTTGAAGTGCCCTCTTGCATTTCTGCAGGAAATCTGCAGAAGCTTAGAGTTTTAGTCTTCAGCATGTTTTGATCAAAATAGGCAGGATATGTTTTATGGCACTGCACAGGTATGCTAGAAGAGGTGTAAGGCATGGGGATTCTTCTTTTCTGTATACAGCAAAGTGACAGCATACTATGTAGTGGATGGAAATTGCTAAAGAACAGAAATGCTGCCAGAGCAAAGGAAATTTTGCCATCTGGTCTGAGCTGAAGGGATACCTGGCTATGTCATCCTAATGCATTGGTGAGACATTGCAAATTTCTTAAATTCTGGGTTAAATTCTGAAAATGCAGTCTTGGTGACTACATTTGTTTATAAGGTTTTGTGTAAGTTGATGATAACTTAAAATAAAAACCTGTTTGACATCAGTAAATAAGCTTGTTTTTGTTCTCCCTTCAAAACTTATGGATAGATAAATTTCACAATTAAGTGCAGGGTCTTGTAAATATGGACAAAAGCAAAGGCATAGTAGAATATCAGAGTAACAGACTCAAGACTGTGCCAACAGTGGTTATTCTTAAAGGAAGAATTAATTTCCTTTTCCTGTTTTTCAAGAATTTTTATGTGTAGGAGAATGCATCTGCTCCATAAATATTTTTTAAAATAATGACTTTAAAGGACATGAATGAGAGCCTGAACCTAAACATTTTGCTGGTACTTAAAGAATCTTTGTTTAACTCTTGCTTCCTGGTTTGGTCTTTTTTTCTTTTTTTTTAATGCTGTATTATTACTCAAGCCAAGATTGGTATAAGACAGATGCTGACAAAAACCAATGATGAAAAAAACACCAAAGCAGGCAGAAGGAGGATGATTTGCTTTCTACTGTAGATACAGAAAGCAAATGAACACAACCGGCTATTTGAGACTCCAGGTTTGGGTACACTTCCCAGAATATTTACTCTAGGGACATTTGTCATCCAGATTCAGGGATAATAGAGACATCAGCTGACATTTGCTTCTGAGGATACCATTTGGAGGTAGCACTCAAGTGTGCTGGGTGTGTGGCTTGCATCTGGTTGCCTGGATAAATAGTGAGAGCATAGCTGGTCTAAACCGGGATTAAAACAGACCCAAAGATAAGAGATGGAGCATCTTATTACTGAGGTGATTTGATACACCTGAGTATGGAACATAGTCCAAGCTGGGCACCTTTCTTCACCATCAATAACAACTTCTTAAAATAGACTGAGAAAAATTGCAGCATTTGCTGGGAATGTAAAAGGGAAGGAACAGAATTAATAAAATCCTTTGTGTGCTCCTTCAGGCTAGCTATTGGGAAGGTGATAAAAACCATCACCCAGAACAGAAGAGTTTGATCCACCTGGGACTTCTCTCAACCATACCATTAGCGGTATCATTGGTGCTGATGTGTATATTTGTGGGTGATGAGGCCATCTCTCTGCTTTCTTTTCCTGCAGCTGGCAGCATTGCTTTTTATGCCACAAATGCAAAGAGCCAGAGAAACCCAGTTGCTATTCTTAGGTCTGAGTCTGCAGAGTGGGTAGTGGACTCTAAACATGAGCTCTGGGACTGACTGGGACAAAATACTCTGGTTAATATTCTTAGATATATGATGTGATTTTTGGGCTGTCCTGTGCATAGTCAGGAATTGGACTTGATTCTTGTGAGTCCCTTCCAATCAAGCACGTTCTGTGATTCTGTTTCTAAAATATGTGTATGTAAGCATCCTAGCCTTTTAGTGTCATGAATTTATTCAGTTGATAAACAGTTCAAACAAATACTGTGTGCTGTTGTGAGATGTATCAGTTGTTTTCTTTATACCTACACTAGGTATGTTGTTCTTGAAGGGGGCTGTTGTCAAATGCAGTCATATATACATGTAAAAATAAGACATGATATCTGACTGATTGTCATGTCTTTGTGGAGAGGTGGATCAGAAATGCTGTCATCCAGCTTACCTTTTAGGGAAGAGTCACACCACATGGAAGAGGATAGGTGGTAATTTGCTTTGATTTACTCAAGCAGTCTCTCTTTTCCAACATGTATTTGTAAGTAATTTGTTCATAAATGTAAAGAAGAATATAGAGAAATAATGGACCTTTTCTGAAGTCATATGACATGTCTACGCTTCTTATGAGAAAATAGATGGGGTGTTAACACAGGGTATCAGAAATTATGCTTATTGCTTAGGTCTTGATCCTGTCTTCTTGAACTCTGCTTTACTGAAATAATTACCACAACTAAGAACACTGAGTAATGATTAAGTGACATTTTCATCCCAGGCAGTGTTCATGTCTTCTGCTTGGCGGTGGTCATATGCAGCCAAGATCTTGGAGTGTAGCTGCGTTCAAAAGATGGGAACAAATAATATTGCTCCATGCAGAGTTCCTAGTTTTGTTACTGGGAGTTTAATTATATTGTTAGATAATTTGGTAAGTTTTTCTCATTTGGTTTCAAGGTCTCTGTCTGCCACTGTATAGAGTGAAGTATTTTCTGATACTAGTGTTGTCTTAAAGTCTACAGGACAAAAGCTGTTTCTTTGGGGGAAATTCTGTGAAAGAACTTGCCCTAGGTGCCACTGCCATAGAAAGATAATAAATAGGGAAACTATGTCTGCAGCTGTGACTTTTCCTTATTACTGATTCTTCTAGTCCATCATGTTTCAAACGTCTGGGTTCATTAGGTAGCAAAGGACTGTAAGGTATAGAGCCAAGACTGAAGAATTACTTATGTTCTGGTAATCCAGTTTTGCACGTTGAAGATATATATTCTTACTTTCACAGAATGTTAGGGATTGGAAGGAACCTTGAAAGATCATCTAGTCTAACCCCCCTGCCAGAGCAGGATTCCCTAGAGTAGGTCACACAGGAATGCCTCCAGGCAGGTTTTGAATATCTCCAGAGAAGGAGACTTCACAACCTCTCTGGGAAGTCTGTTCCAGTGCTCTGGCACCCAAAACGTCAGGTTTTTCTCCTTTGTTTTGTGATAGATTTTTGTAAACAGGCATGGACACTGACATATGCCAGACTGATGCAAAAAATATGGATTGTATGGGCAGGGGTTACTATTAGAAAAAAGGGTTATGTAAATGCACATGAAAAGAGCTTGCTATATCTTTAGCAAGCCACATTGTACAATTATTTGTGATCAGTCTGATAGTTGCACCTGCAAATTGCACTTACTTTCTGTGTTTCACCTCTGGATGAAAGCTCTACTTCTTATTCAGTATTAGCAGGCTCAAAATTACTAGCCTGGGCTTGTACTGGTTATTTTGCTGGGCAGGGACTGAGTACTTTTTATAACATTCAAAATTCTTACTTCTTCTTTGGAAACAGTGTTTCACTTGTAAAAGAAAGTAAGTGCTTTTGGAGAATTTCAAGTAATTAATTATATATTAAAGATAATAAGAAAGAAAGCTGGAAGTAACTTCTTGGAAGTGGTGTAGGTAGAGCTCTCTGTAGTTTGAAGCAAACCACAATGCTCTCTCTAGGCCTTTCAGCTGCCATTTATTTCTTTGATATTTACTCTTCCTTTTGTTGTGATATTTTAGCACATCACACAGATGGGGACTACAATAATCACTACTTAATTTATCAGGTTTTGGTTACAAACTGTAGCTTATAAGGTGATGGGGTACAAAAAGCAGTTCTTTGGCACTCTTTTCACTGAGGCAAGAAACTTCCTAGAATAAGAGGTCACTAGCTGTGTGACACTGAGTATATTGGCTGTGATGCTGCCTGGTCTTTACGAAGACCATGCAAGATTGGGCAAGGCTCTGAACACCCACTCCTTTAACTATGTTTTTAAGGAAGGATCCTGAAGCATCTGGCCTTCAGTTAGAAAGTCAGAATTCAGGAAATGCCTTTGCTCCTAGTGTTTGCCAACTGTGGTTTCTGGTATGTTGGTGGGTGGGTTCTGAACGTGGCCATCATGATAAGAAAATGCCTAAAGCCAGACCCAGTTCATCAAAGGATCGTTTTCTTTATCTCTTGTTTCAATTAAATGTAGAGTTTCTACAAAAGAAAATGCACCCTACTCCTCTCAGAACCACATTTAACCTCTTAAGCCTTGTCGTGTACGTCAGGAGTAGCCAGGTCACAGTTCAGAATCAGGTTTATCTTCCTAGCTGAATCAATTTCCTTGACTTTCTCCAAATAATTTTGGATCCCCCTGAAATTTTGCATGTCATGTCTTATCGTAGATGAGATTTTTTTTCCAGGAAAATTGTAGAAGAAAAAAAATAACAAAGAAGGTCATGTTGTTTCAAAAAGTGTTCCTGTTTTGATTTTGTGAATTATAAAAAAAGTAAATATAAAACTATTCTCCTGTCTAGGATTGCTATTACTTATATCTTTCCTCCTAAGGAAGAATGGAGAAATAAAACGTAATTTCATTGGTGTATTTGAGAGGTATATTGTCTATGTTTTGTTTTTCGAGAAGTACACTTTTAAAAAATGTTATTTCAGATTCAAACAAAAGGGTGTGGACAAAGACACATTTTGGAAAGGGATTCCATTTAAGAGGAATGCATGGTTGAATAATACTGATAGGAATAAAATGCCAGTGAAGCATTACACTATGCTTATTTCTTTTCTACAGTTTCTTACACTCCAAAAATGTCTGCTATTATTTTGGTTCAGAACTGGTCTAGGCCAGCTGGTTTGGTATAAGATCCCACGTGGTGCAGGTGTTCATTTAAACCCCATCAAGCAATGAGTGGAAGTGAAGGAATCTTTGTCTGCGATGGTGTTTGGAGAGGCAGGACCTGCTGTTGGTCTCTCCCCCATTGTCAAGGAGTGGCATCTCCACTGGGACTTACTTGAGGCCTCTGGAGCCACAGTGCTTCTACCATCTGTGTATTTCCCATCTGCTTTAGTTGTATAAATGCCCAAGCTACCACGATGTGCTGTCAAGGTGCTCTTTTCCAGACCCGTGGCCCGCACATACCTCTGCCAGGTCCTCCTTGTATGTGAGGACAGGTGGCTGGGATACACGGGTAAGAAGGAAGGGAACATTATGTCCTGGGGGCAGCATCTCCTCAGGATTGCCACCTCAGTTGGACAAGCTGCCCAACCTGGCCATAAGGAAGAAGCTTGCTTGCCTGTTATGAATCTTGTGCTGTCACAATGCTAGACATGATCCAATGAGCACCCACATGAGAACTGTTTGGCTTGGATTACGAAGTGTACTTTGCACAAGTGTCAATGTCCTTAGAGGTTTTAATGAGCATATCAGAAATATGTATCTTGGCTCCCTTTCCCCTATCTAAACATGCTGGGAAAGCCCAGAGATCCTTGATTGATTTCAGAGCTCTTTAGAGGCTTTAGAATCCCTCAGTGAGATAGTATCTGGTTTGTCAGAGCCTGAAACGAGACTCCAAGAGCTTCAACATTAAAAAAGAGGTAATTTTTGTCACAGGACATCTCATCAATAGTTAGCTTACTTGTTGGCAGACTGTGACAAATTCAGTTTAGTGTTTCCATTCTGCTTTTAGACTCTGTCTTGGCATTTGGAGCTGATAGGACTTTTCTACTGCCTACAGGGCCAAATCCTAAAGTCCTTGCTTAGTCTTAAGCTTAAAATATCACAGCAGATTCAATGCAAATGAAAGAATGTTAATGAAAACCTGCCAACACTTTTTCTGAAAGAAAAGAATTTGTTTTCAAGCTTTATAAGTGTGTGAAACACTGTTAAGTTTCTGATGAAAGTGCTTCTCACTTTGCTCTTTTAATAATTATCTGAAATCTTTATTGGAAAACTGATTTTAATAATTTTGAACAGTTTTAGTGAATTAAAACTTCTAGTGACAGTTTTAGTGAGATTTTGCTAATTATTACTATAAAAGCCTTAAACTGTTGGTCAAAAGCTCTCTAAGTGCAAAGAGAGTACCCTAAGAATGGCTTTGTCTCCATTTGCTTGTGCTTCAAAGTGATAGAAAATGCCTGTTTTCCAAATGTAAGTTGTTTAGATAGGAAGGGTAAGTTCCTGTTATAATGAATTATTTTAGGAGGAAGGTTGTAATACTGCATATGCATTAATCTCTCCAGAACTTCTAAATCTTGCAAGAGCTCAAGGAGGAGGAGTTCCTGGAATTCTTCCCATCCCATGAAGTTTATTCATAAAACGTGACTCTCTGAAGCCTTGTCTCAGGGCACAAAATTTCATTATGAAACTACAGCCACAGCTCTAGAGCTCAGGCTGCAACTTTTGGGAGATCTGGAGGAGAGGTTTACCCTTTAAAAATGAAAAATTGTTTTTCTTTGTAGCCATTGGTCAATATTTTTCTATGCAAGTTGGACTGTTACTGATGCTTTTGATAGCTACATTATTTAAGTTTCCTTAAAGACAAGTCTGTCAGATGTTTTTGGTAGAAGGTTTAATTTCTCTTAATCCACTTATTAAGAGTTTTTCCATCTTAATATGAGAAATTCAGTGGAAAAGGGAGACTGTTGACTAGTGGCAGATTGCAGAGGATGCAAGACCATCTCAGCTGGAGATTGCTAATAAGGACTATTTTTATGTTCAGTAGTGGCAAAGGAGATCTGCCTCTCCTTCTTCTAGCAAAAGAAAAGCAGAGGTTCAGCCCTTTTCTTTACCATGGTGTAGCACACCAAAAAAACTTTACTGGAGAAGATGTATTTTTGTACCCAAATTAAGTTCCAAAGACTGAAGTCCAAAGACAAAGTGACATGGCAGATCCAGAAGAATTGTATAGGAGTGCTGATTCTTGTGAAAGTGACCCATTGATTAAATTTTGTAGATTGTGGGAAGAAAATAATCCTGTATTTATTAGTTCTCAAACACAGGTGAACACTTAAATTTGCTTTTCATGCTTTCAAATCCATAAGGCTTTCTCACTCTCTTACCCAGCTGGCTGACAAACTGCTTGGATGCTTACCCCTCAGCATATTGTTAAAGTCCTCATTGTAAGTCCTTTGTTACACCCACAGAAAAGAAGAGGTGGGGCATGCATTCCACCCCATCTCTGCTCATGTGTCTCTGAGATTACCTTCATCATATGACCCATCCCTCCAATCAATTTTAAGAAATCTTCAGGGTGTTGTGATGATGGGTAGGCTTTGAAGGAAGGATGTGACCTTGTTGTGACAGGGAAGCATGCCTGGCTTGCAGTCTCATAGCTTGGGGACTTCACCTGTCACCCATGTGGTGCCACTTCACTGCTAAGTCACTGGTTGCTTGGTTGATGATGGGGATGCTTTCCTAAGTCTGTGAACAATGGTGAAGAGTTGAGGCAGACTCTTGTCTTTCAATGGAGAGGACTGAACAGATGTTTGTTTACAAATGCATTTCTTCATGGGTACCTTAATGTATAAGGTGTTTAAAAAAGAAAACCAAAAGAGACCTAGAAAAATAATAAACAACACATGTACAGTGTATGGGGTTGCAGCTGCCCCTCTTCTTTCTTCCCTTGGGTCTGTCTACTGAGTGGTTCACAGTTTTTTACTGACAGAGAGGATGCAAGGCTATGCATAAGTGCTGGAGGCTCGAGCGTGCTCAGCAGATCGCAGCTGAGAGGCTTTCCTCACATGTTGTTACCTGTGTGGTTAGAAGTTCAGATGCTGATGACTTTAGGTCTGTGGACCAAGGCTTCCCTTCCATGGTACCTGCTGCTGGCCTTGTTGGGCTCTACTCAGGAGGTGCTGACCTGGACCAGTCGTCTGTAACAGTGCATCTGGGTAGAGTAGATAAGGCCTGAAGCCTTAAGAACATCTGACTCTCCTTCTGCAGACAGGTCAAGCTCCTTAACATGAGTTTAAGGGTATACAGCATAGAGAGGAAGAAATTGTGGTCTTGAGAGTTTGCTCAGACCTGGTCTCTACTGGTAATAGTGTGAGGTGTGACTCAAGAGCCAATTTCCAGGACAAGATAGGAAGTAGATATGCAGTGCTTTAAAGAGTTGTTCACATGCCATTGTTAGTAAATTAGAAGAGATTTCAGATACCTCAGTGCAGAAATAAGTATTAGCCCCAGACTCCTGTGATGGGAATACTGAACATTTATGGTAATTTCATTTTAAGCCTTGATACACTTTCATGTGTATTGCCCTCCAATAAATTACTTTTTTTCTTTGGGCGGGGGGGGTGTTTGTGTGGGTTTTTTTGTTTTTTTTTTTAAGACCCTGCAGTGCAGACAGCAATGCCTGTATGTGACAGAGCCCCAGCTGCCTGCCTGCAGGGGGCAGAGAGGAATTCTGCTGTGCAGGGAGAGTTTTGCTTGGCCGACCAGGTGTGCTGTGGTTTGTCTTTTCTCTTCTCCCATTGCTTTCCTCTAAAACATTAGACATGAGCCATGGCTGGAGGCAAGAATCTAGCCCTGATGGAGTGCTGTCCTGATCTACTATGACAGGCCTTGTGGAAGAGTTCAGCCTTGACCTTTTGTTGATTTCGAGAGGGAAATCCCATTAGAGAACAACTGTACTGATGAGACAGGAAGATTTTGTGTTTAGATTTACCTACAGCATGAGGAAAGAAGCCTTTTTGCTTGTTTTGTTGTTGTTTGGGTGTGGTGTTTTTTTTTTTTTTTGTCTCCTTCAAAAAATGAGAACTGTTGGAAAAATAGTTGCTGGATGTATCACGTTTCTTGAATGGGCCACAAAGTGTTACGTTTCTAACACTGTTTAATTTTCTCTTCAGTTCCTCCCTGGAATAAGTTGGAAAGGCCTGCTGCACGGGAAAAATAAGTTTAATGGGTTGCTAGGTCATCCTGGAAAGTGAAAATGGATTAAGACAGGAGTGCTGAGTAGATCTATCAGACAGTGGGAGTTATGAGCAAGTCTAAAAGTTAAGAGAGTGATTAGCGTGCTGAAGAAACCTCTGTTCTGAACCCAAGAAGTGAAGGGATAATGGGGACAGTTCAGATCCACTCCTTGCCGGTTACTAAAGTGGATTCAAATGAAATTGAATGTATAACTGGCCCCTAATTTCCAAAGCATTTTTGTGTGGGTTTAGCAATCTGATTCCTGTCAAACCCTATGACTGTCATATTGACGCAAATTCCAGGCAATATTTAGAAAATTTGGGAAAGGTATTTTGCCAAACAAGACAAGCCCCCCCCCTCTTTTAACATACATTCCTGTAGGAATCAGAATACAGAAGAAGAGGGGAAAAAAAATACCAATGTCTTGACCATTCTAACAAAAGTCATACTGTACTTGTCTTTTTTTGGAATATTTTTTGAAGTTTTCCACTCACTGGAGGCTTCTGAAGAAAGGAAAAGACTCATCTTCTGTCTTGAATTAACTTTGTTAATGATTAACAGAGCAGTGCAGTATGTGTGGTGTGTTTTAATTAAATCAGAGGAGACATGATTTGGACAAGATTTTAGTTTCACTTTGAAAGTTATTAAACTAACACTGTTTGCTCTCCAAAAGTTCCTGGGAGCATCCGGTTAATCTGTAATCCCCACGCAGCTAGTGAAATAAAGCCCTTTCCAAAACACCTAGGGGTTGTTACCAGACACTAGAAATGAGTGGTCCAGTCAGAGAGGTGTATAACTGATCAACCTACACAAGGCAGGATTCCAGTCTGAGGTTCCAATTTCATATTTTTGACTTAATTTTGGGGATAAGAAAGACCCAAACAGAGTATTTCTGGTCCAGGTTTGCATTTTGAATATCTCTGAGCTGTTCAAGTGGCATAAGCTGTTGAACGTTTGCTCCTTTTGGTGGAATTCACATAGACTTTGCCAGCTAAGTTTATTAGGTTGTTTGTGAAGTTAAGAACCTGGCAGAGGCTTGGATGCTGTTCACCGGTAAAATTCAGAGTGTCATAAGATAGGAGCTTCTGGTACAGAAACATCTTCACAAATTAGCCCAGTCAGAAATGCACTTCTCTGTCCAGAGCTCTGTGTGTGTGTGCCTCTGCACATATTTATATAAACTCTTACAGTAGAGAAGGGTTAAGCCTGAAGCCTGGACTCAGACCATGGCTTCAAACTGGAGGAAGACAATGGATGCTCTCGCTTGTATGTAGTGGCACATAAGGGTGAATATATCCCATGATTCACACCTCATGAGTTTACTGTTGTTTACTGGAATGTCTGTTAAGAAGCTTTGGCTTAGGTTTCCACCCTTGCCAGCTCAGCAGTAAAATCAAGGAATAATCTGTTTTGGCTAGAGATGCCACTGTCCTCTCCATATTACACCTACCACATTGTCTGGGTGTTATGGTTAAGTTTGAAGTGAATAGTAATGTTTGGAACACACCTGTTAATGTATTAAAAATAATATTAATACTTTTGTGTAAAACCTGTTGAAAGTGCTGTTGAAATTAAATATTGCCAGAAATATTTGGGGCAGAGAAATTTATATCTATGTTATCAGCCACTTATTCAACATTCTGTTTTCTGAACTCTGCAAGTATTATCCCACATGGTTGTAAGCAGATGTTCTACAAGTCCAATCACAGGTTTCTGGACTTTGATTGCCATCCTTTGTACTGCTAGAGCTGAAATTTACTAATAGCAGTTATTGCTCCAAGCAATTTAAAATTCAGGTGTAAATAACAGTAAATTTTAAAATTTGCCAGACAATATAATAGCTTGCTTTTTATTGCTGTAAGAAATGCATTTCAGGGACACACGTCAAAAAGCACAAACGAATGGGTGTGAAAGTGAGTGAGGAAACAGTGGCCCTTCCCTCTGCTGCTGCTGCTGATAGCCAGAGAGAATTGAGCTCCTGCTTCAGAGCAGGAGGGTACCAGAGTTTGTCCCTCACTATAGTGACAGTGACAGGCACAGGGAGAGAAGGTAAAGACAGCCTTTGTGAATACTTTCCTCATATGGTTTCCTCCATTTCAGTTGCTCTAATGACCAGAAGGTAGCTATATCCCAGCTGTCATATGGAGACTATTGTTTGGATCTTAGTGTTTATTTGATTGTATTGAAAACATGCCATAAAACAATAGCTATGCTTTGGTGGAAATATTCTATCACACCCATGAAATTTTATGCTTCTTTATTTCTGGACTGTGCATTGCCCCATAAGTAAATGATAGAGAATGCAAACATCAGCAAATACACTTTTCTAATCAAGTTTCAATTTACAATGGAATTTCTCCTTGGAATGTCATTTAAAACTTGTCTTGGTGTTTTTGTTTACTGTTACAGCCATACA
Organism: Galbula dea; assembly: GCA_013399015.1. Classification (NCBI taxonomy): domain Eukaryota; kingdom Metazoa; phylum Chordata; class Aves; order Piciformes; family Galbulidae; genus Galbula; species Galbula dea. The sequence goes on from VWZX01010074.1 coordinate 659,119, forward strand.
TACAATCAGTAACTTTTCCATGTAAGAAGCAGGATAATATTAACACCTCAAGAACTGAGGGCAGTCAGAGAAAGTCATCTTCCCTGCAGAGGACCAAAGTCCTGCCTGCGCTATCTAAAGCCAGCCTGTCCCTGGCAGGCATCAGATAGGATTGAGTGCTGCATGGGCATTATATGGGTCTTCAGTATCTGGAAGTAAATTATTGTGAGTGCTTACAATTTCAGGCTTCAGGCTTTTGTGTTTTGATGTACAGGGTTGTGTTCCCAATCCTGCAGAACTTGTCTATGGAAATAGTTCTGTTGTCTGTTAAGGCATTTGCTACATGATAATATATCCATCTGAGCATGCAAACTCTGTTTACATGTGACTCTCCATGATTTGCATATGCATGTGGTCAAACCCAAACCTACATATTCCAGTTTTGAGTATGTATTTTAATACGTTATTATTTTAATAACCTCTTGCATGACTGAGGTATTACTTGTAGGTTTCATTGAATGTATTAAAATTTTTGACACTGCTGCTGTTTAGAGGCATCCAGGTAAGTATAACTGCAGATTGCAGTTAACAAATAAGGGGAGGAAGACGTTATAGCCATAGGATGGCTTCTTAGTACTGAACCCTGCAAGAGTGCAGAAGACTTATCACTGGGAAATAGCAGAATCTCTGTTATCTGAGATGTTTAAAAATGGACTGGAAAAAAAATATATAGCAACAGACAGTTCAGCATTATTTGATGATGAGGTACATAGCCTTGTTTTTATGAGCACTCAAGAGGTTTACTACAAAATTTATGTATGGGTTACCAAAGTTTACCTACTGCATATGATTTAATATGCTAAGTGTTGTTCATCTGTGAAATGAAGTCCTTGCTCCCATGCCGGTGTTTTAGAGTGAAATTTCATAAGAGGGTCACTGTAGATGCTTTTTCCCCTTTGAGATGGATACACCAAGCTCCCTGCAGTGAGCTGCATTGGGGCATTTCAGAGCAGACCTTAAAAAAAACAACAGAGTTTGTCTACTCTGTGAGAAAATGAAAGAGACTGTGGCATCTTTCATTCTCCCAGGGAGGGAACAGTTAAAAATATTCTTCAAACAAGGAGCAGATGTTAATGTCATTAGAATGGATTTTCAGAAAAAAACAGAGTTCTGTTTCTCTTGCAAAATGCCAGTAGCTTTGCAAAGTTCTTTGCTAGTTTGCCTACTTATTTCAGACTAGTGGCAGAGAGAAGAGGCCATGGTGAGCTATTTGTTGTCTCTGAAATGAATCAGATACGTTTCTGTAAGTCATTTGCCTGCCTGCTTAAAACTGCCTCAGTTTGGAAGAGGACTAAACAAAGAGCTAAAGAAACATAAAGGTATTTGAATAACAGGACAAGAAGTGTGAGCAGCAAAACAAATCTCCTGTTGACAAATAGGTACAGAAAGGAATAGGCTACCTATAGAAAGGCATGGTCTGGGCAATGAATGTGCTTCTGTCAGGTTCTAAATTCACTATCATCTCAAAAGAAAAAGGATTCAGGAGCTTACTGAAAACACTGCCTTGCATACAGGAATGGTTAAAGTAAAAATAACAAAATATTAAGTGGCTCTCTGGATGACCTCTGGACATTCTTATTGTTAGTATGAGAAGATGTTGGAACTTCTCAGTAATAATTTCCTTTTGGAAAGCTTTCATCTCCTTCCTCCTCCTCATTTTGCTGTTTTTAATGTTGAGAAGGTAGGAAAGGTCTTACAGTTCCTTGCATTGTTGTAACAGAGGAGCCTACACTCATAGAGCCATTTGACTTGAATTCATTGGTGTGAATGACACTTCTCAAGTGACCTAGTTTACTTAGTGTTTTTTTAAATTAATTTTTACTCTTTCTAGTGTCTTCCTTAGAGATTTTGGTGTTCTAGAGCCAAATAATAACCCCTGAAGTATCAGAACACACAAGGAAAGCAGGCTAGGTCGTGTAACTCCTACTCCCATCATTTTTTGTGCTTTAGATGCAGATGTGAATTTGTGAAATGATCTAGGGGAAAATGATTTGCCTCTTTCTGCTTGATATGTAATATCTTCATCTTGGCCACCTGTGTACTGGGGGTATCTGTCTCTGTTAAGTCACTGAAGGATGTAAAAGACAAACTTCTGACTTCTAAATAATAAAGGGATTATTAAGTGCAAGGATCTATAACTGACACAGATTGACCTCCCATTTCTTTTTAAAGGGGTTTTAAGCATGGCAAAGTCTTGGCTGTGTCAGCCTCTCTCAGGGGAAACAGTTCTGCATTGTTGTAAACTTAGGGACCTGCTGGGTCTGCACCCAACTGAATGTAAACGCTTTGCATTGCACACGCTGGCCTTGGCAGAGCCCTCCTGTGTGTTGCAAACTGAATCAAAAAATGTCCATGTAACTCTGATTAAAACAGTGATGTTCCTCAGCTGAGTAGGCCTTATTACTTAAATGATGGACAAGCTCTAAGGATAGCTGAAGGTGAAGCCTCCTGGGCATCACCACTGCAACAGGATGGTGCCCAGGTGCACTTGGCAGTATGCTTGTTGCCTGTACAGAAGAGGTTAACAAACCTGGGTCCAGAATTGTGTGTGTGATCTTGCAGATATGCAACTGGGACAAATCATGGTTGTAGCAACTTCTGCATGGAGGGAAAAAAAAAATCATCACTAGTGCTGTCAGATGAAATGGGACACCAACCCGCAGAGCATTTCAAAGACTTGTACATTAACACTACAGACAGTTGGGTAAAGAGACAGATACAGGTTGGAAGTGGGATTTGCTCACCTTATTTATTTTCAGTTCTTCATTGCAGGCAAAGATGGCACATTCTTGCTCAATCAGTAGGCAAATGGCATCTGTTCTCACTAGTGCTGTAGAGGTATGGGCAAGAAGATGCAATTTTGTGTTAGAAGTCTTCCTTCAAATGGAAAATTGTCTGAACATGTAAATCATTTAGTTTAATCTAGACTAAAGTGCTCTTCCAGACTTTTATAATTCAAAACATTATTTGGAAAAGTAAAGAAAAAGAATTTGGAATTCTTATGACTGTCCTAGTCCAAGGGAGACTTTTAAAAATGGTTCTGGGGTCTCCTACAAGTGCAAGAGGCTTCTACTCTTCCTAAAGACACAAGAAGTCGGATTTACTATCTAGAGACAGAATCTGCATAACAGTAGGGGCAGACTTTTGAAAAATTTGGAACTATTCTTTGAAGATACTTACAGTTGAATGTTTGAGAGGATAGTCAGTTTACTTTTATTTTTACCCTGCATGGAAACAGGGTTTTTTTGTGAGCACACTGCAATAGCCTAACTATTCTGGGATGGATTGAAAAGAGTGTAGAACTCACCCAACATGGAAAAAAAAAAAAAGTGTTTCTGTGACAGTAGTAAATATAAACCTATATTAGAAATCTGTAGAGCTGCCTTGGAGAACACAGTTTATAATTTCATAAACATCAACTCTTACACCCAGCATCTGATTAAAATGTGTTTTTTGTCAGAAGAGTGATACAATCACTGTTTAACTCATGCTCTTCCAGAAGAAAGAATTCTGCTTCTGTAATTCCCCAGTAGTAGAAATGCCTTTTCCATGAATAGTAAGTATGAATTCCTTCTAAACAGCACTTTTCAAGGACTCTACAAGTTCACATTGCCTTATGCACCCTCCTCCCCTTGAGGACAGAGTAAAAGAAACAGAGGCAGCCTGCCTGCTTGTGCACCCTCATCTCCTTTGCAGATCTCTATAATTACAGAAATAGAATCCATGTTTTTTTCCCTTTGCAGTCACAACTGTTGGCCTTTCCTTGTTCCAGACCATCATTCCAGTATATTTTATACACTAAAAGATGGGGATTTTACATGTACTTTAGACCTAGCAGTCTACAGAAGGTGTATGTGAAGAAATAACTTCTTAGGGTGTTGCAGACCTGTTTCTGGGAATGCAAAACCCCTCTGAGCTTGTACCTTCATGTGTGGGCATCATTCACCTGTTTATAAAGCACAGAATTGGTACCTTTTCACAAAAAAATCTATCTCCTTGAAACTGTAGAGGGAGTTTTTGAGAGGACAGAAACACAGTTATTGACTTCAGGTTTTGAGCAGAAAGTGAGTATCAGTGTCTCAAGCATAGTGTAGCCATGATTCCTTGCAAGCTCTCGGAAAAAAAAAAGTCAAGGTTAGTTCCTCTTTGAGGGTCCAGAATCCTCCATGGTTTCATTATATAGCCTCAGTGCCCACTCCAAGGTAAGAGTGCCACCTACTGAACTTCCATATGCCTTCCCACATAAGGAGGAGCTTGCAGTAGAGATTTCCCTTTGGAGTACTAATCCATCCACACCCACTCTTGTAATTTATGAAGTTTAACAAGATCAGAGCCTTGGGGTGAAATGGTTGCAGGACTGCACAGTAAGCTGTTTCAGTTCACTATCATACACAGGCTTATAAGGGCTATGAGAATCAAGCATGTGAAATCATAGCAACTGGTGGTGGCTCCATTTAAATCTCTTTGTTTGCATTTCTATTTCCTGCCTTATTCACTGGATTAGGTGGAAGAACATTGAGGACAGGCTATTAGGTTGGATTTAGCTCCAGCCTTTTTTTGCAATCCCTCTCCTATACACAAGCTGGTCTCACCTTGACTCCAGATGAGATGCTGCTGCTTCCCACCTCACCAGATTTGTTCCAGTTTGACAATCACCCTCCAGTCCTTTGAGCTATCTGATCCAGCTTGACCTTTCACAACTTAGTTTGGATGTAAGTGCCTGCAAAATACTTAACCAATGATTTACAGTCAAGAAGGGAGAACTGTTCCCTGGACCATTGTTTTATATTTGGGTCCTCTGCCTTCATCATCTCTCCGCAAGCTGAAATGTGACTTTCCTACAAGCAAATGTTTGTGAAGGCACCTCTGTGCAGTGCTTAGGCTGGTCAGTGCTCAGACAAGCTTGCTAAACATAAATGCTTCTTGTGAAAGCTGAATGGGAAACAAGCATTTGCCAGTCAAGCTGAGCTGCTGAGAAATCTGCAGGAATTTCTGTAACTGGGGGCCCAGACATAGCAAAGAGGATCTATTAGAGAGAATACAGTAAAAAACCCAATAATCATATGATCACAGAGCAGAGGGAGGCAAAGGGAGGGGAGGAGGATACAAAATAGATAATGAGCTTGACAATAGGCAAATAGAGTGTCATTACAGGAGCTACAGAACCAACCAAATGGTTAACCTGTGGGGTGGAAAGAGCATCCAATGAGTCTCGCATGCCTGAAAGGATAATGGCATTTTTATTATCTCATTCCACGCCCTGATCATCTGTCCGCTTTCTCCCTGGAGCTGGCAGCAGTTTGCACTGATTCATACGCTGCAGACATGATCAGCAGATCATACTGCAGGCAGAACTTGTCAAGCCTTTCCAAGTGAGTTGCTGGTTTATTATGATATCTGTATGCATTTAGCCTTTTGGTGTTGTGTATGAAGTGCTGGATGGTGTTGATGGGAAAGGGGAATAGAATGGTGTAAGAAGTTGGGATCTGGTTGAACTGGGGAATAAGCACTGGATGCAGACTGAATTTTGTTGCTCCTCTTTTTGCTGTTTTGTGCTCTGTTGTCTAGTGGAAAAGCCTTTGCATTTAAGTATTTCTTTAACCTGGATTATGAAATTTAAATTACTACTTCTGTTCAGAGGCAGAAGAATATGTTGGAAGAACTGATTAATAGTCAGAATTCTGTTAATGGGAAATTTGCAGAAGTTTCATAGTTTGTGCAAAAGCTTTCACATAACTTGGATTGCTTAATTCACTGAGTAAATAAAATTCTCATGGCACATTCATCCCTGAATGTGGGAGGGAAGCAAGAGAAGAAAATCAATTAGCCTGTGTAATTTTGTCAAAGAAATGATCTGCTTTATTTGGATCCTCTGTTGTTGTTTTGTTTGTCTGTTTTATATATTGAGGGATGGGAAACAGGACATTATTATGTTTCTAAAATAACATGATTTGTATCACGGATTATTTTAAAACTTGTGAGAGGTTTTGAAAAGCAACTGGGATCTCTGGGTGCCTGTTTTCAGAGTTTCCAGCATGAAATCGCATGCTTTTAGAAGGAAGCGAAGCTCAGGGGTTTCTGAAACCTAGCCCTTCCAAGAAATCCCTTCCAGGAATCTGAAATCCTTCACTGTGATTTCAGAAACTGGGCAATAAACAGTAATTTAGCTAAGAGCATGTCAAATGGTTTGTTTTATGTTGGACCATGGTGGAATACAGCTGCAAGCCACTGTAGCCAACCCTCCCGTACTGCTGTATGAGAATGGGGAGCAGCCACAGAGGAGCACCAATTTCTCTGCAACCAGCATGCAGGAAAGCAAGGGAAGGGCAAGGGCAAAGTGGGTGAGATTTGGATGCTTCAGTGCTGATATGACTGGTGAAAACTTTGACTCTGTACCTACTGTGGCGAGCTGGCTCTGAGTGCAGAGACTGGCTGAAGCCTCTGAGGCAACCTTTGAAACCTTTCACTGCTCTGCATTGGGGCTGGTTTATCTGTCTCTCAGGGTGTATTTTGCTTAAAAAGCTAGAAATCATTGGATAACCTTGCTGAGAGTGATTCTTCTCCACTCCCATTTGGGTGAAAGAAAGAACCAGAAGTGTGTCTCCAAAACACTGGATGAGTTCTGGGAGGTATGTCTTAACTTGCGTATGCTGGAGCACCCACAATTATGTTATGTGAATTGAGTTCACTGAAGTTCATGAAATTATATCTGAGTGAAAAAAAAAAAATCAGTCCTTTTATCTTGAAGCATGATTAGTTACTATACTTTCCCCCCTCCTCCCTTGTATCTTGGAAGATTTGTGTCCTGCAGCAGCTTCTAAACAATCAAACATGGCTTTTCTTTTGTCAAGACTCATAGTAGCATCTTTGAGGAAGAAAAGCAAAGCTCTCTTTGGTGAGGACTCTTAAGAGAAATCAAACGTGTGGCCAAAATTTGGAAACTGACTTATTTAGTTTTAACAGACATCTCCATGATCTCAGACCAAAAGTGGAGAAGACACCTTTAGCATTACCCACAAAGGCTTCTTCAAAGCATTGCTCAGTAAAATACATGATGAAATACTGCCCTTCCCAGGCTGAGCCATAACGTAATCATTTCAAGTGCTTATGTCTTCTCAGGAGATTGCAATGGAAAAGGAGTATTAAAATCCTTATAAGTTAACTCTCTGGAGACTTTCCAGGGGAAAGAAGGAGGCTGTTATTGCATTGTTTGAATGAGGTACAATGTGATTTTTAACTACTTGCAAATGTCCTCTAATGGCCCTTTTACTTGGTTGTTTCAACTGCATCCTTTAAAGATACTCTCCATGCTCTCAATGTTCTTGTAGTACTTGCAGAAAGTGTTGTAATTGCTAAATAGCTAAATAATCTTCTTAGCACTTGATAGACTAGAAATTAAAAGCAGAAGCTCTCATCATAGCCAAGAAATCGTTTTGTTTGGCCTGAAATACTTAATAAATGTATAGAGATTGAATTGACTTACTTCACTGCACATTAAAGTGTTTATTGTGCAAGTTCCTAGGGAAAACAGAAGTTATCTTTGCCAACAGGTAAGAGGTTTTCTTCTACTGAATTCTAACTTTTGTTCAAACTTTGTGAGCACTTTGGTTGTTGGCAATTTAGTCTTTCAGACCATTTTCTTCATATTGTAGGTTATCTTTTCTGTTTCTTGGCTGGATGTTCCAGACTGATAATCAGCTAGTTTTGTTAGGAGAAGAAAAAGTTTGAAGAGAATGCTTCTCCACAGACAGTAGCAAGTGTTGGTGGCACTATGTTATCTGGTTAATTCTGCTTCAAAAATCAAGGCTCTTCATTTGCTCTTGAAGGCAACTCTTCTTTCCAGTCGTCTTTGTTGGTCATGCTTTTCATTCATGTTCCCCTGTGGGCTATGGCTTGAATCCTTAATTTGTAAAAGCATTTTTATATTACTTTCATATTACTGAGATGGACATAAAGTAGCTAAAGATCAGATGCAGAAAGATGTTAGCATCTAGTGAACCTTTTTGTCTCCATTCTGAGAATCAAATTTCTAACATTTTGTTTAGAGAACACTGATTCTGGAGAGTTTCATGAAAAGCCTGAGCCTTGGTTCAAGCTAGGACTGTGCAGTGGTGAGTGGTATTTACTCAACCTGGTACTGCTCTCTGTGAATCCAAATGCCTGAAATTTTCTGAGAGAATTGTTTCTGATAAAAGGTAAATTTAGCAAAATCAAGAAAATTTAGAAGAGTTCTGGGCAGAACAGAACTGGTTTGGGACTACATGTCAGGTTTCTAAGGTTAGCTTAGTCTATATGAAAACAGGAGGCAATACTTTTTAAAATTAAAATGCTCCCCACCCTCCCTTCCCTCCTGCCCCCATTTTCTAAACAAATTACTGAGCTGTATGTTTGCAATATGTTTTAAAGAAAAAAAAAAATTAAAAAAGATGAAGGATTTGCCTTTCTGTTTTAGGCTGAATTAAAATAAACCAGCCCTGAACATGTTCCATATCACTTCATTCTGACAAGAGTTTTTTCTTCTGCTTCAGCAAAACTAGAAAATTCATTATTAATGCAGATCTTAAATTCAGATAGCTCCTCCACAGCCACACTGCTGGCATAGGTGTTCAACCAGTGTGGGGTGGGGGTGGTAGAACTTCCTCCTGTTTCTTCATACCCATGCCTTTCCCTTTCCTGCTAAACCTGCCCAGGCCTCCCCATTCATCTTGTTCCCAATTCAGAATAAAACAGGAAGGTTCAAAACAACCAGGGAAATTCTCTGGTGATTGTTTTAGACCCTCTGTGGTGTTCTGCCCGTATCTATGCATCTATGTCCAATGAATGCAGATGCAGCAAACTAGATAATTGAAACCCATATATTTGAAAATGTAATCAAGAAAAACACTTCTATAAAGCATTGAAATAATTGAAACATCAAGATCTGACTGTAACTTTTAAATCCTTTCACTTTTTATTTTGTCAAAGAAAACTTCAAAACACTTTTCTTTGAACTACTTTAATGTACTGACATTTGATTTATGTTTTGAGCCATATAGTGTAGTAAAAAAGACTCCTTGACTTCAGTAAGGCTGCTTATAGGTATAAATAGTTACAGAGCCAAATTTGTGATTATATATCTGTATAATGTTAGCCTTTATTCATCTGTCTGCTCAAACTTTAATTCTCCATTTCATAAAATCTGTGATCAAATTTTGGAGCCCAAACTAAGCTGATGTTGTCCCTTTTAATTTAGGTCTCAGCCTTTTTATTCCTCTCTTGTGTTTTATTTTTATTAGTTGCTTTCTTTTTGTGCTGATGTGCAGCACATATTGTTAAAGCCAGTTATTAGAGCCAGAATTTTACAGCATGGAGACTGTCCTAATAAGGGAAAAAAACCTAGCTCTTTATTGGTGAGGTAAGAAATCAGGCAGTGGATAACTTTTTTTGCTGATTGAGAAGGATAAGGTGCGGTTTGGCAGGTATCGCATTGGTTTGGCATTTGCTGACATGGTTCCTCTTTTCTGCAGTTCAAATCCTTTGCAGAGTAGACAGTCAGGCAGAGCTTCCCCCACACCTCCCTGTGCCTTTCCCTCCCCTCTTCCTTCTCTTTTTCACAAGTTTTCAAGTGCTGAAGTGGTTTCCCTCCAACACACAAACTGTATATGGTAATGAGCAGTTTTTGCGAGTCTAACAGTGCCTTACTGTAATCATGGTTTTAGGGAACAGTGGGCATGTTAGAACACAATTTTCCATGTGGATTGTTCTACAGCTAAAGCATTTACGCAGTTTGTGCTGTTGTCAGAAAAATCACACTTTAGTCCAAGGTATTACAGCCCATTTTCTCTTTTCTCAAAAATCTGTCTCTGAAGTACTAACTACAAGATTTGGTGGATGCTTTAAATTGCTCGATTATTTTTCTTTCAAATTGCTTTGAAGGCTCACATTTAATTCCAGAGTTGAGTAACTCATCCTGGGCTTGAATACAGGCTTCAGATCTGAAGTCAGTATAGTTCTTTGGGTTTTAAACTGAGTTATGATGAGTGAAGTTTCAAGTGAGGAGAGAAGCTGGTATTTAAATTCTTTCCTTCTTCAGTCTGTTTGTCTCTTGGTAACTGAAATATCAAACCACGTGTTGGCTTTTCTTAACTTCACTCTGTACTGCACCAGGAGACCAAAAGTGAGGTAAAGTAACTGCCCCTTTCCCCCTCAGGGCTCCAGTGCCGTTCTTTCACTGTAGGAGGAGTAATGGTTAACCTAGTCACTAAATACCCAGTTTTCTCCATCATTCACTTATTCCTTTTCTCTTGAGTATTTTAAGTTTGATTGTGTCACTTGTGAAGCAATTTTTTCATCTTTTTTTTCCCCCCCTTCATCATAGTTATTCTAGAGTACATATCCTGTTATTGTTGAGGTCAGCTTACTGTAGGCAAAGGATGTGAAAGATAAACTTGGATGATAGTAAAGCAGGAAAGAGAAACAAACAGCATTAGCAGCAGGGATTGGATGTACCAGTTTGCATTAAAAAAATAATATAGATGCACCATTAGAAGTAGGCTATTCCCAAAAGCCTGCTGCACAACCACTTTATTTGAGTTTGGTAAGGTTATTTTGTCTGGTGATTATTTGTGTTAAGACTCTTCTTCTTCCTCAAAGTTAGAATCTCTGTTTTGAAGATCAGGAACTTGGCTAACTTTAATGTTTTCTTTTTTTCTTTTTTTTTTTTTTTTTTTTAATTTTCATCTACCACTTTTCATATACCTTGACTAAGCAACACTGAGAAATATTCAGATTCTCATAAGCAAGAATGACTCCAGCAGGACCTGGCATGCCACTCAGGGAGGATTAACTCTATGCAAGTATTTTGGACTCTGAACTCCGAATCTTTTTCAGATCAATTTCATTCTTCCTTATGCTTATGTTTAGGAGGATCTGGTCCTGCTGTGGGTCTTCCAGGTAAAGGTTCCTGTACTACAGAACAAAAAAGTTGGTTCCTCTTCCAGACAGATAAAAACCTTGTTCAGAAAATATCTCATAGCTGGTGTGCTGTTCATTTCAAAACTTTGAGGAAGCAGCCCATCTGCACATTTTTTCCTTCCCCCAATACCTTAAGAAACGTGGAGGCCTTAGAGGTGTGTTCTTGAAACCAATGCACTTGTCAATACAGGATGTGAGATTCTGGCTTCTATTTAGTTTGTCATAGCCAAATTGCCTGCAGACTTTTTAACCATAAAAAATATATTACATGTTTTTGAAAAGGAGATTTTTGGCTTGCCAAATTCCATCTGCAATACGTTCAGCGCTGGAGTTGCTTTAGTGTAATTACAGAAGTACCTTCTAGCGTCACAACTACTGCTGTCCTGGCACAATCCTTACTACAGGCTTTTGTTGCTTGTTTTTTTTGTGTGTTTTGTTTTTAGTGAGGTTTTATGTGTGTGTGTGTATGTGGTTTTGGGTGGGGTTTTTTATTGTTGTTTTTGGGGGGTTTTTTTGTTTGTGTTTTTAGTGGAGTTTGTAACTCATCAGTAAGATCATGGTATGGGTGAAACTCTTAAGGCTCAATACATTGTATGTTTCAGCATCCACAAATGATGTGGATTATCATCACACACTGACAATAGCCACTGTGGAACCTTTGTAGTCTCTTTGTTAAATTTCAGATTGCTCCTGACTTTCCTGTTCCTGTGACCTACAGTGGCCTATTATTTGCCATGTGTTCCCTTTCTCTTCTTTCTTCCCTTTTCAGCCTGCTATTGCTACTATGTTACATGATACTTTGCAAAGACCAAATAAAATGTGTTCCAATCATATTGTTCTCTTGCATGCTATTTTTTTCAAAAGTAGCCTCCCATTTTTAAACTAGTTTTGAGTAACAGTCTTGTGTATTTTGCATAACACTCTCCTTTCCTCTGTGAAGCGGGAGTTTTTTAGGATTGTGCTTCTCCTGCAGGAAGGAACTAATTGGTATGGATTCTGGGTGTGTATGATGATCTCGTACATCTTGGCCTTAGTCGTCTGCCTCCTCCTGGAACAGAAGTGGTCAGACACTTCATGTCAGCAGTTTTCTTTCTCAGGATTTGAAGAAATCCCAAAGCCTAATTAGCAGAAGTCATATCTACTTCCGAAGCTAGCCAATCTTTCACTTTAGTTAGAAAAACCAAGGCTGAGGACTAACTTTCTTCTAGCTCCTCTGTTACAGTTGCCATAAAGGCTGTAACAAAGCAGTTTTGAAGTTCTCTGAAAATGCAGCTTTTCCTCAAGACTCATCAATATGCTGAAAAGCTCTCTTAACACTGTAGCAGTGCTACCTTGGTATTCCCACCAACCCTTATGTAAATGGTTGTGAAAGCTTTGCACTAACACCATGTGCATCAATGAGTATTTACAGCCCATCCAGCTGAGGTCAGATATTCCTGTCTTGTACATATCTGAGAGCTGCATTTGGTCCTCTGTCATGCTGGGATAGCAATGGAGTTAATTCCTTGCTTGATTTCCTGGATTATCTTCTCTTTCAAGCTCATTCAACATCCTGTGAAATGATCAGGTAGGAGACAGTCTGGCTTGGCACCTCCTATACAGTCCTGCACTTAGAAAGGTGAATGCTCTGAATCTATGAAACAAGATTTGCTTCTTTTACCTTCTCCATGTGCTAGCTGTTTCTTGTGCTACTCTGCCCTTTCCTTAAAAAGAGTATAATTATGATTTTCACAAGATTAGACCAAGCAGAGATTTTGCTGTTTAGTGCCTATTATCTGGCTTTCAGCTTCTTCCAACATTTCTGAAGATGCATAACATCATTTCAGTGGGAACCTAAGTCATTAAAAGGCTGATAGTTTTGCAAGGTTAGGCATTAGGGAGGCTCAGGCTTGGGAGAATTTAAGATGCAAGTATGGAGGAAGAAGATGAAGACACCCATGAAAATGCTATTCATTAGGTGAGGAGTGAGAGGGGCTGCCTGGAATGTGAGAAGAAATTGGAGAAGTAACTGGAATAGCTTCTAGGGAGCCGAAATAGAGGAGAAAACCATTTGTAAGTTTTCTCAGATGTAAGAAAGTAGATAATGGGGCCTTCCTTGCAGTGTCCCAAATCTTTGGTAATTTTGTGGGAGTATTTTGAGCAAACTTTGGGCCAGAGTCTAGACAAACTGTTTGTATATGCTTTTAGCTATGCACTAACACTGATGGTTATTCTGCATTATACTCATCTTGAGGTGGCGGAAGCACCCTTAAGTATATGCAAGGTCACCTTATTGGCAGAGGAGTGCTAGTTTTTAAGTTTTATGCCTGTTCATACATTAGACCAATTGGTCTTATAATCACACAGAATCACACAATATTAGGAGTTGGAAGGGACCTCAAAAGATCATCTAGTCCAACCCCACTGCCACAGCAGGATTCCCTAGACCAGGTCACACAGAAGTGTGTCCAGATGGGTTTTGAAAATCTCCAGAGAAAGAGACTCCACAACCTCTCTGGGCAGTCTGTCCCAGTGCTCCTGCACAATACCTTACCAATGTAGATAACACGTATCATAGTAGCCTTTGGATCCCAAAAATAGATGATTTTTTTTTTCACTGAATATTCCTGTGTATTAGTCAGATGGGAACTGAAGTACAAGGGAATTTAAGAATCTCATGCAAGAACTTGTAACAGAGAGAGTCTAAATGAAGCCTTCTAAATCACATACATAGCATCTTAACTACTAGTATGTTAGCTTGACTTAAAAGCAGGCTTAACTATCCCAATTTGGAGGACTGCTGATCTTTAGATCCTTTTGTTAACTCATAACTGCTAAAGATTATCTTCTTCAGACAGATGATTACCATATTCTTATTTATTCAGTAGTCTCAGTCAGTTGAATTGTGGTACTAGGTTAGACCTCACTCTTTGTGAGCAGGAATTCAAATTCTCTTCTGCTTGTCCTAATTCTTTATTGTGCCAAATATTCTATAATTTATATTGCCAAATCCTTGCTTGCAAAGTGTTATATTTTCACAAAAGTATATAAAACATAGATTTGCTCTCCAGCACTTGTTTGTTTTTGCTGCTTCCAGTGCCTTTCAGGATGTATGACAAATTTGGTAAGAACTTTCATAAAAGGGTAAATTGAACTGAATCTCCCTTGCAATGAGCTGGATGTGTGCATGTGAATTGTTATTATGAATTGCTGGGAAGAGTATACTTGGATGAGCCATGGTAAGTTTGGATCAAGTCTAAGGCTGATCCTCTGGTGGTGTTATTTCTAAATCACAGAATCACAGAATATTAGGACTTGGAAGGGACTTCAAAAGATCATCTAGTCCAACCCCACTGCCACAGCAGGATTCCCTAGACCAGGTCACACAGAAGCGTGTCCCAGATGGGTTTTGAATATCTCCATAGAAGGAGACTCCACAACCTCTCTGGGCAGTCTGTGCCAGTGCTCTGGCACCCTCACTGTGAAAAAATTTCTATGTGTATTCACACGGAATCTCCTATGCTTCAGCTTACAGCCATTGCCTCTTGTCCTGTCACTGGGCTTCACTGAGAAGAGCCTGACCCCATCCTCCTGACTACCTACCTGCTAAGTAAATGTCTTGTTATATATATAGTTGCTGTGAGACTAAAATCGTTCTGATGTAGAACTGGTGTTTTCTCACTCAATCACATTTTGGAATTCCTACCTCACCCAGTTGGCTTTCTGCACCTGTTCAAGCTTGACAAGCAAAAGGATTTGGCAGCAAGCTAACTCCTTGTTTCCCAATAGTAGGGTGAGGACCCTGCATCCCATTTCCCATACTTACAGGCACTTAAGTGGATCTCAGTTCACAATCCAGTGCTTAAAAAATGTGCTAGGCTGTGTTGAGGCATGCAGACCCCTTTTGCAAAGCCTGAGACACTTTCACAGTGACATGGCTACATGGTCCCCTGGGCTAAGCTAGATTTGTGCCCTTCCTTTCTTATTTACCACCAGGGACAATTCTTCTTAAAATGTAAACTATTGATTTAGAAGTATCTGGCATCAGAAGCCACAACACAGAGGAGAGGCAAGCTATAACTTGCTCAGAGAGGGCTTAGGGGAGAATGTCTCTTTTTTTTTCAGTATGCCAGCAAAAAGCCATCCCAGAATAATCTACTCTGCCTGTGGCTTTCATGTGCTTTCAGGCACATGATGGAAGCCAGTCAGCACAGTATAGCTGTTAGAGATGGGCCTGGGAGGAAGGAGTCCACATACCAGCAACAGCTCCCTTCAGAAGTTGCTGGAAAAGCTCCTGGTAGCTTCAACAGGTTTTGGAGCAGGAGTGAAGTAGTGAAGCTCAAAGGAAGAGTCTTATCTGCTGTGTGGTTTAGGCTAGAAGAAGTATGTTTGGTTATGTCTCTTCCATTCCATAAACTGCTGGTGTAGTAGTAACGACACTCACCCTGCAGAAGTCAGAGGGGATTGCAAGGTTTGATTAATATTTGTAAAGCACATTGAGATCTCTGGGTGGAAAAGTTAGGAAGTGCCAAATACTAATGTAACAATGAGGGGAAAATAGCCATTGGGCTACATTCATTCCTGGAATGTAATGGATTATACCAGAAGCCTTGGCTTAAACATTTCTCTGCTGTGTGTTTCATGATGAATTTTTCAATTACCTTTACTTTAAAAATGTTAGTTGAATCTGTAAAATGGTTTTACTTCTTAATGACAGAAATGTCATCTCTTGTCTTCTCTCACATTTAGAATTAGACATTTTCTTGCCTGTGCTTGCCGTTTGTTCCTGTTTGTAACAACACTTTCTTACCACAGCAGCCCTTCACTATCCTCCCTACCTTGTTGCTCAGCTCTTCTAACTTTCCTTTTATTGTTGGACTCACTCTTCTCTTCTGTAATACCATCTACATTGCTCCCTCACTTTTGCTGCCCTTGACTCATCTGTTATTTCTTTTAGCAAATAAGATAAAATTTATGTTTCATGGTGTCAAAATGATCCTTTGTGGGCCAGAGCTTCGGTCATGGTAAGCAGAGGCAAGGACAGTCACAACATGAAGTAATGCTGTGCTCTCCAACAATGGCACTCTCATCACTATTTGGAAGCAAACTAGAGTTCATAGGTCCAGCCCAGGTTAGTTCTGCTCACTGTCTCCTTGCAACCCAGGTGCCGGTGTGGGAGGAGAGTGAATGCATTTTGCCTGTTGGGCAGGCTGAAGTTGGGACAAGGACTGAAAGCTTGGGGGCCAAGGTTTGTATCTGAAGGACATAGCTGGGATGAAGCTGGCAAAGGATGGCCTTTTGGCAGTGGAAGATTTGCCAAAGACCAAGCAGGACCTGGTTGATAACTTGCTGTGAATGTACAACTGGCACTTAGCTCCTTGTGTCCACGCAGACCTCAACTGTATGTGGATGCTACAGTATAAAGCACTAACATCTGCCCATGTCTCATTGGAAGTCCATAGGCTGTGGAGACTTCTAGGGCAAGCAAATTGTTATTTTTTTCCATTTCCTAGTTTTTATCTGGGCACTTGTTGTGAAAAAACTTATAACTTGTGAATTGTTTCTAGTGAATCTTTGAAATTGGAGGGGGTTTTGTTGGATGCTAGAGTTCTGTGAAAAAGTTGGAGTCATTTTTATCCTTTTTGAAGAACAGTGGCTTTTAGATTTGTATTTTCAGCATGATTGATCAGCTCTCATGAACTCAGCTTTCCCACAGACTTTTTTCAACAGTTTACACTGAATGACTTATTTGGTAGTTCCTTACAAGTAACTTCTCCTGAAGTAAGGATCACAGTGGAGCAAAGTAAGGGGAACAGGAGCATCTAAGGGAAAACGAGTTGAAAGGATAAAGCCAGGATATTTGATTGTGTTTATGTGGGTGTAGTTGTAGTGGCTGCGTTTCAAACATCTAGCTGTTAATTGAACAGTTCTGTTATATAATGTCTGCAAGTCATTGTAACATCAGTGTGCTGTTCAAAGGGGTGTACATGACCTTGCATATCTGTATGGGCCTGTTTTATGGAAGGATTTTTTACCTCTCTTCAAGGTGGAAGACACATCAGGATTAGCTTTCAGAGAGGTGAATGGAATGTATCTGCCCCTAATCCTGTTAGCAAATGACAGGATCTGCAGTCGTAATTCCTCTGCTATCTCACTGAAAATGTCTCCTAATCACCTTGGCTGTTGACAGTAGGTTTCTTGAACACCTGAGAAAGAGACAGATACTTGTCCATGTTAAAAGTAAACGGCCATGAATTTCCCTTGAAACCAAAGCTGCACCAGCACAGAATCCATGAATTGTGTGCATGGGAAGTTGGTACAAGAAAACATTGAGACATCTGATCTTAATTTTTTTTTATCTTTCCCCATATGTTGTAGTACTGAATGTATTTGTAATGCTATATCCCTCTCAAAGAGGTTTATTTCAGTTAGCATAAGACTTCACAGTCCACTTTGTTTTGGTGCGAACTCTGCTCTGACATTTCAGCTGCTTTCCTGTTCGCAGTGTTTATTTCATATTTAGTCTGCTGTGGTATATTAAGGCTGTGCCTTTCTCTTGCATATTTAGTGTAGGAACAGCGGATAAAAAGAGATTATTCTATGATTATCTGAATAATTATCTGGTAAAATTATTTTTCCAGGCTCCCTGTGTGTAAACACATGCCTTGTACTTTGTTGTGCACCATGGTCTTTGCTCTATTTCTGAGAGCTTCAGCAGACATCTTCAGGGACCTGTCTGTCTCTAAGCAACAGTCATTTAGTTATAATCTCTAATCCTCTGGGAAATGCAAAGGAGTTTTGACACTTCCCAGAACCCAGGCTAATGCTAACACCCATACTTTTGGTGAATGGAACAATGAAAATAGTGGGTTCCAACCATTTGTGTAAGCATTTCAGATCACGCAACATTTCAGGCAAGGCCAATTGTGTTACTGAGCAATGTGTAATCGGGGTAATCATGACCCACTATGCTACAGCTTCCGTTCTGTCAGTCGTGGTGGGTTTTGGCTTTCCAGGCCCTGGACAGCAGTGTATACCTGGCTCAATGTTGATGATAAAGCTGCCCTAGTGTTTTTGCAATCCTTCATACTCCCAATGGAACTCTTGCCCTCTTCCTTGTCTTCTGACTATTTCTCCACTGATCTTTTTCTATTCCCCATCTCATGCCCTGCAGGGATAAAGGATCCTCATCCATTACTGCTTTCTGTCTCTCCTCTCACCTCCTCCCCTAGGGAGATGTCATATTCCAGATCCCTTCCTAGAGCCCTAGTCCCTGTATGATCCACATTTACATATTCTTTTTTCCTGCCCCATTGGTTGTCTAAGTCTTTTTCAAATTCATAATCAGTTTCAGTGTCAGTCCTAAATGAGAGGCTGATGTTCCAGTTACAGAGCCATAGCTGTAGCCTACATGCTGCTGATCCACCCTAGGTGTGGCTGACTTTCAGTAATAGATGAAATAACTCCTTTCAAGATTGATCCAGCACTATTGGTGAGTGTTGGCCCTAATATCTACCAATGTGATGCCATGAACTGTCTTCCCTTCAGGATTCACCCACTGTAGAGTCCTGGGTCCTGGTTCCTCTTTACACCCTGCAAAACGTGGCAGGCAAGTGAAGAAAAAAAATATAGGAGTGCAAAAGAGGATTCTGCTAATAGAGAAGATTTGTCATCTTTGAAAACCAAAGCTATGTTTCATCTCAAGTTTCACATCTTGTTTTGGCAGGGTGGATGATGAATAGATATGTGCTAGAAGTTGATTATAAGTAGATCAGATATGGTGATGGAGGATTAGCTTGTGTGACTGAGACTGGTTTGTATGAGAATAAATCCAGTGATTCTCCAAGTTAACTTTTTTAGCATTTGTCCTTATATGATATTCAGTGAAAAAAGTACAGGTTGAAACTAAAGAAGCTTCCTGTTTATAAGACCTATCCTCATAGTTCTATGCTTCCTCTTAAAATGGGGCAATCCTATTTATCCTATTTGTGAAGGGAATTAAATATCAGTGTTGGATTGTTAAGAGGCTCTCTATTTCCTAGAGTGCTACAATAAACAAATCTTCAAAAGCAGGTAACCAGGGTGAAAACAGAGAAGCAGTTGAAGGTTAAGTTTCCAAGTCAGCAATATATACCCAATTTATAATAATTCAGTTTGTGTTTTCCTGAAAATGTACCTTTGTTTTTGTTTGCTAATTTGGGAGGCTGCAACATACTCTTTTGGAGTAAAGAACAAACAAACAAACAAAAAAAAGCAAAAACCCCAGAACAAAAAACCCCACATCAGAAATAACATTTTTTAAAAGGTTTATTTTTTGTTTTGTCAGTAACTAGAGCAGTAGGGTGGAGGCAATCTGTACTTTGAGCATCACATTCTATATGTCTGTTTTTAGCTCATCTAGCTAATGTGGTGCTTCCAGAAGCAAGGTTTGTCTAGAAGGTCTGCTTTTTGCCATTGCTTCCCTCAGAATTAAACCATTAGAAAGAAACACTGGGATGCCGTAAAAAGCCTGGCATAAAGGAAAGTTGAAGCTACTGCACCCTCATCGCAAGTATAAGAAACCCAAAAGATGGAAAGTACTTCTATTAGTCTAAACATGAGTTGGAGTAGATGATCCTAATGGATCCCTTCCAACTCTGGTGATTCTGTGATTCTGTAACAAATAAGCTGAATCTATTGTATTTTATTCCTCTCAAAGTATAGCCTCCACATACAGGACTAAGACCCTGTTCTGCCTAATCTGCAACTTTGAGTTGCATTTGGGGAGTCCAAACTGGAGGAGATACAGCTTTGTTTAATAATAGCACTCTCTTGCATTTAAAGGGAGGTGGTTACTTCAGAAAGCTTGGCAAAACTAGACCATTGCTATAGGTGTAGGGAAAGTAAACAGCAATAATTGGAAATTGTCTTGAAATGGATTATAACTGTTGTGCTTGAATAAAGGGAAAAGCTCCACTTTCTACTGACAACATAATCTCCCCTCCAGTTTCTGAAAAATGGAAAAAATATATTACATGTGAATTTTAAAATTTTTAAATAAAAAGAACAACTGTTTTTCATATTAATTGCTGAGAAAATATTCTTTTATATATATGTGCATTTAAAATATATATGGAGGAAAATTTCTTTTAGGTCAGGAAAAACAGTCTTGTGCTCTACAGGCTGTCTGATGGGGTGTCCATCCCTGTGTATACCTACCTCAGTGTCATAGTATAATGACATGACTGTGTAGGATGAGAAGATGGCCCAATAAATTCCTAGTCATACATTCCTTCCCACCCTTGCTTTCACTTAAAGATCTCCGGTAGAGGTTGTAACATGAATTTTGTACAAGTTAAAAGAATGTTCGGAGGAAATACAGAACTTTGTAGTTTGAGCATGACACATTGGAGACATCAGTTTGCCCAAGGGTGCCTGTAAGAAAATGTAGGTTTCAGTCCTCAAATATTTTGCATATTTTTTATGAAGACCACAATTCTCAATGTGCAGGGTAGCTTTTTTAAGTTACAAATGCTCATGTCTATCTTCATTTTTAATTCTTTCTGTCTTGAGTAAATCTCTCAACCATCTCAGCTGGAGTTTTATTTGTAATAAAATATAAAAGAGGAGGAGTTAAATCCAAACTTTGTATACATCCAGTAACCCAGCACTCTGAGATATAGAAGTGTCTTGAGAGCCATATTGAATACAGGGGCCTAATGGAAATTTCTGATTTGACTTTGTAGCAATCGTGGATTGTATATTCTGGGATAAATCCTGTAAGTTTGTTCTTATGCCTCAGCTGGGCAAAATGCCCATTATTCTCAAGTCATGTGCCTGAAATATTACTGGGTAAGGCTGTGGCATGAATTATTTTGGATTTTATATGCAATAAAGCACTAGAAACTGGAGGTGGTGGCAGCAAGCAAAAAAGAAATTTACTACGGAGTCATCGTATACCACGTTAACCATAGTGGTGTGCACGGTGATTGGGTTTTGCTTACACTTCACTCAAGTTTGAAAAGAAGTAAGCTTGTTTTGTACACTTTCTGGCATCTTCCAGGCAAACAGATTTCTGGGTGAATTCCACTAGGCTTCAATGAAAGCAGTAAAAAAACCAGTTATCAGCTAGAAGGCACTTGACCAATTACTGTCCTCTTTTTATGTGAAACTTCTAAATTAAACCAGGTTAAATAACTGCATTTCTGTCTGACAGATCTCTGTCAAGTCTATTCTGGCTGAAGTAAAACTGCAGAGCATTACAGCCTTCACATATTGAGAGAATTACATGCTTTTCCCTGGTTTATTTCCAGCAAGAGCTTTTATCTAAATATAATATATGTTGGAGGCAGATTTGACATTGTTTCAGTAGCTGAAGGTTTTTGCCCTTCATGTTAGCAGCCTTGCGTGTGATTTATGCTGAGGTACTCAGAGGCGATTTCCCAGAGTTATTTGTGTAGTTGGGGAATCTGCTTACTTTTCATATTATGAAACAGATCATCACTTTTCAGCCATGAAGGGGGAAAAAAACCCCATAGACACATGCATCAGTCATTCTGCTTTTGTGCAGAATGATGCAGTGATGTTTTCAGACTGGCTTTAACTACAAGGCCCAGGTTTTAGGCCTTGAATCTAAAATTAAAGCAACAGTGTTGATATGAGCAGAAAACTGCAAGAGATGAGGCAGTTGGAAATCCTGGGTGCCTACGCAATTGAAACTTATATTTTCAACAGAAACAAATAATCTGGAAAACCAGGACCTGTCCTAGAGGCTTTATTGCCATCTTCAGCTGTGAAATTAAATTCCTGGCTAGTTTGGGCTTGAGTTACTTTGTATTCACCAAGTTGGGGTTTTTTTGTCAATATTAAGTCATTTTATCTTGTGGTTATTGGCTTGCATGTCACTTCACTCCATTCTTTGATGTGGATTGCTTGCACCTTGTCTCTTTAGAATCAAACTGTTAAAGGGATTAGTTTCCTTACCTGTGGAAAAAACTAAATGTTGAAAACATCAAAAGGATAGAAACTTAAAGAAGGATGTACACAAACCAGACCTCTCAGAAGCCCTTTTCATTCCTATAATTAACTGTTTTGTCATGCAAACAAAATAAGAATCTCACAGTCAGATCCCTAACCCGTGTAAATAATCTAAAGATTTCCCTCAGATGAAACAAAAAATTAGCTGGTAAAATGCACATTATTTTATATTTCAGGTACTTAATGTTGAAGTTTAAATTAGGAGAAAGGCTTCTAAAGTTATTGTTAGAAATTAAGATGCCAGGTTCTGACAGAAAAGAATGTTTTACTAACCCACTAAATACATTGTTACCCACCAGAAAAACAAGAATCATTAAACTCTTTTGAGCTATAAAAAGTACGAAAGGATTTTAGAAAAACACAGTATGAAAAGGATGTAAATGAGAAGGGTATACATTGAAAAGTGCACCAGTCTCTATTTTTCCCAGAGAACTATGTGGACATATGGATAGTTTGCCTGCTCAGGAGTGTTGGCTGTGTAGCTCTGGAGAATGTGTGGGTGAAAAGAGCAAACATATTAGTGAGACAGAGAAAAATTATAAGCAGAATGAGAAGGCATGTACCTTCTATGGGTTATTCCTATACACCTATTCTATAGGTGCCACTGTATAATCTACTCTAATTTTCCATACCTAAGAGATAATGGAATTTCACAAAGTTGTGCCTATAATGAGCCCAAGAATTGGTATTTTACTGTAGTATAACTTCCAAGAGGGTATCTACCTCACTGTGGGAGAAGCAAGTGGTGGATGTTCCATCATTTCTTATATATTTGATCACCATTATATGTTAAAAATATATGCTTAATTTCCAGTTTTAATTTTTCTGGGTTTAATTTCCAGCCATTGGTTAATTTTATCCAGTTATCTCTCCTGCATTCAATGTGAAAAAAATGGTGCACATCAATTTGAGAAATATGTGAAAAATATGAGCGTTAATAACAGCATTCATGCACAACATAGGACTGAAAGCTATGGTGGCATGTCTCCATGTCCCCAGCATAATCTCCTGTTTTCACTCACTACCTTTTTTTATACTGTTCATTTCCTCAAATAAATAAGTCTTCTCTTAGTGCACCCTTAGTAAGTTTGCAGATGACACTAAGCTGGGTGGGAGTGTCGATCTGCTTGAGGGTAGGCAGGCTCTGCAGAGGGACCTAGACAGGCTGGATCGATGGACAGAGGCCAATGGTGTGAGTTTTAATAAGGCTAAATGTAGAGTCCTGCATTTTGGGCGTAACAACCCCCAGCAGCGCTACAGGCTCGGGGAGGAGTGGCTGGAGAGCTCCCCAGCAGAGAAGGACCTGGGGGTGCTGATTGACAGCCAGCTGAACATGAGCCAGCAGTGAGCCCAGGTGGCTAAGAAGGCCAATGGCATCCTGGCTTGCATCAGGAATAGTGTGACCAGTAGGAGGAGGGAGGTGATCTTGCCACTGTACTCGGCACTGGTGAGGCCACACCTCGAGTACTGTGTGCAGTTTTGGGCACCGCAGTATAGGAAGGACATTGAGCTACTAGAGAGGGTGCAGAGAAAGAAACTAAGCTAGTCAGGGGTCTGGAAAACAGGCCTTATGAGGAGAGGCTTAGGGAGCTGGGGTTGTTTAGCCTGGAGAAGAGGAGGCTGAGGGGAGACCTTATCGCTCTCTTCAGCTACTTGAAAGGTCATTCTAAGGAGGCAGGTGTTGGCCTCTTCTCCCTTGTGACTAGTGACAGGACTAGAGGGAATGGGCTTAAGCTGTGCCAGGGTAGATTTAGATTAGATATTAGGAAGAATTTTTTTACTGAAAGAGTGGTGAGATATTGGAATAGGCTGCCCAGGGAGGGGGTGGAGTCACCATCCCTGGAGGTTTTTAGGAAGAGGATGGATGTGTTTCTTCAGGGGATGATTTAGGGATAAGAGTAGTGTAGAGCTATCAGTTGGACTAGATGATCTTGAGGGTCCTTTCCAACTGTAATGATTCTGTGATTCTTGAGCACATCTGAGAAGAATGCTGGCAACTCTGGTTGACTTATAGAGGAATGATTAGAAGAAACCGTTTTTCCCCCAAATGTCCTCTGCCATTCAACACATTTTTAGATATGTCTTGAATGAAACACAGCTGACATTTGACACACAAAGCTTGACAATCGTAATCCTCTGGGAACATGTGCATGTGTTTTGTTTTTTTTGAGGTGAAGATTGATCTGTGGATTTATATCCATGTTTTGAAGTGTGTGGATCATAACACAAATTAGATGAACAATAAAAATTTAAAAATTAAAAACATATGCAATCATAAATGAAATGGGACCAAATATCAACAGTGACATAGAGCACTCCCCAGAGGGTATTATAACAAAGTCCATCCTCACGAGACCCATCCTTTCAGCAAGAGCCCAGGTAAAGAGAGAGGCTTTCTAAGAGCAGAAGCCAAATGAATGTAGCTTATGTAGACTGAGCCTGGCAAAGAAATTTGACATCAAGGATATTTAACTGACATCCTTCACTGCCATCAATTTGTTGATATACAAGTCAATAGATGTCACTTCAACTGCTGTGGTGTTAGGTAATGGAGGGTGAAGGTCTTAGAAGTACATTAGGTAGCAAGTTAAGGTGAAGCAGTTTGGTACAGGATGAATGATCTCGTTTTCTGGGATGGACCACAGAGAAAATTAATCTGCATTAGATGTAAAGGGTTCTAGGTAACAATGTGTTGCTGAACACGCACAGTTGCATTTTATCGTGATATGTGTTGGGAGGGCAGTTCTATGAATGCAAGGTGTTTTTGCAGGCAGGAGAAAGAGAAGACAGACTGGCATTTGAGTGAATCACAGGAAGAAGAAGACACAGATCTGGGCTGCCTGTTTCAGTTAAAAATCTAGTCTAGAGTTTTGTTCTGTTTGGAAATATTTCTCATGTTTCTGACTCCCCTGAGGTGGAACCAAATCTCAGATCCACAGCTCTTCTTCCTCCCTTCCTTATTCCCTTCTCTATAATGGAGTAGTGTGATCCAGCCTATATAAGGCATTGGGTTTTTCTACCTCTGTGAAAAATGTAAAAGAATTTAGATTTGTTTTAGCTAACAACTGACTGAGGGCAGGTAGTGGTACAAATTCTTAAGTTTCTCTTTGATGAAGATACACATTGTCTAGAACAGGGACCAAGATCTTCCCCTGTCTTTATAAAATGATTACTGTGGCAGCTCCCTGAGCTTGATCATGGATTTTCAGTGCTGTCATAATTCAGACAATAATAGTAATGTGTTAATACTGGGCAAGAAACTCTATACCCGAAGTGCCTTAGAAAATGTTTGAACTGATTTGTGGTTTCAAGTGGAAGCCAGTTGAAACTGGATTGTATGAAATGGTTTTAGCCCCATAATCATCCTAGCTATTACCAAGTTTCTTACTAGGCTATAACTATTTAAATTCAGTGTTCAAAGTAAAATAAAGAGAGTGCTGAATCTCTGAAGTTCTGAGGCTGATGGCTTCACTGCCTGTATTCACAACCCAGCAGTTACTTCCCACTCTAGGCTATAGGAGTCTCACCATTCAGTTTGAAGGTAACATTTTAGATGTACTCAAACACTCAGAAGAATTGTTGTTGACTTCAGCAGGTTTGAGATTTCAGTCCTGGAGGTATAAATCTGTCCTACCTGCTCAGTAGGACAGAATGTCTGTTGTTATTTTTAACCCTACCTAGTGTAGTGAGAGATGTCCTCTTATGTAGATAAGATGAGCATAGATGAGCTCAGCCTCCTGTACTTCAGTTGTGCTGTGTGGGAAGTATGATAGGCTCAGATCTATTGCTTTAGTAGAACAACTAACCAATAACACTGAAGTTACTCTGCTTTTTCTCATGCCAGAAATATAGAGAAGGGAGCTTTCNCTGACATTTAGACCAAGAGCCTGTTATCTTTGCTAACAAGGTGTAGGACAGTTTCCAAGTTGTCTTTTCATCTGAATATTTAATAAGAGGTGTCACATATCAGAAGGCTTGGCATACCTTTTTGAGATCATGCTGTGCAGTGCTCTCATTGCCTGAGACTGTTGGAACAGCAAACTGTAGAGAGACTTGCCTGCCAAGACTTTGAACAGTTATGCAGAAGGTGAGGAACACGTATAAGCTTGGTGCGGTGTAGTTATGGGTGTGTATGAAGGCTTGCCAGGAAGGCTGTTCTCTAAGGGTGGAGAAACAGCATAGGCCAGCATGGATCATCAGATTTCCATCTGTCTGATATACAGAGCTGAAATCTTGGAGTATACTTTTTATTATTTGTTTCCTCCTGATATAAACAATGTCCAAAGATATAGGTAAGTGGGAGATGAGCTCTGAATAGCTGCCAGATCAATTTTGCTTGTGATGGGAAGTAGGGAGAGCTGTAATGGTGGGACACTGAGGGTCAGTCTTTCCACTCCCAGTGGAAGATGCATGTATTTGTGTGTCTGCCTGCAGTTTACTTTCTGTATGAAATTATTTTGAAGCCCTAAACACCAGAGGAGAAGTTGGCTACTTAGGTAAGTAAGGAAAAAAGAGTGATGTGACAGACAAGTTAGGATGAATAAACTTGGTGCATGAGGATTGAGAGAATGGTGAGATGAACACTTCAGTCAGAAAAGAGTATTTTTTGTGGGGAGAAGTGGCATTTGTCTAGCTTGCACTATCTTTCCTATAACTAAATTTCTCATGAAAAGTCAATGGGAGTTAGGATGGCTATGCTGAGTAATTTCATAAGTGGTTCTGATGTTAGTTTCCTTACAGCATGGTCATTAGCCTGTTAATTAACATAGCCAACCTGAACCTGCATTTTCAGCCTATTCCGATGACAGTCTGTGATGGCTAGCCAGGTCCACTCCAGGCAAGCTTGTCTTTCTGTGGCAAGCATAGCAGCCTGTAGAAGTACAATCTGGAAAGTAGTAGTAAAATAATTGTAAAGAAAATATGATACAGGTCTATAATATAATGCTATTAGTTGTTGGTATGACTATGTTTATATTACTAGGGATGTTCATCTATCCATACTGGTGAATGGAATTATTCATCATCCAGCTGCCACATGCTAAGAGCAGCATGCCCTCTCCTGCACCCTTACCTTTGGAGTTCAGAGCTAAAAAGATCACAGCTTCTTGCAGCCAGGATATCTTAATAACAAGTAGGATATCTGTGATCAGTTTTCTAATGCAGTTTTATTCTAGAGAGAGTCTTTTTCTTCTGCAGATTAAATACCTCATTGGTTTATTATTGTATTCATATGCATTCTATTCTAGACCTAAATGTAATGTTGAACCCCCTCTAAACTGCTTACAAATGACATGTTTCTCCTTGCTTTCTCTGCACCACCTCTAGTGCTTTTAATTTGTCTCCTTCCTTTCTTTCTCTTTCCCTTAATGTGATCCTTCATGGTCATATTGCTCAGGGTTTTCACCCTCTTTGAAAGGAACTGTTTCTAAAAAAGAAAGGGTGCAAGCTCTTGAAGTGGAGTATGAAAGTAGCAAAGCAAATCCTTCAGTGCACTGGGGATGAAAATGCTGCTCTAGGTCTGGCAAGTGACTCAGCCACGTTGGGTTTTTAACTTCTACTTTCAATTTTTAAAACAGAATTTGCAGAATTGAATCTCTGCTGAACTTATACTTTTACCTTTCTTTTAGCAAAGGAGAAAAATAGTACCAGAACAAGCTGATGGGAGAGACTTGGGTCCAAATAAAAATGTTTTAGTTGCTTTTAATATTAAAATATTGCTTGAAATGCAAGCTTTTAAGTGTGCTTAAAACACTTAAGTGTTTCTCATCAGTGATGAGATCTTTTTTGCTCCATGTGGATGGCTGTACAACTAACTGCAATGTATGGCTATGTAAAGAAGGGTGACTTCTTAGCCATTATGTATCAGACAGTTACTGGAAGCAAAGTAAATTAATGTTCTGTCTGGGTCTGGCATGTGTTAGCTTCCTATTTCACTTTCTCTGCACAAAAAAGATAAGAGGAATGCAAGCATTTCCCTTTATCTCACACAGTAATAATGCACCTCAGCAAAGATTTGAATGGGCTGCTGGATTATTAGGATTGTAATGTCTTGCTTTCCTTTTCAAGTAGGATGAAACTAAATGTAGTCATGTGTTGGGTTAGATGAACACAATGGGTTCTCAGCCGTAGGCTTTCATCACAGCAGTGATCTTGTATTATTTGGCCTGGCAGGGCTCTGGGCTCACAAAAATTTTGTAGGTGTCAGATGTTTGGCACTCAGAACTGGACACTGAGAGCTGTTGTCATACTTGTGTCTCCCTGCTTTCTAGTCTTTCAGTTTTAGAATACTGTCACCATTTTCAGTCTGTGGTCTTTAGAGGAGGCTAATGAAAAGCTGCTTCGTTAAGTCCAATTTCAGTTGTGTGAGCTTGAGTGATAGTCTGCTCAAATGCTGCTGTGTGCATTTGGGCAGGATCATGGTACAGTCTAGCTGCATGTTTGCTCAACTATAGAGTTGGGCTCTCATGGGCTTGGTATTTTCTAGGAGCAAAGTGACAGTGTGGTGTGGCTGCTGTGACTATTTTGTCAAGTTCACCTCTGAAAAAGAAAACCAAACCCTGTCTTTGAAACTATGCTTCTCTACTTCATAGCATATTTAGTAAACACATGTGGAGCAGCCACTGCAGCCATGCTTACTGTGCTCTGGTCAACTGCTTTTTGTAATTATTCAGTCACAGTGTCTTATATGATACAGTCTCTTGTTTTTCTTATAATTAATATACTATCTATATGCTGACTGGACCCATCCCATGCAGAAGTCTTCTGCCTTCCTGGGGCCCAGGGTAGAGACACCACTAGGAAACTCCCTGGTCTGGTACAGCCCTCTGATTATTCCCCATTAATGGTTGTTCAGATTGGCAGCAATGTTGCAGAGAAAAGTCCAAGGGCAATCAAAAAGCACTTCAGGGCACTGAGGAAATTGGTTGAAGGAACAGGAGCACAAGTAGTGTTTTCCTCAGTCCCTTCAGTAGCAAGGATGGATACTGAAAGGGATAGAAGAACTCATCTGATTAACATGTGGCTCAGAGGCTGGTACCATCAGTGGAATTTAGTTTGGTGTTTTGTTTTGTTTTTTTTTATTATGGGGTGGTTTACATGGTACCAGGCCTGCTGGAAACAGATGGGGATTTACCTGTTTCAAAGATGGAAAAGGATAATAGCCCATGAGTTGGAAGGGCTCATTGAGAGGGCTTTTAAACTAAGTTCAGAAGGAGAAGACGTTAAAACTAGTCCTACTAGAGATGAACCTAGGAGTGGCAGGCTAGTGTTGGAGGCGAGATCAAAAGTCTACCTGAAGTGCATCTTCACCAACACACACAACACGGGCAATAAAGAGGAGAGACTGGTCACAAGTGGTGTTTCCCTAGTCTCAGTTTTGTGGACAGTCCTGTTTAA
Source organism: Galbula dea (assembly GCA_013399015.1). Classification (NCBI taxonomy): domain Eukaryota; kingdom Metazoa; phylum Chordata; class Aves; order Piciformes; family Galbulidae; genus Galbula; species Galbula dea. The sequence continues at coordinate 688,501 of VWZX01010074.1, forward strand.
TATCTTTATCAATGATCTGGATGAATGGATTGAGACCACCCTCAGTAAGTTTTCAGATGACAGCAAGTTGTGCAGGAGTCTTCATCTGCTCAAGGATACGGAGAATCTGCAGAGGGATCAGGACAGGCTGGATAGATGGGCTGAGGCCAGTAGGATGAAGTTCAACAAGGCCAAGTGCCATGTCCTTCACTTGGGTCACAACAACCCTATGCAATGCTACAGGCCTGGGGGAGAGTGGCCGGAAGGCTGGTTGATGGAAAAGGACCTGTGAGTGTCTGTCGACATCTAGCTGAACAGGAGCCAGCAGTGTGGCCATGAGGGCCAACAGCATCCTGGCTCGGATTTGAAATAGCATGGCCAGCTGGATTTAGGGAAGTGATTATCCCACTGTACTCAGCACTGGTGAGGCCACATCTTGAATAATATATTCAGTTTTTGACCCCTCACTACAACAAAGACACTGAGTCCAAAGTCCAAAGAAAGGCAATGAAGCCAGCAAAGTGTCTTACAAAGAGCTGCTGAAGGAACTGGGGTTGTTTAGTCTGGAGAAGAGGAGGCTTAGGGAAGACCTTATCTCTCTCTACAACTACCTGAAAGGAGCAGGAGATGGAAGTTGGTGTCTTCTCCCAGGTGACTAGTGATAGAACAAGAAGAAATTGACTCAGGTTGCACTGAGGAGGTTCAAGTTGGATGTTGGGAAAGATTTCTTCATGGAAAGTGTAGTTAGGCATTGAAAGACGCTGCCCAGAGAAGTGATGGAGTCACCAGCCCTAGAGATGTTCAAAAAAAGTGTAGACGGGACACTTTGTGACACTGTTTAGTGGCATGGTGGTATCAGGTCAGCGGTTAGACTGGATGATCTAAGAGGTCTTTTCCAACCTTAGTGGTTCTATGATTCTATGATGTTCTGTTGCAGGCTGTCCTACCAGAGAAACGATGACGATGAGGAAGAAGCAGCCAGAGAACGTCGTAGACGGGCTCGACAGGAAAGGCTGAGGCAAAAGGAAGAAGGTGATCTATCAGAAGTAACTGAGAAATCAGAAATTAATGCCCAAAACAGGTAAACGTCTGATGTTTTTTACTGACAAGTCAACAGTAATTTTTGTTGAGTAGAGTCTTGAAGAAGTCAGTTTTGCTACTTAAATTTTAAGCACCAGATTTGTTCATCCTTGCTCTGAAAATGACCTAACACTGTGAGGAGTGCCACTGGCAGCATCTACACAGTGGGGTGGGAGCATCACTGAAGCAGGGCTTGAAGCCATGCTCGTGACCCTTTCCTAGGGTGTTCTTAGGGCTGTCTATGAGGTAACTCAGCTGTGTGTCATGAAGGGTAACACCTCTGATTCATCCTGCTGTCAGATACCCTCAGGCATGACTGCATCTGGCCTCAAGTTGCATCTGAAATATGTCTGCAAGGTTCTGGGTGTGAGTGCTAGACCTCAGCTCCCGTCTGGCATTTGCAGGGTCATACAACCATAAACTGCAGAAAAGCTTATGAAATGAGGTGCCACTTGTCAAAAGGTGAGTGGGCAGAGCTGGCTTTCCAGCCTGTCCACCATTTATACAGTTTCACATAGTCACAAATAATAGATCAAGATTTCTAGTAGCAGTAGTAACACAACTGATAGAAGAGACCAGAAATAAATATTGCGATATCAAGATAATAGGTACAGAGCAAAAGGTGCATTCTATTAGAGACAGCATAGGAGAATGGACATATATAAGAAAACAGCAACATTTCTGATTGTAGATTATAATCTTTTTTCCACAATAGAGGAAAAAATAAACCTAGAAAGAGGGGAAAAAATCAGCACACAGAATTAAACAACTGAGTTTTGAAAGACTTAAGAAATCTGCAGGGACTGAGTGAGATCCAGTCTCGATACCTATAGGTGTTGAATAGAATGTCTTAAATTAGATCCTGTAGTCTACTTTGTTTTCTAACAGATTATTGTCCCTGTGCAGACAATCACATCATCACTACACCTTTAGTTGGTAGGCCATCCCATTATGGGCTGTATCTGTGGATGTTGTTGCTGAACTGGAGTAGCTTCTTGTTGCTAGAGAAGTTCACTTAAGTCAGGAAATGTCTCACTGTGTGACATTGTCAGAAAGTTTTGCCTAATAAGAAGACTGTGCATAAGATGTGTACACCTCACGCCAAGCTGAAGAGGGCCTTAAAGCAAACTAAGGTCTTCCAAGTATTCTGCTGCAGAGTGTAGAAGAGGAAGATGAATTTTTCAGGGCTGTTCATATTTCAGCTGCTTCAGGTGTCACAGACAATGACTATTGAGGTCAGTAAGACTCCTGGGGATGTCAGTAGCTGTTGGAGCTGGCCTGGAAGGGAAACTTTCCAGGTTCTGACATTGTGAAACACCTCATTCCTATACATGTAGAAGTGCCAAAATTGGTCCTTGGAACCATTTTGCTAAATTTTGAAGTGTGCAACCTGTTGTGTTTTCAAACAATGGAATGAAGTTACAACAAGTTTTTTTCTGGAAACAGCTAAGAACATGTTAGATTTATTTTTTTAAATGCCAAATTGTTACTTTTGTGTAGTGTGGCAGAAGAGGAAACCAAGCATGCTACAAGCACAAGGGGAGCAGATGACGAAGCTGCATTGTTGGAGAGACTGGCAAGACGGGAGGAGAGACGCCAAAAGCGTTTACAGGAAGCCCTGGAACGTCAAAAGGAATTTGACCCCACGATCACAGATGGGAGCTTGTCACTGCCCAGCAGGAGAGAAGTAAACAATGTGGAAGAAAATGAGACCATGGGGAAAGAGGAAAAGGCTGAAACACGCCGAGCACGCTATGAAACTGAGGAAACAGAAACGGTCACCAAATCATACCAAAGGAACAACTGGAGGCAAGAGGAGAATGAAGAGGAAAAAAAAGAAGAAAAAGACAAGGCGGAGGTACAGGAGGAGAAACCCAAGGAGGTCCCCCTAGAGGAAAATCAGGTAGATGTGACAGCAGAAAAATCCACGGATAAAGAAGAGGTAGTAGAAACAAAAAATCTAGCTATAAATGCAGAGGAACACAAAGTAGAGAATGATACGAATGCTGTGCCAGAAGGGGAACAGAGTATAACCAATGCTGTAGATAAAGAGAAGCTTAGAAATGAGGAAAAGGCTGAGGAAGAGAGGAAGGAAACAGAAGAAAGAGAGAAACTCCAGGCAGAAGAGAGAGAGAGGTTAAAAGCAGAGGAAGAAAAGAAGGCAGCTGAAGAAAAACAGAAAGCAGAGGAGGAGAAGAGGGCAGCTGAGGAAAGAGAGAGGGCTGAGGCAGAAGAGAGGAGGGCAGCTGAGGAAAGAGAGAGGGCTAAGGCAGAAGAGGAGAAGAGGGCAGCTGAGGAGAGAGCGAGGGCTAAGGCAGAAGAGGAGAAGAGGGCAGCTGAGGAGAGAGCGAGGGCTAAGGCAGAAGAGGAGAAGAGGGCAGCTGAGGAAAGAGCGAGGGCTAAGGCAGAAGAGGAGAAGGCGGCAGCTGAGGAAAGAGCGAGGGCTAAGGCAGAAGAGGAGAAAAGGGCAGCTGAAGAAAAGGCTAAGCTAGAAGCAGAGAAATTAAAGGAAAAACAAAAGATGGAAGAAAAGAAAGCAGAAGATAAACAGGTAAAAGAGAAGAAAGTGCAAGAGGAAAAACCTCAAGCAGCTTTCCTAAGAAAACAGGTACAGTAAACATTTTGCACCAAAATAAGACCACCTGTGGTTTGCAAGAAATGTAATGCAAAGGAAAAAAAAAGATTGAATTGGAATTTCCTCACAGATCTGTTCCTGCACTGAAATGACTAATACTTGTGACCTCCCTCTTGCTCTCTTTTTTAAACTAAAGCTTCTTCTTTCTGCTTACCAGTAATGCTGTGCACAATGTGCCTGATCTCACTCCACCATTCAAAGAAAACCTTGCATGTTCAGACCTCTGAATGTTTTTTTTCTGCCTTTTTTCTCCACTGCTCTAAACTAACCTAATGTAGTAACACAAGAGATGGAGGCAGACACAGCTTGGCACAAAATACTATGAGCACCTGGCAAACCGTGTGAGGAACGTGTGTGTTAAATGCCATCACAAGAGAAGGCTCTGTGTTGGAACATGTGAGCTTGATGCCACACGAGGCAGAAAGGCCCGGATGGGAAAATGGGAGCATTTGAAAAGGGTGGAGGGAGCACAGCTGCACACGGAGATGTGAGCACAGCAGCACATGTTGGAGATGTGGCTGCACACAGGATTGGTATGTGAACACAGTGTGAAGAAACAAGTGCAAACAGATACAATTTTTTTATATTAAACAAAATTAAAACCTCAAAAACAAAGGGGGAAGAAAAAGATGCTAAAGTGGAAGCTAAAAAGGAAAAGTTACCAGCTGAGAAGATCCAACCTACCTCCAAAAAAGATCAGGTAACTTGTAAACCGTTGATTTAAATGTTTTAGGGAAACTTGAGATAAGAAAATAAATAAGGGACCTGTAACTGAAAGTTGCTTGTTCAGCAAAGTACTGAAGCATGTGCTTCACTTCAAGAACATGGGTAATCCTGATGAAATAAATAGGGATGAAGCTAGTTATGTGCTTAAAATGAAGTAAATGCTTAAGTACTTTGATCTTTTGAGGCTTTAGGACCAAATTCTGTTTGTCTTAGAACAAATATTTCAGGAAACTCAATTCAGTTAATAATATAAGGATGGTTTGCACCCTAGGGATGAATTTTTCAGGACTGTATCAGCTAACCAGCCTTCCTTGGTTTCCTCCCACTTTATAGTGAACTTTTTCCCTGCAACTGAGACCTACTCTTATAATAATAATAATCTAGACTCTTTGGCCACCTGACTGCCTTGACTAATGATTTTCCCCCAAAATGCAATGCCCCATGACATAAACTGTGCATACCCAAGATTCTTATTTTGTTTTAAAGAGGAAAAACTACAAAATTTACTGCATTGCATTTCCACTGTAAACACAGGAGCTGGTGCCATGGTGTTTTACTGTATGGTAAGTAAATAAGATTTGGGGACCATTTACTCTTCAGGTTACAGCTGGACACAGGGAGCCATATTCAGTGTGGTGTAGCAACTGTGCTTTTAGTTTAAGGTAGCAGGCATCAAAATACACCCTGATTCTAATCAGCCATTAGGCTGGCTGGGGCCTTGAAGGTTTGGACCTATTTGGGTTCAGCTAGGTCTGTGTGGTGTAAAGGGAGCCACAGCACAGATATCTAGTAAGTCTAGCTGCTTGGAAGCATTGAGGGTTGTAGATGGTTCAGTCCAGGGTCCTTAGTTGTGGGATTAATTTAGAACATGCTGTAGATGCTTAGCTCAGCCTCGGAGATTGATGAAGGCAAATTATGTCACATGGCTTGATTATCTAGGTTATCACATTTTGAGTAAGGTACATATGAGATTGAAAAGGCAAATGAAGAGGTGAAGATGGCTAGAAGACAGGTTCCTTATGAATAGGGAGAGAGATTGACAATACTAGAATAAGTTACTCTAAAGGGGAAAAGTTAAATGAGACTTAATGGAGACGCTTTGGAATAGTGCACTACAAAAATGAACTTAATTGTGAAAGCAGATGAAAGAGCTGTACAAAAAATAAGGGATGGATTATATTGAATTATATATTAAAATTATATATTATATTACACATATATAATATATAATTTTTTTTTCTAAGACAGAATCAACTTGACAGGATTCAGTGTTGCACACTGTCTTTGAATGTTACATGTAAATGTGAAAAGGAGACTGTAACTGACCATAAATGTTCATAGAATCTCCTCAATTGGAAGGGACCTACAAGGATCATTGAGTCCTACTTCTGTCACTGCATAGGACAAACCCCAAAATCACACCATGTGCCTGAGGGCATGTTTCTGGACTTCTGTAAGGCTTGGCACCATGACTACTTCCCTGGGGACCCTGTTCCAGTGCTCGATCACCCTCTGAGTGAATAACTTTTTCCTAATATCTAACTTAAACCTCCTCTGGCATAACTTCATGCCATTGCCTTGGGTCCTGTTGCTGGTCATCAGAGAGAAGAGATCAGCTTGTTCCCCTCCACTTCCCCCTGTGAGGAAGCTGTAGGCTGTGATGAGGTCTCTCCTCAGTTTCCTTTATCCCAGGCTGAACAAACCAAGTGACTTTAGCCACTCCTAATACAGCTTCTCCTCTAGACCCTTCACCATCTTTTTGTCCCTCCTTTAGACACTCTTTAGTAGCTTTATATCCTTTTTATATTGTGACCTTCAAAACTGCACATAGTACTCGAGGTGAGGACACACCACTGCAGAATAGAGTGGGACAATCTCCTCCCTTGACAGGGTAGCAATGCAATGCCTGATGCACCCCAAAACACAGTTTGCTCTTCTGGCTGCCAGGACACACTGCTGACTCACATTCAACATGCTGTCAACTAGAACCCCCAGATCCCTCGCTGCAAGGCTGCTTTCCAGCCTCTCATTCCCCAATCTGTATGTACATCCAGGGTTGCCCCATCCCAGGTGCAAAACCTGACACTTGCCCTTCTTAAACTTCATACAGTTGTTTATTGATCAGCTCTCTAGTCTGGCAAGATCTCTCTGCAGAGCCTCTCTGTCTTCAAGGGAGCCAACAGCTTGTCCTAATTTTGTGTCACTGGCAAACCTACTTAGTATACCTTCAAGTCCTGCACCCAAGCAGTTTATGAAGATATAGAAGAGCACTGGCTCTAAAATGGATCGCTGCTTAACTTCACTAGTAGCTGGTCGCCAGCCTGATGTAACCCTTTGAACCTACCTGTCAGCCAGTTGTTCACCCATCTCATTATGCATTTGTCTAGCCTCGTGCTGGACATTTTGTTCAGAAGTACACTCTGAGAGACAGTATTGAAAGCTGTACTAAAATCCAAAAAGGATTACATCAACTGGCTTCCCTTGATCAACTAGGTTGATAATCTTGTAAAAAGAAATTTAGTTTGTCAAGCAGGATTTTTTTCTCATGAACCCATGCTGGCTGTGACTGGTTAATTGATGGTGGGTGGGAACTTGAAGCACAATAATACTGCTCTTGTTCACGTGGAGCTCAGTCAACTCTCACTAGAGCTCTCATCATGCTTTTAACCTGTAGGCACAGGGCTAGATTATTCCAGGACATTGGTAAGACTTTAAAAAATGACTTGTGATTTTAGTGCTTTCATTTTTGGATGTTCAAGCAGAGTCGATTTAAGGGACTCCCAATTTCAGAGCAATGCTGAATACACATCCACTAAAAGGTAAATCTTTTGCATACATATCAAGCTGAGAATTCAAAGTGTTTTGCTCAGTTTTGAAAATCTCCGTTGTTGCTTCTTGGCTTGTGAAGAAAAATTGACAATTTCAGACTCTAAGTCAAGATCAGACTCCTATCTCCACTCCTCCACATCTTTCAAGGACACACAAATTCACTGAAGCCTACTTCTGGACCATATATACAGTTAAGAGGATGGCAGTGTATCATTAACAAGATCCTGAAGGAATACAGTGTATCTACATAATCAGATTTTGCTTTTGCAGTTTTGCAACACAAGCACATATCCTTTCTTACTGTGACCAAAATGAGGCTCTCAAAGTTCAGATTTTGGTCAAATTAGTAAGAAAAATCTGTCTCCTTTTCTGAACTGCCCCACAATTTTTGGTTCTCAATAGTGGCCTGGAAAGTTCATAAGAACAAATTTTCTCATGATGTGAGACTCCTGGTATTTCCTGCTTCCAGTTTGGCTAGACATGCCACAACAGTTGCTTTTCTCATGGTATTTGGGTATGGTAGTTGGCTTTAGATGGAAGCCCTAAACACAGATGCCCGCAGGTTTTAAGTCACCAAGTAACAGAGCCCAAATAAAGAATCAAATTTGCCAGAAAACAATAGTGTCAGTAGCTGATTCACTGCAGTCTGAAGGTGTTCAAACTCTGCATTTAGAAATCTCAACTCTCAATTATTAGCATAATACCTTAACAGGAAAGAAGCAGTATAGAGAAAGATTAAATTATAAATAAATAAAGCTGGAAATCAGCTAAAGATACTTTTGATTGTGTTCTATCTTGACTTGATGGTCAAGATTTGTGAGAGCATATGAATTGGGTTTAGTTCAGGTAATTCCACCTGTCTACTGCAATGGGAGTCAGTGTAGTGCATTTTAGGGAAGCACTGAGACAAGGCAAAGTACTTTTTCTGATGCCTGCCTTTGGAATGGGACATAATGGTTTCTGGTTCTGTGCTAATCTGTCTCTGCTTTGGCATTAAAATTAGTAGGAGAAGGATTAAGTCCAAAAAGTATGAAACATTTCTGTAATAACTTGTTTTATCATCTGTTTGAATAAAGAGACCAAGCTGTATTGATGGTTTTCTCTAATGCAGACACATTACCATAAATCCTACTGGCTTCTGAAATGCTATTTCCTAACCTATTGATTTTTAAACTATATTGTTTTAATATTAAATTTCTCAGTTTCAGTTAAGATGTAAGAGATGTGACCCTACCCAGTGGACTTCAATACACCAGGCAGCTGGAAGTATTGACTTTTTAATGAGACTTAGAAAGGCCTTGATGAAAATCTTGGCAAAAGAAATCCTATTCTCTCAAAATCCCAACACAGACATTCCAGCATGCAAAATCTTGCAACAATCAACATTGCTGGTTTCAGTATCACCCTGACTGGAACTGAAGGGCTAGGAGATTGCTAACAGGCAGCAGTTTTTTGCTGTGAACATGAACGCTAGCTGCAATCTTGCCCAGATTTAGGAGCACCTACAAGATGTTTCTGTCCGGAGGTATTTATTAGGCTCAATGAATAGCCCTGGTTGTCTTATCCCAGCTCCTAGAAAACGGAAAACCATTCCTTGAGGCTGCTAGTAATAATGGCCTTGTTTTCTAGTAGTCACAGCGTCATAGCTAAAGAATGCACAGTCATGGAAACTGAACTCCCCTTTTGTCCTTCAGGGCACTTCTACAAGGTTGTATCTAAAGCCAGCTGGGGAAAGTCTGCACTATCACTGCCTGCTCTCAGGGCAGAGCAAATATCTCTCTGGTTTGTTTTCAAAATCATGCACTAGTGGCAAATTTGCTTGAGTAGTTTAACTACCTAGAAGACGCTTGTAGTGTGTGTCATCGTGGCATTGTTCGTCATATCAGGTCCTGTGAGCAAGCAAACTGGCCTCAGGGTAAATTCAGAGACTGGCTTTGGGACATTACTAGGCAATGTAATTCAATGTCTTAGCAGGATCTTGACTTTGAAGACTCTGAACTCATCCTTTTCTGGTAAAGACATTACATCTCCAGAACTACTTCTCTGATGAAGAAGGATAGAAATTTTATTTGATTTGGGAGTGGGGGTGTATATCAGGTTTTTTTATTTCAAGGTGCTTCTTGGAATGCCATAAAAGCAATTGTGTTGCAGACAAAAGTGTTATGAAAGGACTTTTTATTTGTAGTTAGCAAATGGAATGGCAACAGGCTTCCAAGGAACAAAAGAATTGTTTTTCTATAGGTCTTCATATTAATTTTTCACAGAAGGTATTTCTTTCTTGGTAGCTATAATGTTCCTCCAACATGGTTGAGCTGGGGAAAAAAATAATAAAAATTTGGATGTAAATTCTAGAGAATTATAGGACAAATCTTTGTAAGTGTTTCCAGAGAGAACATTTGCTTTACAGGATTAAACATTCATATCTGACAAGACTGTCTATGACAGTGGTCACAATCCCTAGTGGGGTTATGATTTTTCTCAGAGTATTATTCTGATATAAAGTTAATTTTGTGGTTTAGTCATCATTGCAATACTGAAATAACCATCTCCTATGATACTGGAAAGAGTGTGAACTTTGGTGAAGGTTATATTGTTATTTGTATGCCACCAATGCCTTAAACTTTGTACCAAGAACGTATCCATGAGCCTAATCCCAAGGAGTTTGCAACCCAGAATCTTAACAGGCAACAGGTGAATGATACTGCAGCAAGAAGGAAGTGAGTTGGGGTGAAGCTGCAGAATGAAACACTGTGATAGTATAGTCCCATGGCTGCAACAAACTCACATAAGACTGATAATTTAATTCAAGATGTTATCATCCTGAATTCAGATCAGGGCAGAAGAGTGGTAGCTGGGTATAGTTTAGAGCTTTATAGATTCCTTCTGCCATGAAGCACATAAACATTTTGTTTATGCTCCTGGTAACTGAAAGAAGACTCCCAAAGCTCCATCAGTCAAGAGCATCAATTCTACTGCACTTTGCAGTAACACAGGCTAGGGGAAGAAGCAGCAAGCTCACTTCCCAGAACTGATTCAAGTTGGTAACAGTAATAAAGCTACACAGGAGGTTGGAAACTCACATTAAAGTCCCTGGACTTCAGTCATCACCTAAATGCACATCACAGGCATTTTGAATACAGTTTCTTAGTTAATCATTAATACTAAGAAATCTCTTATCTTCAGATGTTGTTTAGAATACCCCATTGTGACTACTTCTTTTATGTTTTGTTTTGCTTCTTGTTTTTGTTCTGTGATTTATGGTATCTCCTGAGCAGGTAAAAGATGACAAAGATAAAGGAAAAGCACCCAAGGATGAGTTTAAAAGTGTTTGGGATCGTAAGAAGGGAGTTCCTGAACAAAAGGCGCAGAACGGAGAACGTGAACTCACTGCCCCAAAACTTAAACCTACTGAGAATGCTTTTGGGTAAGTTCCAAGTAAGCACTGGGCTTGCTTATATTGTAGCAGAGCAGGGGGCCATTTCTGGGTCTCTGCTTAATAACCTTGAAGGAGCTGAGTAGAAGACTTAGGTTGGCAGTATAAGCAGAGGCTTTAGTGTTCATTGGACTGTAAGTATGAATTAAGGCTCTTGGCCTATATTTTAATGAACTACTCCCATGTTGTTGCAGCAATGAAATGAACTACAGAAAGCAGATGGAAGAAGCCTTGCTCCCTCAGTAAAGACCAAGTGGCTTATTTTTGCTCTGCTGGGGCTTTCCTTCGTTGAAGGATATATATTTCTAATGTCTGCACAGAGACCAATAATGACAGCAGCCCAGACTTTGTGTTCTCTAATTTTTTAAGTCAGATCTCAACCTTTACTAAAGTAACCTATTTCCAATTACCCACCTGCTTTTAATCAGACTCTGCATACCAATATGGAGCACAGTTCAGCTGGTAACTCTTGAGAGAGATTCTCTCTTGTTTTTAAGGCACACCTTGAAATTAATGGCTTCTCTACAAAATTTATTTTTCGGTTAGGTGAAAACTATTCCAATTATTTTTTTCCTTTTTATAAGGTGCATTACAGTTTGATTATTATTTTTCTTTTCAAGGAAATATTGACCTTATGGTAGTATTGGGAAATTCATTGAAGGTAGCAAATTTCTAGAGAAAAGGTTTTTAATAAAGGATTCTGCCTGCTGAAAAGAAGGGATACATGAAGCTGAGCAGAAGTTCTTCCATTTAGCTGAAAACCAGGAAGGAGTAGGTTAAAAATCTGTCTTTTTTTTTCCTTCTGCATCTCTCTTCCTCTTTTACATTGACTCAGGCAAAGAAAAGGTTAAGCTCTCCAGGCACTTTGAGAAATCTGTGCATGGCAGATGGGATTTACTGTTGTATCTCAGCATTCCCCTCATGATTCTTCCGGGAAAAACAAACTTTCTCAAAATAAAATGCAGTTCAAAAGTCCCTGGAGACACTCTGACCTAAGGCCAAAAGACAGACAGAGATGGAGATGGAATAGCAGGAAATCAGCCTTGCTCAGAACTGTCCTGCTTCATGACTTGGGTCACATCATCAATAACATGAGAATGGTTCTCTAAAAATATTTGTGTTGGTTTTTCATTCGCTTTACTTCCTGTGGGAGACAAGCCTTAGTGGCAACATCTAGATTTGTGTTTCCACTGCTTTTTTTTTGTTTTCTTTTACTAGTTTTCTTCTAGTCTTTTTTTTTTTTTCCCCAAAATGTGGGAAGAAGCCTGTTTAATAGCCTCATAGCACCTGAGACTCGTGTTGGCAACATCAGCAGAGGCTGTAGTGTTCATTCGGTTGTTAGGTATGATTTAAGGCTTTTGGCCTATCTTCCAGTGAACTACCCCCACACTGTTGGGCTTTGTTTGGAACTGTCTTTTTTTCTTGTATTTTTTTTTCATATGTACATATGATTTAAGAAACATGTAACTTTGCTAACTCTCAGTGGTGAGAATTTAGAATAAAATAGGGTAATAGAAGCTAAAGAAAAATCTTATCCATGTCTTGTTGCTTACATCAGTCAGAGAAACACAGAGTAAAACCCCATTTTATGGCTTCCCCTTCCCATCTCCCCTCCCACCTGCCTTCCTCCCTGTTTTCACACAGGACTGCAGAAGCCCTGAATATAATGTAACACGATTTTTCACATTGTTCTAAGATTTTTGACTCCCACAAACCACTTCTTTCCTTTTCCTCCTTGTTTGAAAACTGGCAACCAACTTAATTTCTTAGCACCAAAGAGCTGCTTACAAAAATCTTTCTCCACCCAGCCTCTCAGTACTAATTTTCCAATGCTGACAGTGGGGAACAGAGATTCCCAGAATCTATTGAAAACAGGAGTTTGGGAGGTGGAGGAAAACAAGAAATGTTACTGCCAGCTTATTGTTTGCTATTTTGGACTATGCAGAGCCAGTAGAAGTCCTGTAAGCTGCATGAGAATAGAATAAGCTATTGTGTGTGGAACATTTTGGGTTCTCAGTACCTCTGCAAACTGAATAAAAGGTATTTCAGACTGAACACCCAAAATCGTACCTCACACCTCAGGTATTAATCCTCACTTTGTTTTTGAATGGGCTAAATGCAATGTCAAATAAAGTTTCCAAAGTTTCTCACAATACTTTAGTTAATTGTTAGTACCTGATGCAAGCCCTTTTTCATGAACGTTTACATTAAAGAAACTTATACTGAAGAGTCTTCTTGTGGTTCTACTTTTGTGATTTAAGTGATTCTAATGTAAAAACAAATTCAGGAATAGGGCCTGGAGCAGAAAAGATTGTGATAAGGTGATATTAGGGAAATATATACTATGAACTTGAAACTCTAGGCTAGAAAATCAGGCATGAGAATGTACTGGGGTCAGGTATGTTCATGGACCTTTGGGTCTTTTTTTTCCTTTAGCTTTGCTTTGTGATGTTGCATAGAAAATACTTTCTAAACCCAAGTAAACACATTGAAAAATGAGTGCCATTTTCCACTACTTTAGTGTTAACCTTACACAGATGAAGTACAATGGCTGAATTCACATAATAACATGTTTGGTTATGTTATTTTGCCACATTTTTTTCCAATGATACAGTTCCTAAGTCTTGCATGCTGTGCTAGAACTGAATTTTATCCAATTTGGTAAGATCACATGAGGGCAGAGGCCTCTGTATTAGTAGATTTTATCGTGATATTGAAACGAAGCTCTGGTCCTACAAGCCTGTTTTATATGGTTAATTCCACCTAGATGAAGCACCTATTTGAATAAAAAACACATTTGCAGAATTGGATGCCATTCACCAGACTGCAAATTTATAGGATTATAAATATTTGGTTTTCTTGTTGTTATCTCTAATCTGATCATCTCTTACAGTTATTGATATTGTTGAAATGCTTGATTTGCACTGTCTTGTGGTATTATAATCTGCAACACCCTGGTTGCATTAATTAAGTCATTAATATCTAGATTTTTAAAATGCCAACAGAATAGAGCAGAAAGTTGTCTAAAAAAAAACCCCCCAAAACCCTGTAAGTACATGCTCTTTCTGTTCCTTGTGAACAGCACACTGGTACCTCTTGGGTACCTGTCTTCTTGTTAGCAGTAATATTAAACACATTCAGGAAGCAGACACTTGTTTAAGCACTGGTGTGGTAATTGTTGAACTAGGCAATGCTATGTGACTGTTGAAAATACACACTTCACCTATTGAAATTCTTTGGAGTTTTTTATTTTTTAAAATATTTATTCTTTCTGTCTCTTATTATAGTTGGTTGGAAAACTTTTGGTTTTGTCTTGTGGAAAGTTACCATTATTAAATGCTTTCCAGTTTCTTAGTAAAAAGTCATACTTTCCCTGGAAAATCACAGCAAAAGTTATGATGAACCTTTCTGTTCATACAGGCAGAGAGAGTAAAATCCTAGGTGTTATAGATGAGATAGGAACCTTTTTAGGGTTTTAAACACTGTTGAAGCTATAATATTCTCTTCCCTCTCTTGTCTCCATCTGTTTTCCTCAGGTCAAGTAATTTTTTCTGTCCTCATAGAAGTTTGTCTTTTTCTAGAGGATTTATAAAAAATGCTTGTGCATCTTTTATTACACAGAACATAGCCCAATATTTTATCTATGAGGTTTTTATATGTAAATTTATCTTATTTAAAATCAACAGAGAGAGTTACTTATGGCTTTGTATTGCTTTAGTTTCTGTCTGAAATATAACATGCTTTTGGATGTGTTTCCTCTGTACACAAACTGCAGAGCAGAGGCGTGAAACTGTAACAGTTTACTGTATACCACGGAGATGCTTATGAGATATGACACCTCTTCCTGAAGTTACATGAGGTGTTAAATATTTCAAACTTAGTTACTGAATTCCCTGAAAAATGGAGGTGGCCTGAGTTCTTGGGCAGGGTGGTGCAGCTCCTGTGCACAAAAGCACATTAGACACTTCCTCCTCATTGGCAGCAGATGGGAGAGGTGCTCCTTGTATCATCCTAGCCTACTGAGTGATCAGAAAGTTTCAGGCCTGTTGTAGCTGCAAGGACCAGAAGTTTTTACAAAGCAATATCTCTAAATGCCAGGCTCTCACGTTGCTGGGGTATACGTGGCAGTGGGTGGCTCTGGGCAGGAAGGGAAATCTTGTTCCCCATCACCTTCCCCACCATTTTTTTCCTAGACGCTCCAATTTGAAAGGGGTGGCCAACGCCGAGGAAGCCAAGCTGGGGGCTCAAGTCGAGGCTGGAAAGCGGCTAGATCAGCGCCGTCGCCAAGGAGAGAACGAGGATTTTGAGAAGCTGAAGGAGAAGCAGCAGGAGGCAGCAGCAGAGCTGGATGAACTGAAGAAAAGGCGGGAGGAGCGCCGGAAAATCCTGGAGGAAGAGGAGCAGAGGAAGAAGCAGGAGGAGGCTGAGAGAAAAGCTAGAGAGGAGGTAGGGGTTTCATATGAAATATTGGACTGTGATTTTATTCCTTTGTTATTACTACTTTACTTCCATTGGCCTTGCATTAGTTGATAGCTCTTTATAGAAGAAGCCTCTATTGTATGATTTCACAAGTCAGGATTTCATCTGCAATAATTGCAAATTTTGTGTCTTCTTGGGAATTCAAAATGTTGGGGCAGTATTATAGCCACAAAGTTCTTGATTTATTTGGTCTGTCTTGTTGACATTACACAAATTGGATTACAAAGTGCACGTCAAAATTTGTTTCCTGCAGATAGGCTGGAATGTTAATGTCATATATAGTTACAGTTGACTAGATCTTCCTAACAAGATATTCTTGTCTATTTAAATATTGTGTACCCAAGCACATCTGTTTGCTTGTACTTCATCTGCCAAGGGACTCTACAAATAGGATTTCCCAGTCTCTGGTGCATCATTTAGGTATCTTACTTGTTTGGAAAACAAATGATAGATGAATAATAGTAGTGTTTGGCAGCTGAATGCCAATTGCTTTAAATAGTAAGCTCTTTAAAGTAGAACTCAATAGATGCTGAGATTGCACAATACCTTGCTGGTCAGACCCTGATGACCATCATTCACATGACAACATTGACAACATCATGACATCATGACAACAATGTTGTGCTTTGAGGGCTTCAGATTTGGCTTGTAGTTTATGAAATAAATGCTCATGTTATCTCTTAAGAGGGAAAACTGTAAGCACTTTATCTCCACTTTTTTGGGGCGGCACCTATTGATTTTTCCATGTGAAGTATTAACCAGTGTCAGAGTAGATGGACAGAAGAAGAGTACAAAGATGAATACATGAGGATAGAGAGAAACTGAATTTCAGTATTTTTTATAAATGTGTGTTTTTTTCTTTTTTAAAGTGTCACTACATGGCAATAAATCTGGTGACCTCATTGTGAGGAGACACTAATACAGCCAGTACAGACTATGTGTATTCCCTACTGCCTTAACACTGTGATGGCTTAACAGCAATATGTTCCTAGAGTTTAGATACGTCACTGAATTTTCTTGACTGGCATAAAAATCTATTCTTTGTTAACTGGTACATGCTTGCAGGACTGAAAAACCCTGTAATGATGATGTAGTTTCTGAAAGAATGTGACAATTCCTATTTTTTTAAGGAGGAAAAGAGGAGGATGAAGGAAGAAATTGAAAGAAGAAGGGCTGAAGCTGCTGAGAAACGTCAAAAGATACCAGAAGATGGCGTATCTGAAGACAAGAAGCCATTTAAATGTTTCAGTCCTAAAGGTTCATCTCTCAAGGTAACCTTCCCACTGACAACTATACAGTATATAAAAAGTAGTGGGGGTTGCAGTCCAAACCAACAGTCAAGCACCCAAGAGGTGTGGAAATACTTGAAATCAGAACTGGCACAATACCCTGAAATAGACCATAGCCTTGAAACCTTCAGCTGGAAGACTTAATGATTGGGATGATTGAAAATTAGAGATACTTTCGAAAAACAGAGTCTAGACCGGGAGTTACCTGTTCTTGTTGATGATAAAATGTCCAGAAAGGGTCTTCACCTTCAAAAGAAAACTGTTTGGAAACTTAGAGCTGTATTACTGTGTTGGCTTTCAATGTTAATTCATTAGAGGAGTGCTTTATGAACTGGACTAAAGATGACAAATGTTCTCTTTCTCCTTCCATGTTGCGGCACAACAATATGCCGTGCACGACAATTATTCTGAAGAGTGAGTTCAGGCGGATCTGACACACACACATACACAAAAGACATGCAGCGAGTGGTCACATTTAATGTAAAAGAAAATAAAATAGGCCAAGCAAAAGTACAAGAGTCACAGGTAGAGACTATATACAAGAAGATGGCTAGCACCACTCTATTGTTAGCAAGCGTTTTTTTACCTTTACAGAAAGGATAATGACCAATTAGCAAGTGACACTTACATATACAAATCATACTAACCAATTAAGAAGCAACACTTACTAGTAAAAACAACTATCATAAATGAGGATAAAACAGTGCACTTCAAAGAAATGTGAATGTGATAAGACTGGTGCTGTGTGGTGTGGGAAGGATAAGATGTTAAGGCTATGTGGGGCGTCAAGGCCTCTGTGTGCAGCTGCAAAGGCTCCTGCTAGGTGACTGCCACCTTCTCTCCCAGGCTATCTATCTGCTTTCTTGTGAGAAACTGACCTCGGCCTTGTCCAGCCTCCCTNTCTCCCAGGCTATCTAACTGCTTTCTTGTGAGAAACTGACCTCGGCCTTGTCCAGCCTCCCCTCTGCTAGGCCCTAGACCCTACAGCCACAACACTTCCATGTCCACAATTACTTGCTTCCTTGCCAGGTTACTTTGTCTTTAAGCATATTTAGCCTAATCATAATTACAGAATCACAGAATCTCCAGAGTTGGAAGGGACCGATTAAGATCATCTAGTCCAACTCATGTTTAGGCACAGGACAACTCCACAGTCACACCATGTGCCTAAGTGCCTTATCTAAGTGCTGCTTAAATTCCGTGAGAGTAGGGGCCATGAGAGCCTCCCTGGGGAGCCTGTTCCAANTTGATGCACCCCAGAATCCTATTGGCCCTTGTATCTGCCAGTGCACATTGCTGGCTCATATTAAACCTATCATCTACCAAAACACCCAGATCCCTCTCCACAGTATTACTCTCCAGCCTCACATTCCCCAGTTGGTAAGTTGTTTTTGGGTTGGCCCTACTTATTTTTATTTGAAACTACCCCATATGGGAGTTCTAGTTTATGTCTAAACCCCCTAAAAATAACCTCTAGAAGTACTGGGCTGGATTTCATTTTCTTACATAACAGGGGGAAAAAAAAGCTGCTGCAGGAATTTCTAAGTGTTCCTCTGTGGCCTATATTATATTGGAAGTCAGATAAATCAATTAGATGGCCTTTCAGCATGGAAGAGGAATCCTGGCCCCACTGAAATTATTTGGAACTTTATTTTGGTATTCCATCCAGTTGCTTTCTCAGTTCAAACTCAAACTATAGATCTATTAATTGTTTTCAACTATCTATTACTTTTCTCATTTTGTGTGTCATTAGTCATTTGAGAAACTAAAATATTTGTCAAGAAAGACCCCTTAGTGGGCACCAAGAGGGAGAAGAACCAGGCAGGAGGTTATCAGGTAGAAGCTCATTGAACCATGAAGTGGATCTCCATGGGATTAAGAGCTGTATTTGCTGAGTAACAAATTGCACTTGGTTAAAATAGTTTCCTCTTGCAAAGAGCCACATTTTGAACATATCTGCAGTCCCTTATACTGTTTTGGGTCTAGTTCTACCAAATACAGCGCCCAAATATTTTTGACTGGATTTGCCTTTGACTGCTCAGGCACATCTGAACCTGAAATATGAGGACAGAATACATACAGCTGTAAATGAATATTGCCAAGCTTCACAACTAGCTCCTGTCAGATAAACCTGGTCTTGCTATTTCAGTTGGGAAAGACCATGTCAGTAACAAACACTGTAAACATACAGCTTCTTCCCTTCCCTCTTGGGAGGATTTCCCTTTCTTCTGTCTGTTTATTGAGATGCCTTTTATGACATACATTTGGAGCTTTAGTACACAGATGACTCAGAAGAGAGGAAATTATGCTTGAAAACACATGATAGAAAGATACAGATCATAATTTTCGGGAGAGTGGGGAAAAAACACTGGATTTGGCAGGAGGTTAATAGCTTTCAGAGAACTTTTGGCCTGATGCTACACTATTCTACTAAGTGTATTTTTAGAGGAAAGATGGAATTTTCCAAACATCGTTAAGCACCTAAGGTCCAATTTTTTATGGTGATAATTGCTGCTGGGTTTTATGGCTTGTTAGGTGGAAGTTGGTTGTTACAAAACCTGACATACGCAAATTTGTAGACTTTTTTTTCCCTCTTTCTCTGTTTCTCTCTCTTGAGAAATTTGTGATACTGTACATATTCCAGTTCCATGTCTGTAGGTGGCCAGACACCTACAACTGCTGTTGAAATTCACACCCTCAATTGTTTATTGGCCTTTTGTGGTAAGTAGTTGAGGAGAGAATAATCTCATTTTAATAACCTGATGTCAAATTTGATGTCAAATTCTAGTTTTTAGAAGACAGTATATTTTCTTATGATCCATTTGGGCAGACTTCTCAAGCTGATTTAACCTGATTGGTCCACAGCTTTCTCATTGGACTGGTGTTCCCCAGGGCTCCATCTTGGGACCGGTGCTCTTCAATATCTTCATTACTGACCTGGACAGGGGTATTGAGTGCACCCTCAGCAAGTTTGCAGATGACACAAAGCTGAGTGGTGTGGTTGATACACCAGAGGGGTGAGATGCCATCCAAAGGGATCTGGATAAACTTGAAGAATGGGCCCAAGAGAATAAAATGAAGTTTAATAAATCTAAATGTAAGGTCCTGCACTTGGGTAAGAATAATCCTGGCTATGAGTACAGACTGGGTGAGGAGCTCATTAAAAGCAGCCGTGCAGAGAAGGGCTTGGGGGTCACGATAGATGGAAAGCTGGATACGAGCCAGCAATGTGTATTCGCAGCCCAGAAAGCCAACCGCATCCTGGGCTGCATCAGGAGAGGTGTGACCACCTGGAGTACTGCTTCCAGTTCTGGGCTCCTCAGCACAAAAAAGATGTGGACCTGTTGGAGCAAGTCCAGAGGAGAGCCACAAAGATGATTAAAGGACTGGAGNTCCAACCTGAGCCATTCTATGATTCTATGATTGCTCTTATGCATTGCCCAAGTTATCTTTTTATTTGTAAAGCACCTGGCACATATTTTTTTTTCTTGATGAATATTTCATCTGGTTAGAGGTGTCATGAATTTTGTGAGAACCCCAAATGCACTATTGGGGGTGGGTGGAGTTGGAATTAATAATGAAAAAATGGAGGCTCAGTATTAAAATACTGTATGATACACATGCACATTCTGACTTCTCGTAGATCACAATCTGGCAGAGTTGATTTTTCTCTTTTGTTGTCCTTCTTGATGTGCTAAGTTTTTGGGAAGAAAAAGAAGTTCCTAGGAGTGACTTAGATGAGGATAGTAAAGCATGCTGTTTACCAAGTGAACTATAAGAACAAAGGAAAGAAGGGAGATAAACTGAAAAGGTTTATGATTCTATGAGTGTGGCATATTACCTTTTTATGGACAATACATATACCCATCAGGCAGGGCATGAATTAGCATGACATGCTGAATCAGCATTGAAAGACCAAGATGTGCAACTCATCTTCATGTACTACATGGCTCATGGATGCACATATATAAATGTAGGTGTACAAACATGGCCTTTATATATGTACATGCTTCTATTTAGAAAGAACTACTGTGATTATCTAGTCCAGTCTCTAATAAATCACAGCTGATCCAATTAGCAGTTTTAACTGTTAAATACAGCATTTCCCTGAAACCTGAGATGCTACTTCAGCTGAACTACTATGGCAGCATGGAGTCCTCCCAGGGACAGTACCAGAGCTGGTCCTATCCCAGTGGACAGTGAAAGGGAAGCATGCAAAGCAAACACAGGCAAAATTCACCACTAGCTCAGGGACAATAGCAGCTTGGATTTCAGGGCTGGTGGAGTCTTTGTGGGAGAGGCAGCAGCACTAAACCTCTGTTCAGCATCTGCTTCATGTTTTTTTTAACGAGGAAATAGACTGGGAAAACCTCTGCTGCTCTCCCATCCTGCTCTAGCTCTTGCTTTCCCTAGTTTAGTTCACACAAATGGTGCTGCAGTAGAAGAGTGAGATTTCCTGCATAATCTTTGTACATTTTCCTTTTTAGACTAGTTCATTCCTCATGTTTTCTTTGGGAAGGAGTGTTATTGATATCTAGTATAACTATTTTCTAGGCTAATCAGGAGAGAACAGGATACTTCAATACTAAGTCTTCTATTGGGGAGTGTCATCCACCACTACAGAAATGCAAAGCTCTTAGGCATTGAAGGAAGGAAGCAATGTCTCCTGTCTTTGCAGAAAATATCTCCTGGGAAGCAGGCTGGTATGGCAGCCTGCACTCTCTACAAGGCAGTGCTGACAGCTAAGCCAAAAGAAAGGACTTTTTAGGGCTTGAGATTACATTTTTCTTTCCTTGAAGACCTATCTTGTCCTATTGCATTACCGCTCTCAATACCTGACAGCTGGAGCAGTGACTGGAAAGAATTAGACTCCACACAATCAGTCCTTCAGCTACTCAGGCAGCAGAGAAAAGATAGAGTGGCAAGAACAGGAATTGTGATATTTGTTTTTCCTCCATCTTTAACTCTGATGGCAGCAGGTCTAGCCTGGCTAGTTTTTACTCTGGCGTAAATTGGTGCACTCTGTATGAGTGCTGCTGACAGCAGGAAAAAATCTAACTGTGCTTAATGAAGCAAAAGAATGTGTGAGCCACTGAGAGAGTATAAGAAGTCACTTTACTCCCAGGGACTACCATTCCAAATGGATTTCTACTAGATTCTTTCACTTCTTGGTTATAAGGCAAAATTATAATAGGGGGAATTCTGTTTTCTGCATCCAATTCTTATTCTCTTTCCTCCTTCACCCATCTTTCAAGAAGAGTTTTTCTCTATATCTGTTTACAGCACTTTCTGATACATAATATCTAATACACAGTTTATTCCAAAGAATCATTTAATACTTTTGTATGAAATAAATTTTACTGGGAATACCCAGGTCTGTTTTGATTCTCAGGTCACTGTCTCAAATTGTACGTTAATTCATTCCTCTTCCATTCCGTTTCTGTTGGAAAATGTAAAGATGGAAGGTAGAGAACTTTGACACCCACAATATAACTGCATTTTTACTAATCAAAACATTTATTGCACAATCAGAGCAAAAACCCATGCTTATATAATATTAAATGTACGTGTATCTTGCCATCTGTATGTGCTGACCCTGTTGAGTAAGGCCTTAATCAGGTGTGAGAAGATGCATGATTTTGATTTATGTCCATTGGTTTAATTTCATCTGACTTTACCAGCAGAAGCATTTTGTTGTCTAATCTAAACTTCTTTGGTAGTTAATAGAGCAAGAGCTATGCTTAGTGTACAACCATTCCCACATTTCCTAGGGTGGTGTGAGCTCCTCTACCTCTCCACTGACTATAAAAGGAACAGAAATGAGTAATTTTGAATAAATGCTTATTTTTCAAGCAGCTGGGGTTAGTGGGGGAGAAATACAGCTTGAGATCCTATGCTCTTTCTCTGTGGTTATAATTTAGTAAGAGGCCAGTAGGTTGACTTTTCAGAGTACCTGTGTGTTCTGTGTCAGAGGCTTTGGAAAATGTTCTATGGTGACAAAACACAGTTTGAGCTATTTAATAAGATCCTGGCAAAATGAATGCAGCACAAAGATTATACTTATTTCCTGCTCTCAGATTGGGGAAGTATGTTGCATTTTGTGCTAACCCTGCTCTACCTATTTCTCTTACAGATCTATTTTGTAATTCTGTTTACTGTACGTGCCAAACCTTTTAATTTCTTTGCATGGAGTTTGTGTGTTGTGCAGTGGACAAGTGACCTTTAGATGTTTCTATGCAGTCTAAATGTATTTGACCTGTATGTTGAATACATATGTGTATACTGGTGTTTTTGTTCTAAGTGTATTCAGTGTATGCTTCTGTTTCATGCATACCGTGCTTTGAGGAAGATGATCTAGAAAAAATTCTTATATAAATGTGCAGAAAATGTATTATCCATACACACAAAGCACCTCCTTCCTCAGGAAGAAGACTATGTTCATCTCTGAGGGTCGCTTCCTAATTCTGCTTTCATGTTTAACTTTGTTTCTTGTTTCCTTCTTCATTCTCCTGTTCGGAACAATCCCCAACCTATTCCTGATACTTCAGCAGCTGGTCTGAGAACCACTGGTTCCAGTGGGTAAAGAATGACCCTGTGTCTTTTCACAAGAACCCCAAGAATACATGTCACTCTTTCCCCCAACCTATCCCTCTCACACCAGTGCCTACTGAAGCCAGGTTTTCCTACTGTGTAGAAGCATGTCTCCATCCTGAACACAGGGATACTATAAAAAGGCTACTGTTAGCATCTTCTAGGGTCTGTCCCTTTTTTAAGAATTCAGGTAGAATCTCAGTTGATCTGAACTAGAAGATACTGTAAATTAATTATCAGACGAGTCCATATTCTTTGAGATAGCTCATAGGGTTTCTCTTGCTGCCAGTCAGGGTTTCATTGATGCAGTTGGGGAATTACCCATTCACGCAGAGCAGGGGAGAAACCAGCAGGGCTTTTTGGTATAACTCATCATTTTGATGCATTTCTCGTTCTGACCCAGAAACCAGCTTTGTGGGAAACTTTACCTAGCATACTGTAGCTAAGGAGAGGTGATGAGTTTTCAGTTACCATCGTAGATCTGCCTAGTCACTTTTAATCAACTAATAATGCTTGCTCGTTTTATGGCAATGCCGACTGTATTTCCTCTGCGTGAAACTAAGCTGTAAACTGTTAAGGCTGGCAGGGGAGGAGCAGCAGCCCCAGACCGGGATGGGCATGCATGGCTTTTCAGCTCCTGCCTGGAGTATTGCTGCCACCTTGTGACGAGAGGTGCTTTGACACTGTTGGTACATACCGGAGCAAAGCCAATCTTTCCGCTCAGGACTATACGTAGATTGTATATTGGCAACTGTACTGCTAATGTAAATTACTCTGTAAATTGTAGATATAGTTTTTAGAGCTTTAGAAGGTGCCTTTGGGCTGGATTGATGCTAACTGGAGTTCCTCCAGCGAGCTTGTTTGGGAAATTCTACACTGAAGTGAACTACCTGAGTTTCTTTTTGCATAAGCTTGAGAAATAAAACATGCATGCCCTTTGGTGGGATTGCTGTGTGATTTAGTATTGTGGTACAGCCTGAATGCTAAGGGCACCGAGGAGAACCATTTAAAGGAATGGCTGTTGTTGCCTTATTTTAAAGATGTGAATACCACAGTAGTCACCATTAAAGGAACTTGAAAATGGACAACCCATACTGAGACAAGGGATTTCCCAGGAATCCTGCCAGGCTGATTAATAGTAATTTCCATCTGCTGGAACTGCTTATGTATATTTTAGTCTTATGTGAAAGTGTAGAGCCTGGGACAAGAAGCGGAACAATGCAATGTGCAAGAGACTTGAGGAAGTTTAGTGAAAGTATTTCTTGACCCAGAATGCAAATAGAAAAGTCCCCCTATTGTAAAATGTCTTTTTGTTTTTAAATTATTGAATGATTTGGCATGAGCTTTATGAGACCTTCATGATTCTTTTTCCCTGGTGATTGTTTTTCCCTAGAAACATTACACTATTTTCCTATACACAAAGCAGAATATAAGGATGAAATGTAAAATCCCAGTGTGTATAATAACAGCTGTTAGATATTGACTCAGCAGTGACCTTACTTGAACATGACCTGAGTACAGTCTAACTGTTTTTTTGGTACTGAAATTAAATTGTCAGTGTCCTGTATGAACATGCATGAGATGAGTGTGTGGCTCAGCTCCAAACCTGGCCTAGTCTGAGGTCTCAACTCAGAAAAACTTTATTGAATTTGCTGTCTGTCTCAGGAGATACATATTTGCTCATGTGAGAGATATGAGGAAATTTGACATAGATTTTGTGACTGTCAACTGCTTTCTTAAGATGAACTTCTTCCCTTTTCTCCTTTCTGTATTGGTGGTCTATTCTCTTGTTACAAATGAGGCACTGAAGAAATATGCAGGATGCAAACTAATGCAGAAAATGCATCCACCTTTAGAAATGTGTAGCATAATAGAGTCCTAACTGTAAAACCTCTGTGTGTGTTTGTGGTGATTTTTATTGGAATGCATCTATTTTAGATTGATCTTTTGACATTTAAAAGTGCATTTTAGCCTGGCCTTTTTACTAACTTGAAACTTACAACTTCTGTTTCTCTCTTTTCTAGATAGAGGAACGAGCAGAATTTTTGAACAAATCCGCTCAGAAGAGGTAAAGCAATAAAACAGAAGGTTCAGTCAAAACAACAGTGTTTGATTGGAGGGAATAATATGTCTTTCTGTCTTTTTTACTACTTCCCACAGCGGTATGAAACCCACCCACACGACAGCAGTTGTCTCAAAGATCGACAGTAGACTTGAGCAATATACTAGTGCAATTGAGGTAAGTTAATTCCAGTTCATAGTGGCTGAAGTTACTAATGGCTTTTGGGACTTTAGTTAGCCTATGGATTACTGTTCAAAAATTGCTGGGATTTTTGGTCGTAAACTCTTTTTTTAATGCAATTTCCAAGAGCAAAATGCATAAAGCACATCTATAACCGACATGTAGATACATATCTAAACAAAACCTCAGATTCATGTCTTCCCTTTCATGTTACAATTCCCTCTGTGTGCTTTGTAAGCTTGAAATATCTGTTGAAGGACTCAGCATCTCTTGACTGACAGTCATATCCTTTTCTTGGCTGACAAGAGCACTATCAGCAGAGCATCGACAGTCATCCTGAGCAAAACTGACTTAGCAGCTTATTTAGGAGAGCAAAGAACCTGCCTGTGTTGCTGGGTGCCACTTCAGTGAGGAATTCCTTGGCAAAGAGAGATACTTCAGTGAGCTAGGGAGTTAACTAGTGACAAAGGAAAAACAGATAAGGATTTCCTTAGCTGTGATCCTGAAAGAGCTGTACTTACAGGATGCAGGTGCTAAGACTTGAAAAGAGAATAAATGAAAGCCTTGGAACAGCTCTGTGCAGAGCTATGTAACAAATGCAAAAAATCTAAGTGATTGAAGTTTTCATAACCGGCCGTGTCAAGGGTTTAACTGCAAATCAGAAGGTGGAGAGTATCAGAAGTACCTCTTGAGCTGCGTACAGCTTTCTGTCTTTGTATGATCTTTGCTAGAATCACTTGCAGGTGCTGCATTCTCCAGCACTGCCCCAGAGCCAAACTACCCTGCAGCTCCAGCTCTTAATGTCAAATACCAACTGGCCTCAACTCTTCTGCAGGGCACAAAGGCTGCAAAACCAGCACGGCCAGCAGCCTCCGACCTTCCGGTTCCAGCCGAGGGAGTCCGAAATATCAAGAGCATGTGGGAGAAAGGGAATGTTTTTTCATCACCGTCTGGGACAGGAACACCAAATAAGGTAAGTGTTTGTTTTACTTCATGATTATAACCATGTTGTGGACCTGACCTTGCCGTTCATGTTCTTATGAATAAGCCTGGCTGCTCCTGTTCACATCACTGGTGAAGACTATCCCAAAGGATTCTGAGATCCTGGAAGCCTGCAGAGTTTGGTGGCTGTAATATTGAATATGTCAGAAGAATTTAGTGACATAATGAGCTAAGTCAGGAGACATTCCAGAGCCACATTAGATATCTGAGAAAAGTCTATCTGGGAAGTTCAAGCAGAGTACAAAGAACTTCTTCTTGTTAGGAAAGATTATACTGGGGGACAATGGAGGACTAAGTAGGCAAGATACTGCTGGTGTTTTATAGATAATGCATAGAAGCATTTGTGAGACCTTTATCTTTTCTATGTAAAATTTTAAGGCAACATTGCCTTTCTATGAATTGTTGTGAGTCGATAAGAATTCATCATAGCCAAGCAGCTGAACCACAAATTGAACACTGATGTTACAGATAGCCATGAAATTTCATTGTTTTGTTCTAACCTTTCAAAGATCACAGAATCACAGAATCATTATGGTTGGAA